>JAFEMH010003491.1:0-262385 GCA_022495995.1 Adenophora triphylla var. japonica
TGAGGATGCGTGACCACTGTAGGGAGCCGCTCTTACGTTAGGAAGATGACTTCGGACCTTCCGAGTGGTTGAGTTGTCGTTTGAGCATTTGGAAAGGCGTCTTGTGCCTTGATATTATTTGCGTCTTACTGGGAAGAGTGTTTGGCTCCTTCCCTGACATTGCCGTTGAGCGGGCGGTGGTTGGATTGCCGTTGGAGTGGGCGAGGACCCCAGGTCCTTACGTTGATGGCCCGGGGATTGAATAGTGCCCGTTGAAGTGGGCGAGGACCGGTCTTACTGGCCAGCGGCAAGGTAGCGAGGATTGAATTGAAGGGTTAGGGACCATTACACTTGGATTTCTTTGGAAAAGGCCTTAGGACGCCGGGGGCAAAGATTATAAGGGCAGGGAAAGTAATTTGGCCACCCCTTGCAAAGAGGTCCGTACGGAGACCGGGCTTTAAATACGAGGCTCCCCTTCCTTCTTCCTCATTTTCCGGTTCGTGAACCGGGCGAGAGAGAGAGAGAAAACTCCATTGTTGTCAAAAATCTTCCATTCTTCTTAGCTTGAATTGCTTGCAATGGCGGAGGGATCTCGAAGGAGTCGTCGTCAGCCTTGAGTCGGGGAAGTGGTTGAGCGGCGAATGGAGCTGCAAAGGAATTGGATTTCGTTTGTTCCATCTTGAAGAACCCGGATGTTTGTATCAGAATCAGGAGGTGCATAATCGTCGCTCCATGAACGTTGGGGAGGTAAGAAATACATTCCGTTTTGATTCCTGCTCGAATTTTTGAATGCTAGAACTAGGTTTTAGTTTTTCGCATTTTTGAAATTTTTTTTTTTTTGTTTTTTTTTTATGCCTTTTTTGTGAAATTCTTGATGAATTGTTGAAAATGGACATGTAAAAATTGTGGGTATGTGTATTTTGTGCAGAAATGTGTAGATTAGCTCTTATTTGTGAAAATAAAGTGCCTATCTAGTGAATTGCATGCTTTGGTGTTTTGTACCGTATGCTATTTATGTATGTACATTATGAGAAAATTATCGTGTAGTGATAATTTTTGTGCAAAAATGTGACCTGTGCCGTGTTTTGTGACGGGTTATATGTGAAAGTGTGTGCCGTGTTGGGACGGATTTTCTTTTGAGAATGTGCTATATAGTGTGTGCCGTGTTTTTGGGTGACGGACTTTGTGGGGAAAATATGTGCAATATGTGCCGTGTTGGGACGGATTTTCTTTTGAAAATGTGTCGTGTAGGGTTTAATCCCCCCCCCTTTTTCTTCTTTTGAGAAAATGTGTACAGTGTGTGCCGTGTTTGGTGACGGACTGCATGGGAGAAATTATGTGCATTGTGTGCCGTGTTTTGTGACGGGTTACATGAAAAATTATATGTATAATGTATGTGAAAATTAGGTGCAATATGTCATAGCCGTGTTTTGTGACAGGTTATATGTGCCTTTATATTAAGAAATGCTTGTGATTGACGTACCTTTCTTTGTGTTTACTGCAGGATGCGGGAGCTTACGGCCAGGAAGGCCAAGAGGATGAAGACTCGGGGATCGCTCGAGGCTGTTGTGGAGCTATGGCGGCGGATGCACGATATTTCCGTGGGCGGTAGGCGAGTCCCGGAGGTTGGTTTATGCTTCTGGCCTAGGTGTGTTCGTTGAGAACACATTTGGAGTGTACGACACGAGGAAGAACAAGAGTGTCTTCACAGGTTTATCCGAGTATTGGTGGGATACCACCCACACCTTCCAGCTTTGAGGCGGGGGCGAGGTGACGGTGGCGCCAGGTTTTCTTTGCTATTACAGGGCTCTCCTTGAGGGGCACTGTGAGGTGGAGAGACATGATCTACGATGATGTGTTGGCCAAGGCTTGGGCTTTGAGCCTCGTCCTCGCGAGGGCACAGGGATCTTTGTACGGCGACGTGGAGATGAGGATCACGGCCGATGTGGGGCCTACATTCGGGAGTGCAGAGCCGGGTGGCAATGGGTTATTGGCGCGCTCCTTCTTGTGGTATGCGGCTGTCCAGAGACTTTGTTCTCGAACCACGCGACCGCGGCTCCCTTTGCTCTGTTGGAGAGCTTGGTGATCTGGATAGGGTGCGACATTGCTTGGGGCGAGCGAGCTTGGGCGAGCTCTACTTCTCCTTGGACCGGTTTAGCGAGGGTGCTTGATTCGTTGGCCTGCTTTGACTTTGCTTTGGAGGTATGAGTTTATTCTTTGTTTTTGATTTAGCAACTTGTCTTTTCTCCGTTGTCTTTTGCTTGAGCCTTCTCTGTTTTTGTCACGAGTGTGGTTTTATGAGGTTTTCCGGTGCTTCCCGTGGGATAGGGATCTGGGGGTACATTGCTGCGTACCTGCTATCTTGGGATGGGCTCGTACGGCGAGGAAGAGGAGGACCCGGCGGGGAAGCTCACCGTCGCCTACGGGGATGTGCGAGGAGCGTTTGGAAGGCGGGATAGCCGTGAGGGTTCGTTACTGTTCCCGTGGGTTCGGTATGAGGAGATGAGTTCGAGGGCTCCCAGGGTGGCAGCGCGGCGGAAGATCTTTGCGAGGCTTGACTTGTGACGCCATGTACACAGGGGAGCGAGTCTTACGCGGCATGGCCGGTGTGCTTCCCGTGGCTCAGAGGGACCCTCCCTTTGGGATGCTTGACTCCGGGACATGGATGTGCTTGGACTTGAGAAGTACGCTTGGCGGTGTCGGTGCCGAGGAGTTCATCTTGTATGGAGAGGAGTACGGGGCCTTCGTGAGGAGGAAGGCGAGGACGCCCAGGAGTCTTTGGCGCGGGAGAGAGGCTGGCCGCGAGGCTCCCAGAGGTTCCGATGCGGGGCCGGATTTCACGTACGTCCGCGGGGACGGATCGAGGAAGGAGGGTGTACATGCCCGTTCGGAGCTTGAGCTCCTTGCACTCTAGTGGACCCAGACGAGATCGGTGAGTGTGCGACTCTTTTCCATCTTGGCATCTTTCTACGTTTTTCTCTTTTTGTTGTTGAGTATAAGCTGTATTTGATGAGCGTTTCCTTGACTTCTTGTTGGTGCAGTTTCCGGGGAGAGCCTATGATATGCTGACTCGCCGTTACGTGGCGATGCGCTCCTTCGCTAAGAAGATGGCGTCGAAGGTGTCCTGTCGGTCTTCGCGTCGTGTGCCGGCGTACGAGCCTATGCCTTCGAGGCATTACGTGGGCGTTCCTCCGCCTAGAGCCGGCGGAGCCGCAGCGGGGAGGGCACTTTGAGGGCGGCATAGCATGGATGCGGGGACGTCTTCGGGAGGCTGCGGGGCCTTCGAGGAGCGGCCCTTTTATCGGTTCATGCCTCCGCACGGCGCTTGAGGTGAGGGTTCCTCAGAGCCTTCTTTCTTTGATCCTTTCGCCGGATTTGATCCTTCGAGTACTTCTCGTGGGAGCCTCGGGCGGGTGCTCGGTATTCGACGAGGAGGATGTGACGGGCGAGTTCATTTACAGGATGCAGAGCTTTTCTTTGGAGGATCTTGGCGAGGAGGATGATGATGAGGATTACGAGTAGTATTCATTTGCTTTCCCTCTTTTCATATCCCTCTCTCTTTTTTTTGTTTAGCAGCAGACATTTTTGGGTACTGTAATAAAACATATGTATTTGCATGGCAAACGGTATTTTATTTTAAGATGTAATGTCATTTATTTTTGTGATTCCAGGAATTGTCCTAGAAATTGTTGCTATTATTATTTTTATTTTTGTACATGCCACGTGGCGAGAGTGCGTTTGTGGGTAGTGTTGGTTTGCGGAAATGGCTTTGGCCGTGTTTGGGTTTGGAGCAAGGTTTGCTTGAGGACGGTGGTTTTATCTTGTTTTTGGGAAATGGGTTACATTTGCAAGGAGGTCCGTACGGACATACTTAGCATGCAAAAGAGGTCGTACGGACCAACCTTGCTTTTGGGAAGGACATAAATGCTTTCCGGTGCACGGTTCTTCCTCATTTCCCCATTTGCGGCCATTTTCGAGCTTTCTTCCCCATTTTCTCTAGGAACCTCCATTTTTGCCATGGATTCTTCGTATGTCCCTAGAATTTTGCGAGGCTTTCGCGAGAGGCAAGCACACTTCCTTGAGCGGTTGAAACGTGGATGCGGCGCCGTATGAGGCATCGAGACGGGCTTTCGAGGTAAGGTTTCGTCTTTGCTCGGTTTGGTCTTTTAAGGAGTTGGTTCTGATTGGGATTTGTTGCGAGGCTGCCGCGAAGTTACAGGATGTTAGGAGGCACGTGTCTTGTTTCTCCTATAATGAAATGGTGCCCACTTTTGAAGATTTTCGGGCTTTGATTGGAGGGCCGGAGGTGGAGGCCATCTCGCTTCCTTTGGTTGGTGGTCTTCTTGTGAGCGTGAAGCTTGCGGACTTTCTTCGTACTTCGTTGGAAGAAGTGCGGGGCATGATCCTTGATTCGGGTCATATCGACATTTGCTGCTTAGGAGCGGTTCATGGTTGATGATGAGTGACGTCTCTTGGGATGTATTTGCCTTGTGTACGATAGCGACGCTCTTTACGAGTCGGCTCACTTGGCATTTGTGATGGCGCTTTGCTAGATGTGGTAGAGCGCTGCGAAGGCTGGAGAGGATATTGTCCCGTTGGTCTTTGGGGAGACTCTTCATGGTATCGGCCGTCCGGCAGGGATCGTTTTATGAGAGGGGAAGCCCCGCTTTGCTCACCTTGTGGGCTGCGAGAGAGACTCCAGGCCATGCCGAGAGGCTCAGCGTCGTTTAGCCCGTGGTCATTTGCTCAGCGACCTCTTGTGTTGGATATGGATCAGTCCGCTGGGAGAGATGGATGGCACGGCTTGGTACGCATCGAGATCCGTGGTGGGTTCCGCCTTTGGAGGATTGAGACCGGGAGGATCTTGCGGGAAGGGTCCTACGTTGTCGAGTTCCGGGTTTGTCTTGGTCCTCCTTTTATATTCCGTCGCTTGTTTCCCGGCGGTTTGGGATGAAGCGGGAGCCTTTGTTGGGGCAGGATGACCTTGCTGCTTTGCGGAGATAGCTCCTCTTTGTATGGCGGCCCAGTGCCTTCTTGTATTGTACGAGGGTATGGAAGTATTCCGCTTTCCCTCTGTGGTACTCCTTAGGCGTCGGGGAGCGTTGTATTGACGACTCGGTATACGGCACAGTATGAGCGGCGTGTTAGGGCGGTCCCAGTGGTCTTGGAGAGCGAGAGGCGTGTAGCGATGCAGGGACCCGGTTGTCGTAGTAGCTATTGCCTTAGGAGTGCGAAGCCTGGTCGACCCTTTGGATGTGACGGGGAGACGCTTTGTTTGACTACGAGACTAGAGTTGGCCGGCGACGGGGAGAGGTCCTCTTTACGGACTCGCGGGGAGGAGATCGAGCCGAAGCACGGGCGAATGAAGCCACGAGAGCTCTTGGATTATTTGACTCTGGGGAGGACCCCGGATCTCGGGCGAGAGACGCGAGTTGGTTCACGTGGAGCGAAAGAAGACTCGCGGGGACGAGGAAGAAAGGAAAGAATGGCGAGGACAAGCGCGAGATGGCGCGGAATGACCTCCTAGGTATCCATTCATTGCATTGCAAACACATTATTAGTTAAATGTATTAAGCTGTCTTTTAGCATGTTGTGAACTTGAGAGTAGACCGTGCTTGAACTCATCAAGAAATGTTGTAACCGTTAGTGATTTGTGATTTACTTTTAAAGCTTTGTCGAGACGCAAGATCTCTTGTTTTGCCTTTGCTTCATTTGTGCACTTTGTCGGTGTCCATCTTTGGACTTTTACATTTGCATTTGCGGGCCAGGCGATCCCGAGGCCATGACGCGATCCCCTTTCTTTGAGGCTTTGTGCTTAGGTGAGAGGTTGAATGCTCCCTTGACAAGTCGTTTTGACGGTCTTTTTTTTTCGTAGCTTCCTTGCCTTTTGTTGGCGTCGGGCTCTTGACCTCAATTTCGCAGCTTCTGTTTGAGCTTCTTTTTTTTTTTTTATTGTTTTTTTTTGTGAGCCCTTGCTCGAGCTCTCTTTTTTTTTTTTTGACGCGCGTGAGGGCGAAGACAAGCCCCTGGCCTGGAAGTAGACATGAGTCGGTCGTTTGATCTTTGAGTGACCCTCGGATGTCCTTTGATGTTGCCGCCGTCGTTTGACTTGGTCAAGGTGGCTGGCAGGCGTGTTCTTGAAAAGTGCGGAGCTTGATGGAGGTCTTGATTGACATTCAAACTTTTGACTTTTTGTGTATTTTTAGACCGGACCAATTAAGGTTGCCTACGTTCCCCGGACTAGAGGGCTCAGTCTGCGTAGTTCGACACTACATGGAGTGCCAAGAGATGCACAGTTGTTCTTCTTCAGGCGAAGTATCTGCGAAGTTTGCTTAGTTATTTGGATTCATGAAGGGATTGCCGTCTAGGTACATTAGCTTCATGGCGCCTCAGGAGAAGATCTTTTGAACCACGAAAGGGCCGATCCATGTGGGTTCCCATTTTCCCGATGGGTTGGTTCGAGTGGGAGGCTTTTCTTTGAGTACAAGGTCACACTTCCACGATGTCTCGGGATTTGACTTTCTTGTCGAAAGCTCTAGCCATCCTGCTTTGATAGGCTCGGACGTGTTCCATGGCCTTTAGTCGTCGCTCGTCTAGCGAGCCAATTCGTCATGTCGGCTTCGGAGCCATTCGACTTCGTTGATGTCATTTTCCAGCGGCGCTCGGAGTGAGGGAATTTCTAGCTCGATGGGAAGAATTGCTTCCATCCCGTACGTCGGGAGCAAATGGGGTTTCTCCGTGGGCACATTCGACGTGTGCGGAGCCCCCAAAGTGCGAGGTGCGGCTTCTCGGGCCAATCTCGTCCTCGGGTGATCATTTTTCGGATGATCCGTTCGAGGGTTTTGTTTCTTTGCTTCCACGGCGCCGTTTGTTTGTGGCGGTAGGGAGAAGATTTGTGACGTGTGATCTTGAATTCAGCCGTGATGCAGCCGAATTCCCCTTCGAAGTGTGAGCCGTTGTACGATATGACCTCATTTGGGATGCCGTATCGGCATATGATGTTTTCCTTGAGGAAATGTGCGACCTTCTTGGAGGTGAGTACCTTGTAGGACTTGGCTTTGACCCGTTTGGTGAAGTAGTCGATGGCTACTAAGATGAACTCGTGACCGTTCTTTGCTGGCGGAGCGATTTTCCCGATGACGTCAATTCCCAGTGGCGAAAGGGCCGAGGTGTAGTCATGCGGTAGAGATCGTGGGGCGGCGGATGATTGAGGTTGGAGAAGCGGGTGGCACTTGTCGCGGCTTCGGACAAAGTGGATGCAATCTGCCTCCATGGAGATCCAGTAGTAGCCCATCACGAGAATGATTTGCATCGGGGCTCTGGCATTCATGTAGGGACCGCATGGCCCCATTGTGGACTTCGTTCATGAACTGCTCGCTTCTTCTGGGCGACGCGGCGTAGGAGTGGCCCGTGGTAGCGTTTCTTGTATAACATGTCCCCGAGGATGACGAAGTGAGAGGCAAGGCGTTTTAGGGCCATGATGCTCTTGGTTTTGACCCTTACGTGTGTGGGTCTTCCTTGTTCATGAAGGTAGTTTCCCGTTCTTGAGGTATTGGAAGATCTGGCTTGTCTTTGGAAATGGCGTCGGACTTGCGTCTCTTTGGCTCTTGGCAATCTTGCAAATCGTTGTGATTAAAACCTTCTCGGCGGCTTGGGCCGGTTTTCTCTCGCTTGACAACATGCTTAAATGTTTGCTTGATGCATTTACTTAATTAATGTGTTTGCCTTTTGTATAGATGAATTTAACTGTTTTGATTAGTTAATGTCATCATTTGTTAGAGATGCAATGAGAGGATACTCGGAAAGATCGAAGCATTCATTAAGAGCATACGGGAATACATTATTGGCAATGAGTTCGTAATCTTCGGCGTGAGGCCATCGGATGACTCGAGAGACTCAAATTCAAAGCTAATGGACTCGGGATGAGTTTTGACACTAGACTCTAGGACTCGAGGGGTCGGACCAAGTTGTTCGATCATGTCCTTTCTTTGGCGGTAGGTCGGAGAATGTGGCCCGGTTATTGAGTGGCAATGAGCTTGATAGGAGATGGGGCTTGAAAGGCTTTATGTCACCGTTCCCGATCATTGCTATCACGAGTTATCGAAACAAAATCGATTAGATTCGGCATCTCGATTTCTTCTTTGAAGAAGCCGAGTGGAAGCGATGTGGTTCGTCCCAAGCATCGTCTGCGGAGTCTCTTGCTTTTGTCTTGGGCATTGCTAGCTCGAATGCGGACTCGTCCCGCTTGTTGAAGGCGAAGTGTTGACGAGAGAGTTTTCCGAATTCTTGCAGAGGGGGGTTTTCCCGAACCAAAATTCACTTGTGAATAGTGGTGGTTGTGGATCCCGACAGGGCGGTGTGTCGAGGAATGCTCTTCGGACGGGATTTGGCTTGAGGCCTACGAATCTTGCCGGGTTACTGCGGAGCTTGTCCATGGTTATCGGCCGGCTTTGTTTGGCGGCGATCGGCTCTGTTCCCTTTTACGGATCTTCTTCCCAAGTTGCCGGCCTTCCTTGTGAAGTACTTGAGTCATGTCGGAAGGCTGTAGGACGAAGATCGGAGATTGCGTGCAAGCCTCTTTTGTTATACGTGGAGCGTTTTCGTGCGGCTCGCTTGTCCTCATGATGTGTTCGGGAGTAGGAGAGTATCCCGGGCCGTGCGGGGTATTACGTTCTTTGATATTGATGATACGGTGAGTGCCCACGATGGCGTTTTCCCCAAGAGAGCCCCGGGATGTAGTTCATGTGTTTCATCATTTTCATCGGGGAGGGATCTTGTCCCAAAATCAAAGGCGGAGTCTATGTGGCACGCTTGGGCTTTTGGGCTTTCGATGGTGAACCCTGTTAGCATCATGCCATCATCGTCGGGTTTGATTTCTAAGACCGGGGCCGCCGTTTGTTTCGGTCCTTTCGGTGACTATCTTTGTCGCTTGAAGTAGATGATGGTCGAATCTGTTCCTTGGACGAACTCTACGCGGCGATGGAGAGTGGATGCCGCCCCATTGATCGATGTAGCCAAGGGCGTCCCAAAATGGCGTGAATGTGATCGGGATGTCGATGACTTGGAAGTCTGTCGGGACCATTTGTTTTCCAGGCCAAAGGTTCAAGGTGGCTATTCCCAAGGCTGGGCGGGATGTTGAGTCGTATGCCTTGATTGCACGAGTCGAGGGTTTTAGATCGGTTGCTTTGATCCCTAGCAAATCCATCATTTTGGGTTTGGAAGGACGTTCATGGATGATCCCCCATCTACCAACACCCGAGAGACGGCGCTCGTCCGGTTGGTATTATGTAGAGAGGCTCATTGTGAGTCGGCCCAAATTTTGGAAGATCGAGCTCTGTGAAGGTGATGATATTCTGTAATTGACATTGCCGATCATATCGAGCTGCCCTTCATCGTGTGTTGCGTGATGGGAACCATAGTGCAGGCCGAGCTTTCTTCCAACTTGAGCTTGTGCGGGTAAGATGAAGTGAGTAAGGACCAGAGTGAGATGTTAGCTGAGTGCGCTTGGGCTGTCAAGGCAGGATCTTGCCTTTGGGTCCCGGGGTTTCGGCTTCTTTGGCGTAGGGTCCCTTTTCGGTTCGTGGCTCGGTATGGCGGCCTTTGTCTGTCCGTGGAGGATTCAGGATTTGGCCGGAGCAACGTCAGAACATTCACCTCTGGACTTGTGGTTTGCTTGTCTCTCCCTTTTACGGAGTGGGAGGAGCTGATTGGCGTAAGGCCGAGGCTTCACGCATTTTAATTCGTTTCTTGTCATCATGGCTTTTGCGAAGCATCAATAGTGGCTTTGAGATCTTCCCAAGACGGGGTTGGATTATCTCGGTCCTTCGGGCCTTCGGTGTGGCGATCTTGGCTTCGTCCCAGTGATCATGGAGCAAACATTGCCGTGGCCTGTGCGAGAACTAGGGCCTGGGGAGATTTCTTTGGAGTAGATGACATAGTAGTCAAACTTTCCTGAGGGTTCTCCAAGGGTTCCGACGTGGGATCACCCAGATTCGTACCTCTTTTTCAGTTTTTGTTGAGAAGATAGCTTCTTCTTTCGTCGAGGACGGCCCTCGTTCATTGCATCCACTGGAATTCCATTTCCGAGACAAGCACTACTGTCGCAGGCGTCCCACGAGATGTGTTCGTTGTTCGGCGGTGGTACCGGGACCTCGGGAGGCTGGATGGGCGAGGCTTTCCTCTGGAAGGTCTTGTGGCCTTACGTCATGGCTTGCATGGCTCGTACGAGGGTAACGGAGGTTGACTTCGGGAGGACAATGAGAGACGTTAGAGGCTGTAGGAGCGGTCGTGGCTTGGGAAGCCCCAGTGGTTGGGTAGCTAAGGTTAGAAGTGGTGCATGGCACCTTCGATCGAGGCTTGTTGCTCACCTTGACGTTTCTCAATAGCCATGAGGGACCTGCCAAACTTCTTCCGGTGTGGGGAAATTTCTTGGGGGTAAGGTCCCGTTCCCATCGTTGTTATCCACCGACTTGGCGAAGTGGGGATTGACGGAGTGTCCTGTGTGACGGGCTGGGAAGAAGAGTAGGACCTTCTTTGTTTGACCTTTGGGAGACGGGTTCCCGGGTACTCTCGAGCCACTCTCTGATGGCGGAGGGTGATAGGGCGAGGTTTAGACACGGGAATGGCCTAACGGGATAAAAGGGGGAAAGCTCACATGGCATGCGGTTTTCGTTTCTTTTATTTTTGATTTTTTTTTTTTGTTGTTTTAATTTACTTAAAACATGTTTTCTCGAAGCCTAGGTAGGTTGGAAAAGATTGCTCTTCTTTTTCGCAACTATGCTAGATCCACAGGTCGATGGAGACCATCTGTGCGGCTATAAGCCCCTCGTTTTTGCACACGTATTTCGACATCCCGGGGTGGAGCCACGGGCGAGGGTCCTATAGTGCAAGCGGTTTCCACCGGCCTAAAGAAAAATCGAACCTAAGGACCGAGCCTGTCATGTTCGTTTTGATGCGTTAGCCATGTGAATAGTGAAGCCGAGCCGACATCGAGTCAAGATCGGAGTCAAGTTTGGCATGACCTCTCTTTACCTTGCTTGCGCAAGGGATCTGTGACGTTAGGCGTTGGCCGGGTCATATCGTCATGGCGACGTATCAAAGGCGTGATGACATGGTGTCATGCGAGCATGGATGTATATCCGGGACGGAACATCGTGCAGGTGTAGCTTGGAAATCAAGATCGAGTCAAGATTTTAGCGTGACCTTTCATCGCTTTGCTTGCGCGAGGATCTTGAGTTCCGAGCCTTGACTCGAGAAAAATGGCCGGCATGGTATATATATCCGAGCCATGTATGACACCTGGGCCAGGTAAAAAACCAACCGAGTACGGACGAGTGTGACTCAAGACTCAAACGTGCGGGGTTGACGCTTGGCTAGGATGGGATGTTTGGAATGATCCCGTGCGCGCCCGAAGGCCTAGGAAGACCAAACGGGAGGCCTGGCGAGACCACTTTCCGGGTTAAGGGTTGTAGTGTGCAGCGATGTATCAAGGCCGGCGGTGCGCGTAGTGTGCGGTGTAACCGAGGCGGCGGTGTGAGTAGAGTGCGGTGTAGCAGGCGATGCGCGTAGTGTGCGGTCTCTAAAATTCTTTTTAAAGTAAAATAGAAAATTTTGAAGAATTTTAAATGTATGCACGAATGTATATTGATGCATTTTTTTGTATTTTTATTTTTTTGTAAAATAAAAACGAAGCACGTGCACACACACACAACGGTTAAAGGAAGGGGTAAAATGAAAGTTTGACCCTCGTATCGTTTAAAAATCTTTTGTTTTGTTTAAAAGTTTTTAAAACAAAATTTCCCAAATAGTCGCCAGCGAAATTACCCGGGATCCGGCTCGCGCGCGGAGGGCCCCCGTGCATCTCGCAAATTCGTCGCTCGTTCGGGAAGTCGCCCGGATCCGAGAGGCAGCACAATCGCGCCCCGGCATCTGGCTTATTCCGTTTTAGCGTTTGCGTGTTGGAGGTGCCTCGCCGTTTTGCTTTCGCATTTTGTAGAGTCGCCACGCCGTTTTTATTAAGCCCAAAACATTGAAAAAGGGCATCAGTTTAAAGATAAATTTTAAACTGTTTTTGTGTGATGAGATTTTGAGTTCGGAGGTCAGATGACTCCTCGGGAAGAGAATATTAGAATATTAGAGCTCACCCGAGTAGCCTCGTAAAACGAGTCTTTCGGATACCCCTAATATCCTTTAAAAAGTTGTGTGTGTGTGTGTGCCTTTAAAAATGCATGCTGTATCGGATGTCTACATTGTATGCTATGTATGGAAATGTATTGAAATAGTGTAGGAAGGAAGCCTTACCAATGTTGGTTCGTGTCTGTCTTCCGCAGGGGAATAGTGTTTGAGGTCGGAGTAGCGTTCCGGATTGCTTCGGGGGTGCCGGTTGTCCGCGGACAGAGTTTCGGCGTGAGTTGAGGTTGTAGGCTGCGTTCGGGCAGAGGTTCGGCGTGCGTGGGGATCGTCGGGATCGGTCGGGCGAGAGGTTCGGCGTGCGTGGGGATCGTCGGGATCGGTCGGGGCGAGGTTCGGCGTGCGTTGGAATCGTTGGTTGGATTCGGGCGAGGTTCGGCAAGGTTTGGGATCGCCGGTTTGACTCGGAAAGAGCCGGGACACCGTGGGAAAGAGACCGAGCAAGGCCTCGGAGTACCACGAGGGGCCTCAGAGTACCTCGAGAGTGCCTCGGGGCAGCGCGGGAGCGTCTCGGGAGCGCTCGGAGAGGCTTCGAGCACCTCGAGGGGCTCGGAAGGCCTCGGAAGGATCCGAAGGGGCCGGGAATGCCTCGAAAGGTCTTAGAAGGGGAGCCAGAAGGCTTAGGGAGGAAGAGAGAAGTGGGAGGTGTGTAAAAATGAGGAGGGGAAGCCCTCTATTTATAGTAAAAATTTCGGAGCAAAGAGGTCCGTACGGACCTTCTTGGTTATCCAGAATTTTGGATTTCCTCGATTTGAGGGAATGCGCAATGATGGAGAATATTTGGGAATGATGATGTTCCACTGAGCAATAAGGTCCGTACGGACCATCTTGCATGCAAAGAGGTCCGTACGGACCAACTCGCATGGAAGTCATCATTTCTCCGGATTTGAGGGAATATTGTGGACTTTAAGGGGATTTAGTAATCATTGAAACAAAGAGGTCCGTACGGACCTTAATTGCTTTACGATTCCTGAAAATTCCCAAAAGGTCCTTTTGTCCCTTTTTATCCCAGAAAGGCTCCTCCCTTGGTTTGGTTGGGGGTTTGAGAGGGTTTTGAGAGGGTTTTGAGTGAGAGAGGTCTCCGAGACTGCGTGGATGAGTCTGCGGTGTTTCCCGGGTGTTTGAAAGGGAGTGATCCAGATTGGGGTACTTACAAGGTTATAGTTTGGTTTTCAAAAGTTTATTCAACTCTTAAATTATTTAAATGAAAAATTTTAATTAATTAGGTGGTGGTTTGGGGACTCTCCAACTGGGACACGAGTTTATAGGTCCCGGGGTTGGGGAGGTCCTCACATAGCACCTAAATCCACAAGGTTATTTTCGTTGGTTACCCTAAGGAAACCAAATGGTATTACTTTTACAACCACAATGAGAACAAAGTGTTTGTTGCTCAATATGGTACTTTTCTTGAGAAACAATTTCTCAATAAAGGAACTAGTGGGAGTAAAGTTGATCTTGAAGAAATTCAAGAACCCAAATATAACATGGAACCATTAGTAGAGACTGAACCAAGTCCACAAGAAGTTGTGAAACCTGTTCAAGATCCACAAGTCCATTGTAGAACAGATAGGTTACGATCTACACCCGAGAGATATAGATTTCTCATGTCCGAAAGTAATGAAGTGGAAGTTATTGAGAATGACGAAACCTACTTTCTATCAAGAGGCGATGTCCACTCCAGATTCGGATAAATGGTTAGAAGCCATGAAATACGAATTGCAATCCATGTCGGATAATCAAGTTTGGAACTTGATTGAGCCACCCGAAGGTGTAAAAACCATAGGGTGAAAGTGGGTCTTCAAGAAAAAGACTGACATGGATGGGAAGGTGCATACTTATAAGGATAGGCTTATAGCAAAGGGATATAGGCAGATTCATGGTGTAGACTATGATGAAACTTTTTCGCCTGTTGCAATTCTTAAGTCTGTTAGAATTTTAATTGTCATAGCCGCCTATTATGACTACGAGATATGGCAAATGGATGTCAAAACAGCTTTCCTAAATGGGAAGTTGCTCGAGGATGTGTATATGACACAACCCGAAGGTTTTGTCGATCCAAGAAATTCTAACAAAGTGTGCAAGTTGCAAAGGTCCATATATGGATTGAAGCAAGCTTCTAGGAGTTGGAATCTTCGTTTTGACGAAAGATCAAAGAGTTTGGCTTTGTCAAGAACGAAGATGAACCTTGTGTATACATGAAATTCAGTGGGAGCGTAGTATTATTTCTATTATTGTATGTCGATGATATCTTGCTCATTGGAAATGACATTCCTGCACTTCAGACTGTCAAGTCTTGGTTAAGGAAATGTTTCTCAATGAAAGATATGGGTGAAGCCTGAAATTACCCGGATCCGAGAGGCTCGCGCCCCGGCATCTGGCGTCTTTCGCGTTGGAGCGACGTGTCTCGCCGTTTTTGTTTTTGTAGAGTCGCCACGCCGTTTTTATTAAGCCCAAAACATTGAAAAAGGGCATCAGTTTAAAGATAATTTTAAACTGTTTTTGTGTGATGAGATTTTTGAGTTCGGAGGTTAGATGACTCCCCGGGAAGAGAATATTAGAATATTAGAGCTCACCCGAGTAGCCTCGTAAAACGAGTCTTTCGGATACCCCTAATATCCTTTAAATGTTGTGTGTGTGTGTGTGCTTTTAAAAATGCATGCTGTATCGGATATCTACATTGTATGCTATGTATGGAAATGTATTGAAATAGTATGGGAAGGAAGCCTTACCAATGTTGGTTCGTGTCTGTCTTCCGCTGGGGAATAGTGTTTGAGGTCGGAGTAGCTTTCCGGTACGGATCGGGATTGCTTCGGGAGGGACCGGTTGTAAGGACGCAGTTTCGGCGTGAGTTGAGGAGGTTGCGAGGCTGCGTTCGGGCGCAGGTTCGGCGTGCGTGGGGATCGTCGGGATCACTCGGGCAGAGGTTCGGCGTGCGTTGTGGTGGCGGGAGTCACTCGGGCAGTTTCGGCGTGATTTGGGATCGTCGGTTTGACTCGGAAAGAGCCGGGACACCGTGGAAAGACCGTGCAAGGCCTCGGAGTACCACGAGGGGCCTCGAGTACCTCGAGAGTGCCTCGGGGCAGCGCGGGAGCGTCTCGGGAGCGCTCGGGAGGCTTCGGAGCACCACAAGGGAGCTCGGAAGGCCTCGGAAGGATCCCGAAAGGGGCGAGAGTGCCTCGAGAGGACTTAGAGGGGAGCCAGAAGGCTAAGGGAGGAAGAGAGAAGAGGGAGGTGTGTGAAAATGAGGAGGGGGAGCCCTCTATTTATAGTAAAAATTTCGGAGCAAAGAGGTCCGTACGGACCTTCTTGGTTATCCAGAATTTTGGATTTCCTCGATTTGAGGGAATCTGCAATGATGGTGAATATTCTGGAATGATGATGTCCCCCATGCAAGAAGGTCCGTACGGACCAACTCAGCATGCAAAGAGGTCCGTACGGACCAACCATGCATTTGGGTAATCATTTCTTCCGGGATTTGAGGGAATATTGTGGACTTTAAGGGGATTTAGTAATCATTGAAACAAAGAGGTCCGTACGGACCTTAATTGCTTTTCTGATTTCCTGAAAATTCCCAAAAGGTCCTTTTGTCCCTTTTTATCCCAGAAAGGCTCCTCCCTTGGTTTGGTTGGGGGTTTGAGAGGGTTTTGAGAGGGTTGTGAGAGGGTTTTGAGTGCCAGAGGTCTCCGAGACTGCGTTGATGAGTCTGCGGTGTTTCCCGTGTGTTTGAAAGGGGGTGATCCAGATTGGGGTACTTACAAAGCCGCTTACATCCTTGGCATCAAGATCTATAGAGATAGATCTAAAAGGATAATTGGTTTGAGTCAAAGTACCTACATTGACAAGGTTCTTAGAAGATTCAAGATGGAAAATTCTAAGAGAGGTAACTTGCCAATGGGTCATGGTGTTACTCTTAGCAAGACTCAGTGTCCTAAGACAACTGGTGAGCGAAAGAGGATGAATGAGGTTCCATACGCTTCGGCTATTGGATCTATTATGTACGCCATGATTTGTACTAGACCCAATGTCTCGTATGCTCTAAGCATGACGAGTCAATACCAATCTGATCCTGGTGAGAACCATTGGATGGCAGTCAAGACGATCCTTAAGTATTTAAGAAGGACTAAGGATGCATTCTTGGTTTTTGGAGAGATGGAAGATGATCTTGTTGTAAGAGGTTACACAGATGCAAGCTTCCAAACCGACAAAGATGATTTCCGATCGCAGTCGGCATTTGTGTTTATGCTTAACGGAGGTGCGATATGTTGGAAGAGTTCCAAGCAGAGTACTATTGCTGATTCTACAACTGAGGCCGAATATATAGCGCCATCCGATGCAGCTAAGGAGGCAGTTTGGATCAAGAAGTTCATTAGTGATCCAGAAGTTGTTCCAAGTATCACTAATCCGGTAGAACTTTATTGTGACAATAATGGTGTCATTGCGCAAGCAAAGGAATCAAGGTCACAACTCACATCAGCGATCCAAACACATTCTTAGTAGTTTCCATCTCATTAGAGAGTTCATTGATAGGGGATACGTTAAGATATGCAAAGTATCAACCGATGATAACATTGGGGATCCGCTTAGAAATCCCCTCGCACAAGCAAAACATGATAGTCATGTTAGGTCCATGGGTATACGATACATAGATGGAGCCTAGTGCAAGTGGGAGATTGTTGGTGTAATGCCCTAGGCGTTTAGTTATGTTTGACTTATAACTTAAACCGCTATGTAATCGTCTTTATCATTTATTATGGAGCATGTTTACTTGTCTTATTATATGTTTGCATGTTTATTATAATAACCTGCGTCCCTAATTATTGTGAATGACTAGTATAAGTTGGTAATGGATAATCATGGAGATGATTATATGCATAAGATGTACATTACACTTATGGATACTTGCTAGAGAACAAGTATTGGACATGACCTATCGATGAGATTTATGACATGGTCTATAGTCATATATGTCATGATTAAATCTCATGATAGTCGTGTCATTGGAATCCTTTGTACCTGAGATTATCATCGTCTTCCACATGATAAACATTGTGTTTGATGTAGTCTAACACTATCTTTAATAGGATAGCAATAAGGGCTATGTTGGCACGATTGGATTCTTGTAGGGAAGAATGATAAGTCAAGATGGGATTTGTCCTCTCATTGAGAGATATGTTTTGCTTGGGCCCCTCGATGAATAGTGTTGATGAAATGTGTGGCCAAACTCAAGAGATTTGATAGAGATCAAATGCACTTGGATTATCAACATATTCGAAATCGAGAAAGCATAGAACAATATGAGTTGACATGGACCATGACTCATGTTCAATTCGACATCATGGACAAAGGGATTGTGACATTTGATCTATCGAGGAATCAAGCTTTGATGTTATATTTAATTAGGTGGACATAATGGTTTGCTAGAGACCACTTATATCTTGTGAGATTGATGTTTCAACTCACTACCAACATAAAATATAATTTCTAAAGGGTCACACACAAAGAACGGATTAATACAATGGCTCAAAATTGGAAATTGGATTTTTGGATGCTTGGACTGGACCGTAGCGATGTATCGCGCGGGACATTCTGTCTCGCGCGAGATAAGCCTTTTGTTCAGCTCCAGTTTTTTACCGTAGCGTTGTATCGCGCGAGACAAGCCAGTCTCGCGCGGGACATAGCTCCTTTTGGGCTCCGGTTGTGGCTAGGAAAAGGGCTCTTTTCCCTAAGGGTTAGGGATATTTTATAAAGTATAAATAGAACCCTTTTGCCTCAGCCTACACAGACGAAAATTAGAGTTTTAGAAACACTAATTGTTTGATTTTGATTGAGAATCAAAGATCAAAAAACACCCAAATCAATTCCATAATTCAGCCATTGATTGTTGATTATCGATTCAACAATCGGAGGATCATCTAGCAATCCTACAAGAATTGTTCTTGGTTCGTTCGCGTGTGGATTACCGATAGAGGGTGATTCCTTTATCACCTAAAGTTTGGATCAAATTCATCACTAGGAAGATCAAGGAGAAGATAGAAGATTCGGCATCAAACCAAATGTTGAATTTCAGATTCGATTTGAGATTCATTTTGAGCAAACATAATCGCTAGCAAGGTATGTAAATCTATTTCATGATTTCAATCTCTTCATGTTAGATGGATTTAAGGCTAGGGTTTTGTTGTTTTATAAAGTTCTTCCGCTGCGTTTGTAACCCCAAAATCCAACAGAATGAACCTGCGTTCTATTGGACAGCCAATAACCGAGGTGATGTTGCCAAACCCTCCCCGACGTAAACGACGAGGAAGGCCTGCCGATAGTCAGACGGGGAGGAATGCCGCCCAGGGAAGCACGGGGATATCTCCACATATTAATCGCATAACTCTCTTACATCGCCATATGGACACTCTGCAACGCATTTATGAAACACAAATGCCTTACTGCAGTTGGATCCTGAACACTCCCTGGCTTAATTCATAAGACCTACGAGGACTGGAAATTCCTTGGAGGGGAAATTCGTTTTGATTGGCGTGGTAGTCGGGGGAATAGAGAAAATATTCCTCTAGCCAAAATCCCCCTCATCACGACATGGCTGGTAGATCCAAGCAAAACCCCCACCAAGATGTACCTCCTCATTATAAGTGTGAGCACCCCAACCCGGGACCTAACGCGTGTCCCGAGCTTGAGAAGCTCAAACTAAGGAAACCCATCTAAGATTTTTTTAAAACTTTTATTTGCCTTTACAAGAAAACCAATTATCAATTTCCCATAAACAAAATCCAATAATAACATCTCCACTTGGAGGAATTTAAACAATTACTTTAATAACCATACTTAATTAATTACATTGAAAACCCTATTTAACATTGTTTAACAAAAGAGTTTTCTATACAACTTATAAAAGATTAATACTTAAATAGGATTCCCGACAACCCACTCATATACCTATCCTGACAAGTCCCAAAAGCAACAAATCCACAATCGTATCCCCGTCCTCACCGGTTCAGTCACCTGTCTCAAAGACAATCTAAAGCGGTAAAAGGGAAGGGGTGAGAATAAATCTCAATAAGCTATTATGAATGCAAAGAAGATGCCAAACAAGATGCAACACATAGCATGGTAGCACATAACACATTATGAAAGCGGTAAACACCTTACGTTACCTCATTTTACCTTTCCCGTCTGAACAATAAGTCGTACAACGTGGGAGTAAAACTCCACTCTTTGGTGAATTGCCTCCAGCACATTCACCTCTTATAGGACTCATACTCCAGAGATCCATATAAGAAAAGATACCTATATCAGAGTATCCAACAATAATATCGCTAACTGTAAAGCTTTAGGCTTAATACATAAGCATTCCCTAATCACCAATCGCAACAGTGTCCGTAAGGCTTCTTCATGCTCAATACAGTCGTTAGCACACCCACTCGCGGCCACGAGGGGATTCGGCCCTGTGTATGATGAACCTTCAATCACTTATAGAACAAATCCATAATTGATTGAATTCCATTATACCCCGAATATCAACACGTTCAAGCACATAATAGATACTTGAAATATAATCCACAAAAAGGGATAATAATATAACAACATGGTAAAATATACTCATGCTAATCAATACCATAGTGCAACAACCATTTAATACACTATGCATAATACCATTAACGAATATGAGTTCAAATAAGGTATCCATATAACCACATAATCCACACCGGGATGCAATATAATCAATATGCCAGATAATCCACAACTGGGATACAACACAACAATACCAAATAATCCACAATCTGGATACAATACCACCATATACCAAATAATCCACAATCGGGATACAATATATTGATGTAACACATATACATTCCTAACCAACACACTAGTGTGATTTTAATCTCTACACTGATCAACTAATCACCAAGGTATGGGAGCAAGTAAGGCCAACCTAAACCGTAAACCATCCTTACAAAGTTACTACTCAACCTTGAATAATATTAATAAAAGTGTAAGTCCTACTTCCCAAGTTTGAATCACTTTGGTGAAGTTACAATTCAAGCTTATCAACCCTTTTCCTGACAATATTCTATATCACAAGGTCTCTATGAAGGTTCAATCTCAATTTACCAAGTGGGAGTCACCATTTATAAGTGATCAATCAAGCTTACCAAACTAATTCAGGCTCAGCTTTAAAATGAGGTCTGGGGTCTTGGGCGACCGCCCATACCACTTGGGCGACCGCCCATACCACTTGGGCGACCGCCCAAGTGGGTTTCAAAAGGAATACTAGTTTCGCCCTCTCTTGGGCGACCGCACACACCTCTTGGGCGACCGCCGCAAGAGGGTTTTCAAGGTAGGGATGTTGCTGTCCTCATGGGCGGCCGCACAAGCCCCTATGGGCGACCGCCCAAGGCGATTTCCAGCACATCCAGATTTCTATCCTTTCTACTTAGCTTTAATTCCTTTCTTTTTATCTATCCCAATATTCAAGAACACCAAGAGGATTTCCTAGCTTACAAGGATCATCATAAATCAATTAAACTCATAATAATGTAAACCTAATTTATTCATTACTAAATCTTCCACCCATTTCATACCATAATTCAAGTTTAACCTCCTTAATCTACTTAATCCATTTTCTTACACTATTGATCCTCTTCCTTAAAAAACCACATCATTCTATAACATAAACCCATTTCTTAACTACAAGAAGGTTTCCAAGCATCTAATAACCATTTTAATAATAATAACAACACCAAATAATTCATGAACATTAATTAGAAGAGAAAAATCCTAATAATCCCCAATCAAGTCATTAACATATTACTCCCATTATACCCTCATTCCTTCAACTTAAGCCCCCATATCATAACTAAAATCAATTAAATCTTGAATAATCATTTCACTCAAATAACCATATTAAAATACAATATACTTTTTCTTTTCATAAAACCTTCATTAACACATAAAATGTGCAATAATTAGAAAGAAGTCATAATAACTTACCTTAGAGATTATGAGGTGAAACTATGATTTCTCTAGCTTGATGCATTCCCTTTGCCTCTACGAACATGAAAGTACACCCGAATCTTAAAATGGAGGAGGATTGGATTTATAGTAATTTTTGGAAGGAATTATCCAAGGAGGTTTCCATGGAGGCTTCCATGGAAATTATTGAAGAAGAAGAAAGGAGAATAAGGTAGGAGTAGGGAGGTGATTTATTAAATAGTAAGAAAAGGATGGAAGAGATGGGGAAAGCATGGGGAAGGGTATGGGGCCTTGACTCTTTAAGGAGGAAGGAGAGGGATTTAGGGGATTTGATCCCCCTTCCACACAATCCAAGGCTTTCAACTAAAAATAAATGAACGCCCCATTTTATTCCCATTATTTATTTTACCCAATTTAACCTCCTCTTACTCTTTATCTATTTTCTATTTTTATATTTTCTTTTAGAACATTATTTTATTTCTCTATCATTTTATTCTAATATAAGGAACCAAGTATATAAAAATGAACACATAATATTAATAATAATTTTAAAAGCATATAATATTATACTAAAATTGTGCCTAGGGTTAGGGTCGTTACACTCACTCCCCCTTAAAGAAAATTCGCCCCGAATTTTAAACTTGATTACCTTAATGTTCAATAACAAAGGCTACTTCCCCAAGCATTTCAAATTTCAACCTTCAAATAGTTTCCTTAATGTCATGATTCTTCTATACATCCTCACAACCCAAATATTCTAGAATTTAATCCCGAAATTGAAATTCTAATAACTCTTCAACGTTTTCCCCTCATAGGTCAAATCCGTCTAAACATCATTAACTAAAGAACTTCATTCGTACGAAGGATCATACAAATAAATTTTCCATATCACGTTTTATACAGTACCCCTTCAATGCTAAACCAAAATCGCTATTATACTCAACTCCGCTAAGTTTAATAAAACCTTTCAAGTTGAAAAGAAATCTATCACTCCACACACCATCTATTCTTCAAGAGTTTGGATAGTCTTCTAATCTCTTCCCTTTAAGTAACTAAATCCTCCAACTCTTAGGATCGGTAACAAATTTCACAAGAGAGCTTCAAAAAGGTGAGGTTCTCACATAAAACAATTGACCACTCTCGAGTAGAGGGTAAGAAAATTCTCGGTTTATCTAAGCCAACTTCCTCGAAGCATACGCTATTACTTTCCCAATTCTCATAATATCACCATCTAATTCTCCTTTAATACGCACTTAAAATTTCACAAAGGCCTCACATCCATTAAGTAAGGTACGGATCGGATCTATAGCTAATCTATTCTCCATCTCTATCAATATAATTCATACTTATTACATCCTATACCGTTTATACATCCTTTAGAATTAATTAAAGCAACGATCTTTCATTTTTCAAGAATTCCTTAAAATTTCCTTCGGTAGCACTTGCCAACCCCAAAGATCACGAACACAATCCTCGTAAGATCTAGGGAACATCCAAGCTTAAGACTTTAGAACCCAAAATTTGGAATCCTCTCAAGCCAACTCACACTTGCTAAACTCTTCAAACAATGAATTCTCACTAAAGGCAAATAACACAACTCACAAATGATCCTCTCATAACTTTAAATAACCAAGAAGCTCATCAATCATAACTACCATAAAGCCGTCAAGATAAAGATTAAAATCCCGATTATCATACTTAGAATCAATACATGAGATACTCGATGGAAACACATTTACCATCTACTCACAACTAGCACATAAACCCCTTTGAAAAGACTTCTTATGCAAGTCTAACACCTACCAAATATCCTTCACACTTTTAACCAAAACTTTCGTCTTTAATGCTTACATAACAAGAGTATCATATAAAGGTTTATTTGATTTAACTACCAATATAATTAATTTAGGTATAGAAAAGGAGACTCACTTCTTATGATAGTCTACAATACACCACAATTTCTTAACCATCCAGTGTCAAGTATATCTCATAATTACACATCGGTAATCATACCAAATCAATCGGCAATACATGCTCACCATAACCACATCACCATCGTGGTACATCAAAGGAGATTCGAGGTATTCTCTCATAAGAGCAGTAATCCTCTAACAATAAAACAATTTCTCAAGAAATGTATGTCACATATAAGCAAAATGTGATGCCAAACATGAATGATATGCAACAGATCTATAAAATATGACCCCTACTTCGAGACAGGGAATTTACCTCTAGTGACCTCTCGAGGGATTTATTTCTCCTGACCCGAAGCACACACTCGACCACGTACCTTCTTTTTCTCGTTCCCCTTCGTTATCTCTTTTGGTACCACCTCTTTGTCGTCCACTTTGCCGACTACCGCCCGAAGCTAACCTCCGATGAAACACAGACAATTTTTCTTGTAGTGCCCCATTTCTCCACAATTCAAGCATTTCCCTTGCTTACTCCAACACCGATCTTCGGTATGTCCAATCCTCTTGCAAAATTTACAATTCATCCCATACCGTTTGGATTTTGGCCTAGATGAAGAAGCTACAACAAACTCTCCTCTCATACTCCCTGAAGTTGAAGTCCTTGATTGTCCTTTAGTGATTTTGGATCCTTGTCTTAGATACTTTGGTTTATTTCTAATCCCACTTCCGGATCTTCCACTATTTTCCTCAATGTCCTTCTCGACCTTATATGCTCTATCTATGACTGTCTGATAATCGGTGAAACTATCAATCCATAATTTCTTCCTAAACTCAATCCTCAAACCTTTTACAAACCTATGAACTCTTTTCGCTTCATGCAATACCAAATGAGGGCAACTTCTAGCTAATTCCTCAAACCTGACTACATACTGATTCACCGTCATGTCCCCTTGTTCCAGTCCTAAGAATTCGATCTCATTCTTGTCCCTTGTAACCATCGAAATGAAATAATCCTCGAACTGATGTGTGAAATTATCCCAAGTCTGGGGCGTGTGATCCCGCTCCCAACTTTCCTTCAAAATCTGCCACCACTGATCAGCTGGACCTTCAAGTTTGAAAATGGCATACCTAACTTTATCTTTGTTGGGACTTTCTATAACCTCGAAAATCCTATTCATTTCTGCTAACCATTTTTCTGCCTTTAACGGATTCGGATCTCCGTTAAAGCTCGGTGGGTTCATCTTCACAAATCTTTCTAATCCATCACTTTGGTATCCCTCAGTTGATTCGGAACCGATCCTCTAGTCTCCATATTATGTACAAACATCCTGAATAATTTCATCATCTCTTCATTCTGAATTCCACCTATACCCATATCTCCTTCATTTCCTAGAACCTTTCGCTGATCATCATTGCTTCCGGCCATTAGAACGAACTCCTGCATTAAACACTCGGCGTTAATTACCACACACTCCCCCTTAGTTTAGACATCTACCCTTGACCTCTAAACTAAGCTCTGATACCAACTGTGAGCACCCCAACCCGGGACCTAACGCGTGTCCCGAGCTTGAGAAGCTCAAACTAAGGAAACCCATCTAAGATTTTTTTAAAACTTTTATTTGCCTTTACAAGAAAACCAATTATCAATTTCCCATAAACAAAATCCAATAATAACATCTCCACTTGGAGGAATTTAAACAATTACTTTAATAACCATACTTAATTAATTACATTGAAAACCCTATTTAACATTGTTTAACAAAAGAGTTTTCTATACAACTTATAAAAGATTAATACTTAAATAGGATTCCCGACAACCCACTCATATACCTATCCCGACAAGTCCCAAAAGCAACAAAGTCACAATCGTATCCCCGTCCTCACCGGTTCAGTCACCGTCTCAGACAATCTAAAGCAGTAAAAGGGAAGGGGTGAGAATAAATCTCAATAAGCTATTATGAATGCAGCAAGATGCCAAACAAGATGCAACACATAGCATGGTAGCACATAACACATTATGAAAGCGGTAAACACCTTACGTTACCTCATTTTACCTTTCCCGTCTGAACAATAAGTCGTACAACGTAGGAGTAAAACTCCACTCTTTGGTGAATTGCCTCCAGCACATTCACCTCTTATAGGACTCATACTCCAGAGATCCATATAAGAAAAGATACCTATATCAGAGTATCCAACAATAATATCGCTAACTGTAAAGCTTTAGGCTTAATACATAAGCATTCCCCCTAATCACCAATCGCAACAGGTCTGTAAGGCTTCTTCATGCTCAATACAGTCGTTAGCACACCCACTCTGTGGCCACAGAGGGGACGGTCCCAGGTATGATGAACCTTCAATCACTTATAGAACAAATCCATAATTGATTGAATTCCATTATACCCCCGAATATCAACACGTTCAAGCACATAATAGATACTTGAAATATAATCCACAAAAAGGGATAATAATATAACAACATGGTAAAATATACTCATGCTAATCAATACCATAGTGCAACAACCATTTAATACACTATGCATAATACCATTAACGAATATGAGTTCAAATAAGGTATCCATATAACCACATAGTCCACACCGGGATGCAATATAATCAATATGCCAGATAATCCACAACTGGGATACAACACAACAATACCAAATAATCCACAATCTGGATACAATACCACCATATACCAAATAATCCACAATCGGGATACAATATATTGATGTAACACATATACATTCCTAACCAACACACTAGTGTGATTTTAATCTCTACACTGATCAACTAATCACCAAGGTATGGGAGCAAGTAAGGCCAACCTAAACCGTAAACCATCCTTACAAAGTTACTACTCAACCTTGAATAATATTAATAAAAGTGTAAGTCCTACTTCCCAAGTTTGAATCACTTTGGTGAAGTTACAATTCAAGCTTATCAACCCTTTTCCTGACAATATTCTATATCACAAGGTCTCTATGAAGGTTCAATCTCAATTTACCAAGTGGGAGTCACCATTTATAAGTGATCAATCAAGCTTACCAAACTAATTCAGGCTCAGCTTTAAAATGAGGTCTGGGGTCTTGGGCGACCGCCCATACCACTTGGGCGACCGCCCATACCACTTGGGCGACCGCCCAAGTGGGTTTCAAAAGGAATACTAGTTTCTGCCCTCTTGGGCGACCGCACACACCTCTTGGGCGACCGCCCAAGAGGGTTTTCAAGGTAGGGATGTTCTTTGTCCTCATGGGCGGCCGCACAAGCCCCTATGGGCGACCGCGAGCGATTTCCAGCACATCCAGATTTCTATCCTTTCTACTTAGCTTTAATTCCTTTCTTTTTATCTAGCCCAATATTCAAGAACACCAAGAGGATTTCCTAGCTTACAAGGATCATCATAAATCAACTAAACTCATAATAATGTAAACCTAATTTATTCATTACTAAATCTTCCACCCATTTCATACCATAATTCAAGTTTAACCTCCTTAATCTACTTAATCCATTTTCTTACACTATTGATCCTCTTCCTTAAAAAACCACATCATTCTATACATAAACCCATTTCTTAACTACAAGAAGGTTTCCAAGCATCTAATAACCATTTTAATAATAATAACAACACAAAATAATTCATGAACATTAATTAGAAGAGAAAAATCCTAATAATCCCCAATCAAGTCATTAACATATTACTCCCATTATACCCTCATTCCTTCAACTTAAGCCCCCATATCATAACTAAAATCAATTAAATCTTGAATAATCATTTTACTCAAATAACCATATTAAAATACAATATATTTTTTCTTTTCATAAAACCTTCATTAACACATAAAATGTGCAATAATTAGAAAGAAGTCATAATAACTTACTTTAGAGATTCTGAGGTGAAACTATGATTTCTCTAGCTTGATGCATTCCATTTGCCTCTACGAACATGAAAGTACACCCGAATCTTAAAATGGAGGAGGATTGGATTTATAGTAATTTTTGGAAGGAATTATCCAAGGAGGTTTCCATGGAGGCTTCCATGGAAATTATTGAAGAAGAAGAAAGGAGAATAAGGTAGGAGTAGGGAGGTGATTTATTAAATAGTAAGAAAAGGATGGAAGAGATGGGGAAAGCATGGGGAAGGGTATGGGGCCTTGACTCTTTAAGGAGGAAGGAGAGGGATTTAGGGGATTTGGTCCCCCTTCCACACAATCCAAGGCTTTCAACTAAAAATAAATGAACGCCCCATTTTATTCCCATTATTTATTTTACTCAATTTAACCTCCTCTTACTCTTTATCTATTTTCTATTTTTATATTTTCTTTTAGAAGAAGAAAGGAGAATAAGGTAGGAGTAGGGAGGTGATTTATTAAATAGTAAGAAAAGGATGGAAGAGATGGGGAAAGCATGGGGAAGGGTATGGGGCCTTGACTCTTTAAGGAGGAAGGAGAGGGATTTAGGGGATTTGGTCCCCTTCCACACAATCCCGAGACTTTATTTAAAAATAAATGAACGCCCCATTTTATTCCCATTATTTATTTTACTCAATTTAACCTCCTCTTACTCTTTATCTATTTTCTATTTTTATATTTTCTTTTAGAACATTATTTTATTTCTCTATCATTTTATCCTAATATAAGGAACCAAGTATATAAAAATGAACACATAATATTAATAATAATTTTAAAAGCATATAATATTATACTAAAATTGTGCCTAGGGTTAGGGTCGTTACACTCACTCCCCCTTAAAGAAAATTCGCCCCGAATTTTAAACTTGATTACCTTAATGTTCAATAACAAAGGCTACTTCCCCAAGCATTTCAAATTTCAACCTTCAAATAGTTTCCTTAATGTCATGATTCTTCTATACATCCTCACAACCCAAATATTCTAGAATTTAATCCCGAAATTGAAATTCTAATAACTCTTCAACGTTTTCCCCTCATAGGTCAAATCCGTCTAAACATCATTAACTAAAGAACTTCATTCGTACGAAGGATCATACAAATAAATTTTCCATATCACGTTTTATACAGTACCCCTTCAATGCTAAACCAAAACTGCTATTATACTCAACTCCGCTAAGTTTAATAAAACCTTTCAAGTTGAAAAGAAATCTATCACTCCACACACCATCTATTCTTCAAGAGTTTGGATAGTCTTCTAATCTCTTCCCTTTAAGTAACTAAATCCTCCAACTCTTAGGATCGGTAACAAATTTCACAAGAGAGCTTCAAAAAGGTGAGGTTCTCACATAAAACAATTGCAGCCACTCTCGAGTAGAGGGTAAGAAAATTCTGGTTTATCTAAGCCAACTTCCTCGAAGCATACGCTATTACTTTCCCAATTCTCATAATATCACCATCTAATTCTCCTTTAATACGCACTTAAAATTTCACAAAGGCCTCACATCCATTAAGTAAGGTACGGATCGGATCTATAGCTAATCTATTCTCCATCTCTATCAATATAATTCATACTTATTACATCCTATACCGTTTATACATCCTTTAGAATTAATTAAAGCAACGATCTTTCATTTTCAAGAATTCCTTAAAATTTCCTTCGGTAGCACTTGCCAACCCCAAAGATCACGAACACAATCCTCGTAAGATCTAGGGAACATCCAAGCTTAAGACTTTAGAACCCAAAATTTGGAATCCTCTCAAGCCAACTCACACTTGCTAAACTCTTCAAACAATGAATTCTCACTAAAGGCAAATAACACAACTCACAAATGATCCTCTCATAACTTTAAATAACCAAGAAGCTCATCAATCATAACTACCATAAAGCCGTCAAGATAAAGATTAAAATCCCGATTATCATACTTAGAATCAATACATGAGATACTCGATGGAAACACATTTACCATCTACTCACAACTAGCACATAAACCCCTTTGAAAAGACTTCTTATGCAAGTCTAACACCTACCAAATATCCTTCACACTTTTAACCAAAACTTTCTGTCTTTAATGCTTACATAACAAGAGTATCATATAAAGGTTTATTTGATTTAACTACCAATATAATTAATTTAGGTATAGAAAAGGAGACTCACTTCTTATGATAGTCTACAATACACCACAATTTCTTAACCATCCAGGTCAAGTATATCTCATAATTACACATCGGTAATCATACCAAATCAACTGGCAATACATGCTCAGCCATAACCACATCACCATCGTGGTACATCAAAGGAGATTCGAGGTATTCTCTCATAAGAGCAGAATCCTCTAACAATAAAACAATTTCTCAAGAAATGTATGTCACATATAAGCAAAATGTGATGCCAAACATGAATGATATGCAACAGGATCTATAAAATATGACCCCTACTTCTGAGACAGGGAATTTACCTCTAGTGACCTCTGAGGGATTTATTTCTCCTGGACCCGAAGCACACACTCGACCACAGACCTTCTTTTACGTTCCCCTTCGTTATCTCTTTTGGTACCACCTCTTTGTCGTCCACTTTGCCGACTCTTGCTGAAGCTAACCTCCGATAAAACACGGGACAATTTTTCTTGTAGTGCCCCATTTCTCCACAATTCAAGCATTTCCCTTGCTTACTCCAACAACGATCTTCGGTATGTCCAATCCTCTTGCAAAATTTACAATTCATCCCATCTTGTTTGGATTTTGGCCTAGATGAAGAAGCTACAACAAACTCTCCTCTCATACTCCACGAAGTTGAAGTCCTTGATTGTCCTTTAGTGATTTTGGATCCTTGTCTTAGATACTTTGGTTTATTTCTAATCCCACTTCCGGATCTTCCACTATTTTCCTCAATGTCCTTCTCGACCTTATATGCTCTATCTATGACTGTCGATAATCGGTGAAACTATCAATCCATAATTTCTTCCTAAACTCAATCCTCAAACCTTTTACAAACCTATGAACTCTTTTCGCTTCATGCAATACCAAATGAGGGCAACTTCTAGCTAATTCCTCAAACTCCGACTACATGCGATTCACCGTCATGTCCCCTTGTTCCAGTCCTAAGAATTCGATCTCATTCTTGTCCCTTGTAACCATCGAAATGAAATAATCCTCGAACCGATGTGTGAAATTATCCCAAGTGCAGGGCGTGTGATCCCGCTCCCAACTTTCCTTCAAAATCTGCCACCACCGATCAATTTGGACCTTCAAGTTTGAAAATGGCATACCTAACTTTATCTTTGTTGGGACTTTCTATAACCTCGAAAATCCTATTCATTTCTCGCTAACCATTTTTCGCCTTTAACGGATTCGGATCTCCGTTAAAGCTCGGTGGGTTCATCTTCACAAATCTTTCTAATCCATCACTTTGGTATCCCTCGGGTTGATTCGGAACTGATCCTCTAGTCTCCATATTATGTACAAACATCTGAATAATTTCATCATCTCTTCATTACGAATTCCACCTATACCCATATCTCCTTCATTTCCTAGAACCTTTCGCCGATCATCATTGCTTCCGGCCATTAGAACGAACTCTGCATTAAACACTCGGCGTTAATTACCACACACTCCCACTTAGTTTAGACATCTACCCTTGACCTCTAAACTAAGCTCGATACCAACTGTGAGCACCCCAACCCGGGACCTAACGCGTGTCCCGAGCTTGAGAAGCTCAAACTAAGGAAACCCATCTAAGATTTTTTTAAACTTTTATTTGCCTTTACAAGAAAACCAATTATCAATTTCCCATAAACAAAATCCAATAATAACATCTCCACTTGGAGGAATTTAAACAATTACTTTAATAACCATACTTAATTAATTACATTGAAAACCCTATTTAACATTGTTTAACAAAAGAGTTTTCTATACAACTTATAAAAGATTAATACTTAAATAGGATTCCCGACAACCCACTCATATACCTATCTGACAAGTCCCAAAGCAACAGTCACAATCGTATCCCCGTCACTCACTGGTTCGAGTCACCTGTCTCAAGACAATCTAAAGCGATAAAAGGGAAGGGGTGAGAATAAATCTCAATAAGCTATTATGAATGCGGCAAGATGCCAAACAAGACGCTACACATAGCATGGTAGCACATAACACATTATGAAAGCGGTAAACACCTTACGTTACCTCATTTTACCTTTCCGTCTGAACAATAAGTCGTACAACGTGGGAGTAAAACTCCACTCTTTGGTGAATTGCCTCCAAGACATTCACCTCTTATAGGACTCATACTCCAGAGATCCATATAAGAAAAGATACCTATATCGAGTATCCAACAATAATATCGCTAAGCGTAAAGCTTTAGGCTTAATACATAAGCATTCCCCCTAATCACCAATCGCAGCAGTGCAGCAAGGCTTCTTCATGCTCAATACGGTCGTTAGCACACCCACTCTGTGGCCACGAGAGGGACGGTCCCAGTATGATGAACCTTCAATCACTTATAGAACAAATCCATAATTGATTGAATTCCATTATACCCCCGAATATCAACACGTTCAAGCACATAATAGATACTTGAAATATAATCCACAAAAGGGATAATATATAACAACATGGTAATATATACTCATGCTAATCAATACCATAGTGCAACAACCATTTAATACACTATGCATAATACCATTAACGAATATGAGTTCAAATAAGGTATCCACATAACCACATAATCCACATCGGGATGCAATATAATCAATATGCCAGATAATCCACAACTGGGATACAACACAACAATACCAAATAATCCACAATCTGGATACAATACCACCATATACCAAATAATCCACAATCGGGATACAATATATTGATGTAACACATATACATTCCTAACCAACACACTAGTGTGATTTTAATCTCTACACTGATCAACTAATCACCAAGGTATGGGAGCAAGTAAGGCCAACCTAAACCGTAAACCATCCTTACAAAGTTACTACTCAACCTTGAATAATATTAATAAAAGTGTAAGTCCTACTTCCCAAGTTTGAATCACTTTGGTGAAGTTACAATTCAAGCTTATCAACCCTTTTCCTGACAATATTCTATATCACAAGGTCTCTATGAAGGTTCAATCTCAATTTACCAAGTGGGAGTCACCATTTATAAGTGATCAATCAAGCTTACCAAACTAATTCGGGCTCGGCTTTAAAATGAGGTTCAGGGTCTTGGGCGACCGCCCATACCACTTGGGCGACCGCCCATGCACCAGGCTTCGACCGCCCAAGTGGGTTTCAAAAGGAATACTAGTTTACGCCTCTTGGGCGACCGCACACACCTCTTGGGCGACCGCCCGAGAGGGTTTTCAAATAGGGATGTTCTTTGTCCTCGTGGGCGGCCGCACAAGCCACATGGGCGACCGCCCAAGGCGATTTCCAGCACATCCAGATTTCTATCCTTTCTACTTAGCTTTAATTCCTTTCTTTTTATCTAGCCCAATATTCAAGAACACCAAGAGGATTTCCTAGCTTACAAGGATCATCATAAATCAACTAAACTCATAATAATGTAAACCTAATTTATTCATTACTAAATCTTCCACCCATTTCATACCATAATTCAAGTTTAACCTCCTTAATCTACTTAATCCATTTTCTTACACTATTGATCCTCTTCCTTAAAAAACCACATCATTCTATAACATAAACCCATTTCTTAACTACAAGAAGGTTTCCAAGCATCTAATAACCATTTTAATAATAATAACAACACCAAATAATTCATGAACATTAATTAGAAGAAAAATCCTAATAATCCCCAATCAAGTCATTAACATATTACTCCCATTATACCCTCATTCCTTCAACTTAAGCCCCCATATCATAACTAAAATCAATTAAATCTTGAATAATCATTTCACTCAAATAACCATATTAAAATACAATATACTTTTTCTTTTCATAAAACCTTCATTAACACATAAAATGTGCAATAATTAGAAAGAAGTCATAATAACTTACCTTAGAGATTATGAGGTGAAACTATGATTTCTCTAGCTTGATGCATTCCCTTTGCCTCTACGAACATGAAAGTACACCCGAATCTTAAAATGGAGGAGGATTGGATTTATAGAAATTTTTGGAAGGAATTATCCAAGGAGGTTTCCATGGAGGCTTCCATGGAAATTATTGAAGAAGAAGAAAGGAGAATAAGGTAGGAGTAGGGAGGTGATTTATTAAATAGTAAGAAAAGGATGGAAGAGATGGGGAAAGCATGGGGAAGGGTATGGGGCCTTGACTCTTTAAGGAGGAAGGAGAGGGATTTAGGGGATTTGGTCCCCCTTCCACACAATCCAAGGCTTTCAACTAAAAATAAATGAAAGCCCCATTTTATTCCCATTATTTATTTTACCCAATTTAACCTCCTCTTACTCTTACTCTTTATCTATTTTCTATTTTTATATTTTCTTTTAGAACATTATTTTATTTCTCTATCATTTTATCCTAATATAAGGAACCAAGTATATAAAAATGAACACATAATATTAATAATAATTTTAAAAGCATATAATATTATACTAAAATTGTGCCTAGGGTTAGGGTCGTTACAATAAGGCTCCTAGACATGGAAACACCCGAAACGAGGTAGATTCGAGAAATCAACTGAATAATAAAAGGGAATAGGAGGTTAATTCAGCTGACTTGAGAGCAACGCTCAGTCATGCTAGGCAAAAAACCCCTCATCATCATAATCCCTCTCCTCGGCATATGTGCTCTCCTCATCATAGAACTCCTCTCCGTCCAGAGATGGCTCCCGGGAGGGACAGAACCCTCCCTCGTCATTTCAGGCCATTGAATGGCAGAGCACATTCTGGACACGGAGATAATCACCAGCAACATGAGGAACAAAGCCGAGTGAATGGACACAGAAAAAAAGAAAGGTCCCATCGCAGTTCCCACTTTAGCTCGGGGATTGATGCAAGGGATATTCTACTCTTAAAAAAGAAAATTGATGAAATGGAAATGGGAAGGAAGGAAGTTGATGATGATGATACCAGTGGCACTTGTCCTTTCTCCCAGCAGATCAATGATCTACCTCTCAATCTGATTCTCAAGATCCCCAATTTTGAAAAATATGTGGGAACCACAGACGCACGAGACCATGTTCAAAGTTTTGAATCCACCATGATCCTCCTCACCAAGGCAGATGATATTCTCTGAAAGGCGTTTCCGAGTACCTTCTCCGGAACAGCCCTGTCATGGTTCCTTGAGCAAAAGAAAGGTAGCATCGATAGCTGGAAAATTATGAGGAGCAGGTTCCTGTACCACTTTTCAACAACTAGGAAAGGAAAGAAAAGACTGACAGAACTTGCTAACATTGAGCAGGGAAAAAATGAAAACACTCTAAGTTATTACAACCGTTTCAGGGCCATGACTGACCAGATAGAGGAAAGCCTAACTGATCGGGAGGTGATTGTCTGCTTCAACTCCGGACTGAGATCCGGACAATTGATCTACGAAATCTCTGCCAGGGAGCCTAAGTCAAAATCTGATTTGTATAATGTGGCCTATGCCATAGCTATGTCAGAGGAGAAAAGCAAGAAGAGGTCTGAAAAACTGGAGACCGATGCGACTAGCACCAACCGGGCTTACAATGGAAGTAATTACAAGGGGAAGGATAGGACTCGGCTACAGAAAAAGCCGAGGTCTTCACTCCCCTCACTAAACCTATCACGCAGATCATGCAATTGGTAAACCTACCAGATCCCCGACCACTCAGTGATAAATCGAAACATGTCCGGGATAATTCCAAGTATTGTGCCTTCCACAAGGACCATGGACTTGACACGGAGAATTGCATCTCCCTTAAATGAATTATCCAGGGATGGGTGGATGAAGGCAAACTCGATCGCTACGTTATGAGAAAAGATAACAAGATAAAAAGAGATGAAGATGACGAAGATGATGAAAGGGAAAACATGCATCATAGGGCAAAACTCCATGTTATAAGGGAGGACACTGTCTCCAAAAAAAATTGAAAGACCAAATACATGAACTAAGTAAGGTCTACCACATCCCCGCCTGGATTCATAAGGAGGAGAAAGCCATCAGCTTCTCCCCTAACGAGCTAGCTGGAAGTTGCCCGGCTCGTGAACAACATTTGGTAATCAAAGGAAGGATTGATAATTGTGAATCCGAGAGGCTCCTCATAGACTCGGGAGTCTCTAGGGATATTCTATACTATTCTACCTTCCAGATAATGAATCTGAAAGATAGCATGATGAAGCCATACTCTGTAAGACGAGAAGCTTACTCCTCGCACATTAAGTAAAATACCTAAAGGTAAAAGACGAGTAGCCTACTTCTCGCACCTTAGGCGAAATGCCTAAGGGTAAAAGATGAGTAGGCTACTCCTCGCACCTTGGGCAAAATGCCTAAGGATAAAAGGGACGAGTAGCCTAATACTCGCACCTTAGGTGAAATTCCTAAGGGTAAAAGATGAGAATCCTACTCCTCGCACCTTGGGCAAAATGTCTAAGGGTAAAAGACGAGAAACCCAATCCTCACACCTTAGGCGAAATGCCTAATGGTAAAAGATGAGTAGCATACTTCTCGCACCTTGGGCAAAATGCCTAAGGATAAAAAAGACGAGTAGCTTACTCCTCGCACCTCGGGCGAAATGTCTAAGGCTAAAACACGAGTATCATACTTCTCGAACCTTAGGCAAAATGCCTATGGGTAAAAGACGAGAAGCCTACCCCTCGAACCTTGGGCGAAATGCCTAATGGTAAAAGACGATTAGCCTACTTCTCGGACCTTAGGCATAATGACTAAGGGTAAAATATGAGTAGCCTACTCGTCGCAGCTTAGGCAAAATGCCTAAGGATAAAAAAGACGAGTAGCGTACTTCTCACACCTTGGGCGAAATACCTAATGGTAAAATACGAGTAGCCTACTTCTCGCACATTGGGCAAAATTCATAAGGGTAAAAAGACGAGAAGCCTACTTCTCGCACAATGGGCAAAATGACTAAGGGTAAAAGACGAGTAGTCTGCTTCTCGCACATTGGGCAAAATGCCTAAGAGTAAAAAGACGAGGATCCTAATCCTTGCATTTTAGGTAAAATGCCTAAGGGTAAATTAAAAGACGAGACGCATACTGCTCGCACCTTGGGTGAAATATCCAAGTCTTTAAAATGAGCAGCTACTGCTCGCACCTTGGATGGAATGTCCAAATTATAAAAACAAGCAGCCTACTGCTCGCACCCAAGGCGAATGTGATGCAAGGCCAAAGAGATCAAAATCTGGAGCTAAGTTAGGATTTGATTGTAACTATTTTTATTTGTTATTATTTTATTATTTTCGGAATTTATTTTATATAGGTAATATTTTTATGATTAGAAGTATATTAGGGCTTTATTTTAATGTTTTATTGATTGATTAGGTTACGATATAGACTAGGGTTATTTTGGGAAGTTTTTGACTTGTTTTTCAAGTTCTAGGATCACTATATAATTAGGCCTAATTGTAATTCCGAAAATCAGTGGTTAATTATTGAATAAAGAAAATAAAGGAAAAGCTGAAGCTTTCTTTATCTAGGGTTTGTAACCCATTGTTTATGGTTCTTTCCATTCGGTATCAATCTCAAGGCTTCATTCGACATCATTTGGTATCAAAGCCCTGGACGAGGGTATCAATATTGATGGCCGAACGAGGGCGTAGTGTTCGTGGCGGAAAAGATGTTCGTGGAAGGAACCGTGGAGCGGATTCCAGTCAAGACGTTCATCATCGCAAACGTGGCATACGTGATATTGAGGTAGACGAAATGCGAAAGCAGATTCAACAACTTCAGAACTTTCAGGCACGTGTGGAGCATCCACCGATGGGTTCAGATTTGGATTTATCATCCGAGGACATGGAGTTTCATGAAGGGGTCACTCCCTTCAACCAAGGTCACAAAATTGGGTCCAGGAATGCGGCAGATCCTTCAAGGGATATCGAGGCAGAAATTGAGAGTCCGAGGATTGAAGGTATGGCATAACCAGATGTATTTCGCGTCCCATTATCTATCGTTACTGTTGAAAGGGTTTTTGATGATCCATCATTACCCTTTGTTTTATTAGACAGTTTTGATCAGTTTGTTGATTGGTCAAAACCTCTGATTTTTGACATGTGTGACTGTGATATTTGTCAATTGGAAAGGTCATACTCGGTTGATCGAAAAACACCTTGTTCAAAATTTCCGTCAGATGAATTGTCTAGGAATTTTGGGTTCATTAAGTGTTTTTATCCGTATGAAGATCCTTTCGATTGGTTGTTCTCTGGTCAGATTTGTCATCAGACTGTCAAGAAATTGTTATTTGAAGATTGTGTTACATATTTTTGAGCGGATTGGATGGATTTAGTGAAAAGCAATTGTAAGTATACAGTGCGTCGACGGTGTAAGTGTAAATTTCTTGTTGCGGATGTTGACTCGTGGTCGAGTCTTTTCAAAGGAGGGAAGGATGATGCAGGGCCAAAGAGATCAAAATCTGGAGCTAAGTTAGGATTTGATTCTAACTATTTTTATTTGTTATTATTTTATTATTTTCGGAATTTATTTTATATAGGTAATATTTTTATGATTAGAAGTAGATTAGGGTTTTATTTTAATATTTTATTGATTGATTAGGTTACTATATAGACTAAGGTTATTTTGGAAAGTTTTTGACTTGTTTTTCAAGTTCTAGGGTCACTATATAATTAGGCCTAATTGTAATTCTGAAAATCAGTGGTTAATTATTGAATAAAGAAAATAAAGAAAAAACTGAAGCTTTCTTTATCTAGGGTTTGTAACTCATTGTTTCTGGTTCATTCCATTCGATATCAATCTCAAGGCTTCATTCGACATCAGAATGTCTCTTCAATAATGGGTGTGTCTGCCATCATCGAATAGCCGGCGAATAAATGATTGAACTGCCTCAAAATTCGAAAAATCTCCTGGTATTCGTAAGACCAAGGACGAGCTACACTCCTCCTCGGCACATCAGAGTTAGGAAGTCGGGGGCTAATTAACGGTATAAACCGAGTATGACCATGGCTATAAAACGGGCAAAGCCCAATGGATTGAGCCAAATGAAAAATATATACAAGTCCTAAATACGACGTATAAAATGGGCTTCCTTACCTATGATCGTCACTTCCACCTCGTCCTAGTCATTATGTCGACCTGGACATAAGTATCCATTTCTATGAGTAGCACGATCAGAGAATTGACCTATGTCGACTTGTACATAATAGAGAGATTCTATAACTAAGGCAGAAATATCGATATATGTCGACCAAGGTCTACGTAGGTGCCGACCAAGGCATACGTAGGCGCCGACCAAGGCCTACGTAGGCGTCGACTAAGGCATATTCAAAATGACGACCAACGTCTATCAGGCTTCTATTATGACAAGGGGAATGGGTTTACCCTTAGTCACCTCCTAGCCGACTTACTCCTATGTCAAACAACATTTTATGCCGAGGAGGAAGCCTTTCATGCATACGTATAGAATGTACTTATAATCCTACTACATCAAGGATTGTGGGAAGATATAATCCAACTAAGATTATAATCCTCCTCTCACACAACTTCCTATTCAAGGATGTACTCTATATCCTACACCTATAAATACAAGCAATAATTCACATAATTTTGGTAACGCATTTTTTACTCTAAACTATTGTCAATTGATTTGCTATCTAGAATTCAAATATTTACTCTCACGCCGAAGGGCGTTCACTGGTGAAACCCCGACTTAATTTATGCGTTTGTTCATCTTTTTCATGCTATTTAAGCATACATGATACAACATGCCGCTGAATTTGAGGTGATTCAAACATTTTTGACATCATCAATATATATATATATATATATATATATATATATATATATATATATATATATATATATATATATATATATATATATATATATATATATATATATATATATATATATATATTCTTTGCATTGAGCTTTTTTTTCCTTCTCTTTGTCCCACCCTTTTCCCTTCCTATAAACATAATAAAACAAGAAAATAATAATAAAAGTCATAAGCGGGGCGATTTAACATATTAACATTTTGGCTTATTAATTGCAAAAAAAAAAAAAAAAAGAAATGATCCTACTAAACACATCCTTTCAACACATAATCTTAATAAAATCGGATTTTGAAAGATGTCACCATTTGCAACGCTGAACTGCATGAACAACATGATGAAAAATTGAGTTCCTAGCCCTTTTCCACTCATATAAGTCAGATTCAACCTTCCCGATAATTAATAGTTCACATTTGCCAAGTTAGTTACAGTTATATCAAATATTTTCCACTCTTGTACATCTTGACCTCCATGAAGTTCTTTTATTTTTATTGCAGATACGTTCGTTATAACTATATAGACAACTCTATGCCTGCTTTTAATATGAATTATGAAGTGTTTTCAGGGATAGAGGTTATTGAAATCTAACTGTATAGTAATCAGATTGTTTAACGATTCACATGCAATCTCTCAAAATAGGTAGAGGGGATGGAAATAAAAAACAATAATGTCGTTAATAAATGATAAACAATCAAAATTATAAAGAAGATACTGCGTGCAGTAAAAAACACGTGTCCAACTCCAAATCCCTATGTGAGGGTAATTTTGGAATAATGGAGTCATAAATAAATAAGGAAATTCCTACGTGAGGGTAATTTTGGAATAATGGAGTAATAAATAAATAAGGGCACACCAAAAAAGAAAAAGGAAAAAATATAAAAGAAAAGAGAATTGTTATTTACACTCGAACAATTACAAAATACTCCCGCAATACAATATTTACAAAAATGTCATCAATTGAAATGACCATGCTACCCTTCAGTGTTATACACCCAATGTTGTACACACGCGATTGAATTTATTTAACATTATTTACCTATTTACTAAATAAACTCGCAACATTAAATCCCTTTTCCATCTGCCTATTAAATTTTCATCTTCCCTGTTAAATTTTCACCTCCCTTAAACCCTACAAACTTACCTTTTCTAATACCTCCAACATCAGTAAAAAAAGCTCTATCTCTCACTCTCTCCTATCAATTTTACAAAAAATTTGCAGAATTCTCTATTCAAGTTTACTATATTGTGTTGAACTATCAAGTATGGATGGAATAACACCTAAGAGTAAATATAAGTATTTTGAACAATATAACCATTTTTTACGATATTTTTTATAGTTTTTTTTAACAAATCCTCGTAACTACGGTTCGGTTGATAGTGTCAAAAAATATTTGCAATGCTTAGTGACTATCGAACGAATATATTCACATTATCCGGTCAAAGATTATCAAACATACCAAAGTTGTTTATACAACAATGATCGAACATTGTGAAATTGTTCAACCTTTACTGGCCGAATGTTATTTAATGTAAGGTAATTGATTTTTTTTAAATCTTCTTTCTCCTTATGCGTTCTTCTTTCTTTCTTTGCCTCTATGTGCTCATGTCGTTCTTTTATTTTTCTCAATTATCTATACTATATTAAAAGCAAAAGAGTGGTAAAAAAAGGCAATTTGGCGCCTAAAAACGTCACTATCAATTGAATAAATTTGGAAATTTAAAACGACGTCGTTTATTAATAAAAACTGCCTCTGCCAAGGGCATTTTCGTCGTTTAAACCAATGGCAAAATTGAAGATATGTGGAAAGGACAGTAGACGTGGCTAACGAGGATTGGGCGAAAATGGGAAGTGAACTACACGCGCCGACAGAGGCGCGTGTAGTCGGGCCATCTTTTCCTTTTTTTTTTTGGACACTAGGCTCTCTTGGATTGGTTGGTACAATTTCCGAATTTTTTTCCACCAATTTCTTTAACCTCAAATATTTCATAATAAATATTTTTTTTTCAATTTTTTTTACCAAAATTCATAAATTTTTTTCTCTACAAATTGAGACTAATTTCATTTGATTCGGACACAGAAAAAAACCTCTTTTTTTGAATATAATTCAAATATTTTATATCAAATTACTTTTTTTTTCATTTTTTCTTCACCAAAATTAATAAGAAACTGGGTGGATGAGTGGTTCATATTTTTTTTAGTTTATTTATTGATATTTTTAAAATTTGAGGATATACGGAGTGATAAGAATTATTTTCGATGATGAGCCAAAATTATGGAATTTTTACAACTTAAAAAATAGGGAAGAAAGGAAGGGATTTTTATAACTTCAAAATATGTTCTATAGATTTCCATGGATAAAATAAAGAAGAAATTCGCGTTTTCCAATTTTATGTATTCACAGATTCGATAATATTTTATGTGAGGGTTGATTTGTTTGGTTATTGCCTATTATAACGGTGAGGGTAGTCACAAATTATCATAAAAGTTTGGTTATGGTTTATAATAAAAATTTGGTTGTAGATATATTGTTAAATCAATTGAAAAATACAACTCAAATATTAAACTAACATTGAATATAGATCTCCCTTTTTTTTTTTTTTGACTATTCACATTACTATTTGCCAAAACAATTAGAAATCATGGAAGGATATAAACCGAGACTGAGAGAGATGAGAGAGATGAAGTTTATTAAAGAAGACAATTAATAGAGTTTTTAGAAAATAGAGGAGGTGATGAATACATGATAGTACATGAGTTGTTTGGTCAGTAATTTCAAGATATTGAAAATTTAAATAGAGAGATAAGGAGTATTTAGGAGAATGGAGTATAGAGTATGGAAGACGAATTAAGCTTTTTAAAGTCTTTGATTTTATAAGATAGTCATGTAAAACTTAAAAAGATAATAAGGAAAAAAATGATACTTCCTCTTTCTCAAAATAATGTTCAAATGTACTGTTGATATTATAATTTTCTTAGATGAGTAACAAAAATACACTTATTAATTGTACTGTTTCAGTTTGGTTTGAACGTCTATTTTTACACCAAATTGACTAAAAGTTGCTTCAAGCGAGTGCTTGAAATTGTTATGTTTGGACTTTCAAGTGTGTGGATATTCATGATCATTTTGTTCTTTGTTTTTTTTTTTTTTTTTGTATGCAGATGATTTATTTTCTATTGAGTGATTAAACTCGGGTGTTTAACTCTTCGATGAAAAGGCGTGGGAAGGCTGCAAGAATTAGGGAGAAATACTGTAAGAATTAGGGAGAAATACGTTTATTTAATTCCGGTGAGGGCTAATAATCTTGGAATAACTGCTTTCTTTGGCATTGACATTCTTTAAGGGACAACCATTACTATCGAAGCTTTTCTGGATATTCACGTGGTATATTTTAGGAATTTTTGAAAGGGGTTTAAGGAAGAAAAATCTCAATTTCTAGACTCATTTTGGGACAGAGGGAGTACTTCTTCTATCTAAAATGAATGTCTATTTTTAACTTTCAGATATCATAATATGTTGTTATCTCTTTCTCTAATTTTTTGTAGTTAAGGTTTTTGAGTTAATACGTTTAAACGTCCCTGTTGTTTCTTTGCTAGGTGCAGAATGCATTAGGCATTTTCTTTTCACGGTGAGTATGAAAAAGTCAGTCATATTTGCAATTCTTGAAGACTTTTCGCAGTGGTGGTATCAATGCTAAGCATTTCACTACACTTTTCTTTGGAATCGTAAACCCCCCTCCCTTCCCCGATTGCCACTTTTCCATCGGTAAAGGCAATGATTTGGTACTAAAAAGTGGCAAAGCTAAGTATATTTGGAAAGGGGGTCACCGAGAGTAGGGCTTGACTTTACCACTGGGTTAGAAGCTTAGAACTGATAATTTAGAGGAAATAATATTATTATTTTCTATTTAATTTGGTTAGTGAAAACTGAAATCACCAACTTATGTTAGAAGTTTAGAACTGATTTTCTTTCGCTGTTGGCTATAGACAATATAATTTTCTTATTTGTTAATGGGTATGAATGTATGATTCAGGATTGATGTGGGAAAGATGTAAATGGCTGTGGAGTGGGGATTTATGTGAGAACGACAAAATTAAAAGGGGTTCTTTATATTTTGTATGCCTGACCATCATGTATACCGTCCCGTGTCATTGGCACGGGCATCTGAGTACTAGTGATAGTACATGAGTTGTTTGGTCAGTAATTTCAAGATATTGAAAATTTAAATAGAGAGATAAGGAGTATTTAGGAGAATGGAGTATGGAAGACGAATTAAGCTTTTTAAAGTCTTTGATTTTATGAGATAGTCATGTAAAACTTAAAAAGATAATAAGGAAAAAAATGATACTTCCTCTTTCTCAAAATAATGTTCAAATGTACTGTTGATATTATAATTTTCTTAGATGAGTACCAAAAATACCCTTATTAATTGTTTACCTCTCATTCATTATTTCACTCAAAAAGTACAATCAATGCTACTGAACAAATTTCAATATAGGGGTAAAATTGAAATTTAAAGGCTTTAAACAAAAAAATGCCATGTATTTTAAATCAAAATTTACTTTTCAAAATGATATCTATTTCGAACTGGATAGAGTATTTTATTTATGAAAACATAAATAGGAAAACCTGAATGTGAAAACGTTTTTACTTTTTAGGAACTTTTAGAAGAAGTCTGTATTTAATTTATGAGAAACCTCGATGGAAAAGGAATCGTATATTAGGGAGCCGTATAGGTTGAATGGACACATTACAAGCCCGTAATTAAACTATTTTAAGATAGTTTTTGCAATGCCAAAATCTAGGGAGAAACGCGTTTCTCCATAAGTTATGGAGAAACGAGTCCCGACTTGTCGCGCGACAATGAACTGGATATCCAGAACCTTATGAAAGTGATATCCAGAAACCTTCAAATGAATATCCAGAAACCTTCAAAATGTTTCTGGATATTCATTTGATGGTTTCTGGATATACATTTGAAGGTTTCTGGATATCCAAAAATCTTCAATATCAATTTCTGGATATGCCCTAACACATTTCTGGATATGCACCTAACAGTTTCTGGATATACATTTCACATACTTCTGGATATGCACCTAACAGTTTCTGGATATCAAACCCAAAGCTTCTGGATATCCAGAAGCTTTGGTCTTGGCCTTGGATTTTTTTTTCTGGATATCAAATGCAAAGCTTCTGGCTATTAAAAACACGTTTCTTCATAGTTATGGAGAAACGCGTTTCTCAGCAGACCTACTCTTTTGCAATTAAGAGTCCATTTGAAAACATGTTAAGTAAAAGGTGTTAGGTTTCCGTTCTAAATTACGTGTTATTTATGTAATTTCAGAAATATTTTATTGTAATAATTTTTATTATTATTATTTTAGCATTTTTCCCTCTTTGAGTTGATTAGGAGAAAGATTTTTATTTCATTTTCTTATGACGAGAATGATTACTTTAGCATTTTCCCTCTTTGAAATAAAATATATTATTTCAAAAACTTTGGATAAAAAAGAGAAAGAGTTTTTTTTATTTATTTTTTTGAGATGAAAGGAGAAACGAGTAAGGATTAACGATTAATGAACTGACACAATTAAAATACATTCAATTGTAAAATTAAGTCTCAAGGTTAAATAAGTAATGTGGCTCTATCAAGGGTTACAAATCCGAGAGGTCTTCATGTTTGACTTACTGACAGCGGAGAAAAGAATACCCCAGACAACAATTGTACTACCAACGTTGTATTCAAAAAAGTGTTTCAAAAAGTTTACTGTGTTTTGAAGTTATTTTATTATGGTGTTTTTTTTTTAGTTGACATGCACAAGAAGCTATTACTACGAAATTAAATTTTGAAATCTGTATTTTTTTTTTAACTAATTCTCATTGGTTAAATATATACTCCCTCCGTCCCATTACAAGGAGGAAATTTACTGTTTGCGCGGAGATTAAGGAAAAAAATAATGATATAAATGTTGTGAGTGTAAAAGTAAAATAGGAGAGAGAATGAGTGAAGGGAATAGTAAATTATAATGGTGTTGTGAGTATTAAAATAATGATAGGAGAGAGAATGAGTGGAGGGAATAGTGAATTTGTGGTTTGTAATGGGACGGAAAAAAAGGAATATTTGTGGTTTGTAATGAGACGGAGGGAGTATGTCGTTACTAATATTGGATTCAAGTGTAGATGAATATGAATGTAATTGGATGCATTTATTGTTTGATCAAATGTAATCAAATATTATCAGAAAAGGTTATATAGAAATGATTCATTTTTTTAAGGGAGTTAGTTGTAGGAAATATGAATGTTATGTAAGGTGTTAGTGACATTCAGTTATAGAATCATATATTATAGTTTATTACTTTCTTCGGGCGCACACACATCTATACCCATTGAGAAGTTCACAGATAGTCATTGAAGGTTGGCGTTCCCGTAATATTGCTAGAAATATAGATCCTAATCTCTGATTATGTAATAATGACATGTAGATATTGTAATTAGGCATACGTTAATTTTAATTGATAAAAAATGATATATTTATTATGGTTGTAATTAATTATTATTTATTTGTTTACTTTCAATTTTTAATAATAAAATTTTGTAAAAATTAACATATCGTTGTTGTGTATCGCACGGGTGTACAGCTAGCTAGTAGAATGAATGTACGAGTATGTTTTTTTAATTTAAATGGATATTTATTTAAGAGTTTAAAAAGGGTAAAATAGGAATATTTGTAGTATGTTTGATGTTGAAGTTTTTTGGATGGAATTAATACGGGATATTCAGTAATTGTTTGGGGTGGATAACAATTCTCAAAATAAAAATTCTAATCTCACCTTCGTCAATTTTGATGCTTGAGATCTCTTCATCTCTCCTTCCCCACTGCTTCAGATTTCAGTTCCTTTATCGGGTAATTACAATCACACACACGCATACACGTAATTATGCCATTTTTATTTTATTTTATTTTGATCGTAATGCAGACTTCTTCGTTTTGTTTTTCATCCTTTGCTTATTAGTTTAATCTTTTCACTTTTAATGGTGAATCATGGATTTGGGTTTGCTTTATTCGAGTTTAAATTAGAGGTTCAAGGCTTGTTTCTTATTTTATCATTCAAAGAATTGATTTTGATAAGTATATTTTTAGGGCTCCTTACGAGTTTAATTGTGAAGTTTGAAACTGTTTGAAGGATTGTTCTTCTTTGATTATTGAAGGGATTGATTCTTTAACCTGTTTAGTTAGTTCAATAATTATTAATTGGAGAAAAAATTGATATATATATATATATATACTCCCTCCGTCCCAAACCTACGTGCACATTTTGTCATTTTGGGCGTCCCAAACCTACGTGCACATTTCCTAAAATGGCAAGAGTCTTTACTATCCCCTCCACTCATTCTCTCTCATATTTTACTTTTATACTCACAACACCAATCAACTTTACTAATCCCTCCACTCATTTTCTCTCCTATTTTACTATTACACTCACAACACTTTCTCCATTACCCACTTTCCTTAATCTACGTGCAAAACACCAAACGTGCCCGTAGGTTTGGGACGGAGGGAGTATATATATATAAGGAGAATCCTATTAGAATGCAATACTCTTGGTTATTGATCCTCATTTTCTGAGTTGAAAACTTGTACTTGAGTTTTAAGGTTTCCTCTTGTTTTCCCAATTGATACAATTATGTTTTTCTAACCACCGGCGGAGGTACAACAAGGCAGAAGGGGGGCAATTGCCCCCCCCCCTTTTGTTTTTCAAAATGCACAAATTTAGCACTAGATAATTTTACAGATATTTCTTTTTTACTTTTAAATTTATGTTTGCCCTCCTTTATACTAAGAAAAATAGCACTATATTAATTTTTGCCCCCCCCCCCTCTAAACTAATTTTAGTTCTTATATTATAACATTTCATAGTCAAAATAATCTTACCCCCGTTTATAAAAATTTCTGTCTCCGCCACTGCTTTCGGATCTATTCAATTATAATATAATCAGCAAGTATTTAATACTTTTATTTCCTTTTGTAAAGCTATATTCCAATTTGTATTACTTGACTTTGGGCTTGCGCAGATACCCTAATCCACATTGCATTTTTATAAGCTAAACAATAATTGGAAGATAAAATATATTTTAATTTAATAAGTTAATGCTTGGACTGTCACTACTGATTGTTGTTCTTACTTTCTTTCATTTTGGGTTGACAATTTGAAATTGAGCTTCAATGTTCTTTATTGTTTGATCATTTGTAGGAAACGAGTTTCTTGAACTGAGTATGTACAGTACAATCATTATGGAGTGATTTATAATAAATTTAGGTTTTTTGAATGCTACCTTACTTTATATCAAACTTAAATTGGTTTCCCTTTTGCATGAGATTGTTACTTACATTATTGCTTTTCATTTAGGTTGATGATAATTTTGGACCCTAAGGCTGCATATTACTTTTGGTGTATTGCCTATCCAGTTTTGTGATTGATGGTGGCTGTGGTCGGGATTAGTAGAAACATTTGGTGGTGAATACTAGGGTTTATTGGAGTTGAGATTTTTTTTTTGTTTTTGTAGTGGGACTGTTTGATTAGTATGGAGAGTAACAAAGATGAAGCTTTAAGATGTATTGGTATTGCCAAAGAGGCAATTGCATCTGGTAATAAGCAGCGTGCTCTCAAGTTTATTGGCATTGCACAACGGCTTAACCACAGTTTATCTGTAGACAATCTTTTGGCTGCATGTGAAAATATTGATTCTTCAAAGCCAGGTCCATCAAGTGGTGACAATCATGTTCGTAGCTCTGTTGATAACAATGCAAAAGCCAAAATTTCTGAGTCTATGAATGGGGGAGAGCCAAATTATACGGAAGAAAACGTTCAATTGATAAGGAAAATTAGAAGAAATAAAGATTATTATGAGATTCTTGGAGTGGAAAGAAGATGTTCTGTTGAAGAGATTAGGAAAGCATATAGGAAGTTATCATTGAAAGTTCATCCTGATAAAAACAAGGCTCCTGGTTCTGAGGAGGCATTTAAGAAAGTTTGTAAAGCGTTCAAGTGTTTAAGTGATAATGACTCGAGGAGTGAGTATGATCAGACTGGTTTAGTGGACGGATACGAATATAACCAACAGTATAATACCAGACCAAGAAGGAGAAGAACTGGGCAGAGCATGTTTGAAGAGGATTTTGATCCTGATGAAATATTTAGGTCATTTTTTGGTCAGTCTAACATGTTTCGAAATGCTCATGTTTATAGAACTAGACCTGCAGCCAGCCAACCAAGGGAAGATATTAGGACCGGGCCTAATCTGATGATACTTCTTCAATTATTGCCATTTTTGCTGATTATCTTGCTTGCTTATCTGCCATTTTCGGAGCCGGATTATTCTTTGCAGAGGAACTATACATATCAGTACAAGAAGATGACTCAGGAACATATGGTGGAGTTCTTTGTAAAATCAGCTGAGTTTGATGAGAAATTTCCTCTTGGTAGTCCTTCACGGGCTAATATTGAGACCAATGTTATCAGAGATTTCACAAATATGCTTGGCCGCTATTGTCATGTAGAACTACAGAGGCGTACATGGAACAGATTCTTGCCAACTCCTCATTGTGACAAGTTGCAAAGCTTTGGACTAGCATGAAGGTCGGTTTTATATTTTCTCTGTTTGCCTTTTTGCTATTGATATTTGGATAGTTTCTTTATGTGGTTTATTTCATTGGTTTTTATGATTGATTTCTTTTCAACTTATCTTCTGCTATGATTCTAATTTCTGATTTCTTGAGGTGCAGTAATTCACTGATATCTTACTTTTCAAAATATTAAAGATAAAAAAGGCTAATTCCTGAAAATTGCCCTCATATGTAGTTGTAACCTAAACCAAGAGTAGTTTAAGCCTCATTTTGTTGGAAAACCAAAATTTATCTTTTGTCAAGTCACAGCTGGGCCCATGTTGCTCCAAATCCCTTTTGTCTACCGTTTAGCCGCATGAGGTTAAGACTATCTTAAGGTTATTACTTGCCTTGGTGATGAATTATGGAACATTTTATCCTAGCTAGTATGTGATTCTAAAATTAGTTATTTTTAACAAGTTTATCGTTTGTATAACTGATCTTTTATGTTAGGTGGGTCACTTTACAGTTCTGAACGGTATTGCAAATAAGTGCCACATTGACACTTGATAAAGGCTTCTCAAAGAACACTTTTACATTTGAACTGCTCATTAATATGTTGCTAAAATTTACCAAGACAGCAAGACGCTTTTTCAGCACATAATCTTTCTTTAAATTGATGTTTGTAGTTCTTTTGTCAACATTCAACCACAGCATGATGGTAATGATTAGATGTTACTCCCTTCGTCCCAATAAAAGAGTTTATTATTCCTTTTTGTGCCTTCCCAGATGGAGAGTAATACTTTCCTTTAAGGAGACTTTTCTAAAGAAAAATTACTATATTAACCTTCACTCTTTTTATTTTGCTCATCTCATATATTGGGGCTGATGTTTTCAGGGTAAATGTTAGATATTAATAGATTTTCAAATCTTTCCTTAATTTACCTGCTTAGCCAACACTACTCTTTTTTTTGGCCGATGGAGTAATAAATGGGAAATTCCTGAGCCTTGATTTTTCTTTCATTCTTGTATACTTCACCACATGAGTTGGTTAGCGGCTACAACTTTGGTCTTTTCTTGTTCGGGATAGGGTTGTCATTTCCCCTTTTTCTCTAGGGGCATTTACTATATAATCCCTCAAACTTGTCAATTTTACCTTATAAGACAAAAAATATTTCATCTAACCATGTAATCCCTAGCTTAATAAGTACACTATCATTCTCATTTTACTAAATTCACCATTCCATCATTTACTAAGTCTATCCTTTTTATCAATTTACTTTCTCCCAAACCAATATCACCTTAGGTCACCCTTCCCCATCTTCTCCGGTCAACAACTCGGGCGACTTTTTTTTTTACTTAGGCGACCAAACAACTTAGAACTTAACTTATCAGTAATTTCTTAGTTGTCAACTAAACTACTAAGAACACGATCAACTATGACGACCACCAACTCCGGCGACCTCTCTGACAATCACCAACTCCGGTGACCTCTCCGGCGACCAAACAACTGAGAACTTAACTTATCAATACGTTCTTAGTTGTCAACTAAACTAATAAGAACACGATCAACTCCGGCCACCATCTCCGGCGACCACCAACTCCGGCGACCAAACAACTGAGGACTTAACTTATCAGTAATTTCTCAATTGTCAACTAAACTATTAATAGCACGATCAACTCTGGCGACCACCAACTCGGGCGACCTCTACGGCTTACTTATCAGTAAGTTCTCAGTTGTCAACTAAACTAATAAGAACACAATTAACACGGCGACCAAACAACTGAAAATTTAACTTATCGCAAGTTCTCGGTGTCTCCACTAAGAACACGATCAACTTCGGCGATCAACAACTCCTCCGGCGACCAAACAACTGAGAACTTAATTTATCAGTAAGTTTTCAGTTGTCAACTAAACTACTAATAACACGATCAACTCCGGCGACCACCAACTCCGGCGATCTAACAACTGTGAACTTAACTTATCAGTAAGTTCTCAATTGTAAACTAAACTACTAAAAACACGATCAAATCCGGCGACCACCAACTCCGACGAACAAATAACTGAGAACTTAATTTATTAGTAAGTTTTCAGTTGTCAACTAAGCTAATAAAAACACGATCAACTCCGGCGACCAAACAAATGAGAACTTATAAGTTCTCAGTTGTCAACTAAACTACTAAGAGCCAATCAACTCCGCCAACTCCGGTGACCAAACAACTGAGAACTTATCAGTAAGTTCTCGGTTGTCAATTAATAAGAACAAGATCAACTCTGTCGACCAAACAACTGAGAACTTATCAGTAAGTTCTCAGTTGTCAACTAAATTACTAAATACACGATCAACTCGTTGATCACATTTGATGCGGATCATCCCTAGTCATATTATGTTCACCGATAGTTCCAGAAATGTCACCGCAAGTTTTAAAATAAGTTTCATGTATTCACAAAATTATCATCGCTTTTTAAATCACATTTTCCTAAATATTTATGAATTATAAAAGCTGTAATTGGATTTGGTGGTATTCTTTAATGTGGCTTTGAATGATTGAACTTTTATTACCTAAATCATATTCACATTTTATGTATCCTTGTGTTTACTGTAAGTATTTATCATTTGCTAAACAATTATAAAAGCTGTAATTGGATTTGGTGGTATTCTTTAATGTGGCTTTGAATGATTGAACTTTTATTACCTAAATCATATTCGCATTTTATGTATCCTTGTGTTTACTGTAAGTATTTATCATTTGCTAAACAACTAATTCACTAGACTTCTGACTGTATTCGAGTACAAATTACGGTTGATTTCCTAATTCCTATTCTTGCCAACATAAGCACGGCAAGGTCGAAAACCCTAAATAAACCAATGAGAATGATCTATAATCATTTTCGCCTACTGTATCATTTACTCTTAAATTGCAAAGCAGTAGCCAATAAAAAACACTTTGTTGGAATTAGAAAAGCCATACAAACCAGACACGCTCAAAATTAACTCAAATTATTCATGTTTATGTTCAGAGCTGATATAAAAATCATCCTCACCTCGTCCTCATCTTCAGTAATCCACCCGTAACAAGGATTGTGCCTTCGAGAGATGGAAGATGGAGGTGACGGTGGGAGATAGGTAGGGCAAGAAAGAGAGATGGCTACTTAAAGGAGAGAGGAAGGCCTGAGGTCGGGAGGGTGATTCGCCGGCGGTGGGGAGGTAGGGTTCGCCGGAGACGGGGAGGGTAGGGGTCGTCGGCGGGAGAGGGGGTGCTAGAGACTATGGTTGTTACACGAAACGAGCCGACTCGGGCTCGGCTCGTAAAAGGTCGAGTTCGAGGTCGAGTGGGCTCGAGGTGAACTCGAGCTCGAACCGATTTTCAAGCTCGTTTTATTTTTCGAGTCGGCTCGTGTTCGGCTCGCATGTTCGACGAGCTCTGACTGATATCGACTCGTTTGAGCTCGTTAAAAAGCTCGAATGAATTTTGTCCGCGAATGACTTGTTTAGGCTCGTTTAGGATCGAGATCGATTACAACTCGAATTAGTGCTCGATAAAGCTCGTTTGATTTCAGATTTTTTCAAAAAATAAGTCCAAGCTCGAGCTCGGCTCGCTAATACTCGAGTTCGAGCAGCTCGCGAAAAGCTCGAAACTCGATTCGATCCGAGCTCGAACAGTCATACTGGGCTTGAGCTCGAGAAAAGCTCGAGCTCGATAACTTTTATATGAGCTCGAGCTCGATAACTTTTATACGAGCTCGAGCTCGAAAATTCAAAGCTCGATTCGGCTCGACTCGTTTACAGCCCTACTAGAGACGGGGTAGAGAGAGAGTGAGAGAGTGTGCTTTCTGCGTGTCATGTGGCAGGGGTATGGGGAGGGAGTTTTATTTGGGTAAAGTGATTATATGGTAATTTATTTTCGGGATTAGGACTAGGACGTAAATTAAAATATTGTCTGTCTTAGGACGTAAATTCGATTTTACACGGGGACTAGGAGATAATTTTCTCTTTTCTCTATAGAAGAAGTATAAGATGTAGTGCATGACCTTATCCATTCCCAACCTGGAAAATGTTTTTAATTAGAAGCCCAAACAGATTTTATTGGCATTTAGGTCCAACTTGCTTTATTAATAGTTATCTTTAGATGTAGAAGTCTAATAAGGTATTAATCACTGTTTGTCCCTAAATCCCTATCCAATTTTTGGTGAAGGTTACTATCTTAATGTTATTACTTGCACCCTTCGTCCCATTTAAATTGCAAAAAACCAACGAACATGGAAATTAAGAAGAAATATACTCCTCCGTCTTATAATAGGGGGCACAAATTTCCTTTTTGGGTGTCTCATTTAAAAGGGAACACTCCCAAAATGGATTTTTTTAATACTTCTTTATTTATGGGACCCACATGTCTTATTCACAATAACTATCCACTCACTATTCACTATCTCACTTTTTTTTCATACATCACTTTTTATACTAACAACACTTATTTCACTATATACTCCTTAATTTCCGTGCCATACCAATTTTGTGCCCCCTATTATGGGACGAAGAGTATAATATTAAGGTGTTGTGAGTATAGATAGTGGAGTAGTAATTCTTAGTGTTAGCGGGGTAATGAATTGTAAGTGGTTAGTTGGGTGTGTATGACAAGTGAGTCCCATTGATTAAAAAATATTATAAACTTTCCATTTTGATCCTTTGCAATTATAAGTGAGAAACCTAATTGGCAAATTTTGCAATTTGAAATGGGACAGACAGAGTACTTTCTAATAAGGTATTAATCACCAGAGTGTCCATTTTTTGGTGATGTCATTATCTTAAGGTCATTACTTGCTATATTGGCCTTTATGTCCAACTTGAAAATAACTGAATAAAAATTTAACAAGAATTAACAGAATAAACAAATAAAGAACCAAAAAATTTAATTGCAGCATCAATAGAATAAGACTTCTCAAGAGTCTAATCAATTTTCACATAACTAAAGCCAAAAGGTGAAATTTTACTGACCTTAATCGTAACATAAACAATGGAAGCCTAAACATGAGTAAGAAGTCTTACCAAGGCTGGTTGAGGCAGAGACGGGCAACAAACCAGAATTAGTTGTTTGGATTGCCTATCCCGTCTTCGAGCTTTTGTTATGTACTTTCGGTGATGCCAAGCAGACAACTACAAGCCATAAACAACAACAACATTATTCCAGTGCCGCAAAGACTCCCACCCACATACAAACCATAAACAAACAAATTAAAATTTGTAATCATGAATGTAATGTAGTATGAAGGGTGAATGTAATGTAGTATGAAGGGTGAATTAATAGAACTTTCAGTTTTGGTGCATGTGTATGAAATACAAATATTTTACTCATTCCAACCACAACAACAACAACAACAACAAAGCCTTAGTCCCAAAATAATTTGGGATCGGCTAACATGAATCCTCATATGCCATCGTGAAAAAAGGTTGTTGAAAAAAAAAAAATAATAATAAATAAATAAAAACATACAAATAAAAAATCAAAATCAATTTTTTTTTTTAAAAAATAATAATAATAAAAAAAAAATCAACCCCCCACATGGATTTTTTCTCTCCACTCCGACCTCTTCAACACCATACTTTTCTTTACTCTAAGTAAACTCATATCATTTTCAATTACTCTAATCCAAGTTTGTTTGGGTCTTCCCCTACCTCTCGCCATTTTATCAGTTCTCCACTGTTCCCGCCTCCTAACTGGTGCATCACTCGGTCTCCTTCTCACATGTCCAAACCACCTTAGACGATTTTCCCTCATTTTATCCTCAATGGGCGCAACTCCTACTTTACCTCTGATCACCTCATTCCCCAATTAATCCTTTCTTGTATGACCGCACATCCATCGAAGCATACGCATCTCCGTCACATTCATCTTATGCACGTGACACTGTTTCACGGCCCAACATTCGGTGCCGTAAAGCAATACCGGCCTAATTGCCGTGCGGTAGAATTTTCCCTTTTATCTATTGGGCATGCCGCGATCACATAGAAACCCTGTGGCACTCTTCCACTTTAACCAACCTGCTTTAATCCTATGAGTCACATCTCCATCTAATTCTCCATCTTTTTGAATAATGGATCCAAGATAGCGAAAAAACTCAGAAGCTTGGATAATATTTCCATCAAATGTGACCGCCCCTGCCTCCCTACTTCCAACTCTGTTAAACTTACACTCCAAATATTCAGTCTTGCTTCTGCTTAATCGAAAACCTCGAGATTCTAAAGTGTCTCCACAACTCCAATTTACTTTCAACACCCTCTCTTGTATCATCAATCAACACAAATATCATCTGCGAACAACACACTTTGGTATATCATCTTGGACTGACCTCGTCAATTCGTCCATTATCAAAGCAAAAAGAAAGGGGCTAAGTGCGAAACCTTGATGTACTCCAATCTTTATAGAAAACTCTTCAGTCTTCCCAACACTAGTATGTACACACGTACTAACTCCATTATACATGTCCTTGATAATATCAATATATTTCTTTGAAACACCCTTCTTTGCTAATGCCCACCAAAGTACCTCTCTCGGCACTTTATCATACGCCTTCTCCAAATCAATGAAAAGCATATGCAAATCTTTCTTTTGATCCCGATATTTCTCCATGGTTTGTCTCATAAGATATATTGCCTCCATAGTCGATCTTCCCGACATAAACCCAAATTGGTTATCCGAAATATCCACAATTTTTCTCAGCCTTTGTGCAATCACTCTTTCCCAAAGTTTCATAGTATGGCTCATTGTTTTGATCCCCCAATAGTTGGCACAATCTTGGACATCACCTTTGTTCTTGTACAAAGGGATCAGAGTACTCTTCCGCCACTCCAATGGCATTGTGTTAAACTCTCCATATCTTGTTAAATAGCGTTGTTAACCAATCTATTCCCCTCACCCCGAAACATCTCCAAACCTCAATTGGTATACCATTCGGTCCTACAGCTTTCTTCAATCTCATCTTTTCATTGCCATTTCCACTTCACTCTTTTGAATTCTCCGCATAAAATCTCGATTAACCATACTCAAAGAGATATTTAAATCTCCAATATCCTGCTCTTGACCGCCATTGAACAAGGTATCAAAGTACGAACTCCATCTATCTTTTATCTCTTTATCCCCGACAAGAACTCTTTGGTCTACATCCTTCTCACATTTAACCGTCCCAATATCTCGTGTCCTCTTATCCCTCATACGAGCGAGTCTGTAGATGTCCTTTTCCCCTTCTTTTGTATTCAACTTATCATAAAGTTTCTGATTCACCTTTGTTCTTGCGTCTTTTACTGCTTTCTTAGCATCTCTTCTAGCTTCCTTTTACTCATTCCGTTCACCTAAAAATGTGTGGTTTGATCAGATACGCGAATTTTGGATAGTGGCTACAATAGGTCAATTCTCTTAATTGCCCCGTCAAAAATCAAAACATTTGAATTTAAAACAAGGGAAACATTTTATTCAAAGATGGTTGAAAAAGGAGGTTAGTATAGTAAAATGGTTGATAAAGTTTGGCCCCAAAAGGAACATTACTCACGCTTTTCAAGTGGGGCGACCTAAAAAAGAATACACGCCTCTTCAACTGGGACGGATGTTGGGAAATTGTGATCTACGAACAGTACTTGTTCCATATCAAGTGTAAAAGGAAGAGATAACATGCATGCAATATCCACATGAAAGTAATAAAAGTAATAAAAGACAAGAAAACACAAGATTTGTTCACCCAGTTCATCTCACAATTGGACCACATCTGGGTGCACTACCAAACCAGAATATTCACTAATATCATAATCTGTTGTGTTACAATCAAAGCCCATAAGCTCCTTTCGAAATCATCACTTTTCCTATGTAAACACACACCACCCATCTAACCCGCTAAAGATAACTTAGATCATCCATGGAATGTTTCTATGGGTATCCCAAAGAATTATCAATGCCTTTGACTTTGTTTGTGGATTTCACACTCTCTCTTGCTAATATTCCTAGCACCCAATAATATTGGTTGCCACTTGATTTATATAGACAACTAGGAACAAACCCTAAACCTTGAAAGAGAAGAAATCTCGAAATCAGAAAATATGGCCCAATCCACTTTGGCATGCCAGGCGCATGCTTCGCCAGAACAAAATATTGACTTACTGTCTGCCTTCGCATGATCATGCTGAACATAAAGCACGCTCACGCCAAAAGATTTTCCACTTCTTTCACGATTCTGCCTCTTTCCTTCTAGTTTTCATGTTTGACTCCAATTACCTAACAATCTCCCATTTGGAGAGAAACCAACTCTGTGACTACCCCCCGTCAAACTTCCACCTGAGAAGACATCCAATCTTTGTTGCCAATTCCTTTTGCGGCTGCACGAAGCCACCAAGACGAGTTGAAGTTAACGAGTCTTCAACCTATTGCCTGGATTCCCTTGCCTTTTGAGTCTTCACTCACGTGATCCTCCTTGCAACCACCCCGCTTCGTCGTCCAATACCCACCTTTGAACAATGTGATAACAACATGCTTACATGGTCTTGGTCCTTCCATGTTTTCTAAGCAACTGATCACATCTCTAGTTCCCGTGGATCCGCTCATGTTGATGTCGATGATTTCATGTTCACAAGCTCACGAAATCAGAAAATCTGGCTCAGCCCACTTTGGCGTAGCCACACGCCTATTCTGACATGTCCATGCTTCGCTAGAACAAAATATTGACTTCCTGTCTGCGTTCGCATGGCCATACTGAACACAAAGCACGCCTATGCCAAAAGGTTTTCCACTCCTTTCACGATTCTTCCTCATTCCTTCCGGTTTCCATGTTTGACTCCAATTGCCTAACAAAGGAGTATTTCTAAACATTGGCTGACAAATAACATCATTGTTACTGGTGCATCATTTAGAAGTCAAAGTTGAATTCTTTTTCTAGGGAAACCTAGTATTTATCCAATTAATTTTGCAACATCCCAAGAACAAATAGAGAAATGACCTTAAATTAGGACTATTTAGATGGCTGGCCTGTTCTGTCCACCTCCTACAATTTTATCATGGATAATAACATGAGATATCATTCATTTTTGTGCTCCACTAGCGAAGAGCAACTGGTTTTTATGAAGAGAAAATCTACGAAACTTAGTCCCGTGCACTCTATATTTTGTATGCAGAATTCAAAGCGTTGTATTATTATATTTAACTGCCAATATATTCCCGGGATTCAACTGTCATCTTTATAACTAATATCAAACTGCTACATTTCCCCTGATTTCTGCAGGGTTTTTTGTCTAGACGCCTGGACCCTTTTGGTGGGAAGCAGATTACAAGATTTTGTTGAGATTCAGGTAACTAGATCTGAACCCGAAATTGTAACTCCTGGATAAGAAGACTATTAGTTCGGGTCAAAGAATGTCCCTTTGTCTGACAATGTATTGATCTGCTAATGTGAACATAAATTGTGCTGTTGCCTTTGGCAGGAGATTAATACGGTTCTAATGTATATTCGTGTTTGTGTAGCTAGCTCATACATTGATAGCTCAGTAATCCGGCAAGATTAGATTATTGATACTTGAAACCGAAAGGGGATCTATTTTTTTTTTTTTTTTGTAATAAACTTGCTATTTGTAGTCATAGAAGCTCTAATAATGTGTTTTTACCACTGTTTGGTACACCGGGGCGGCGAATGGAATTTGAAACTTATTGTTGAAATATTATTTACTTTATCGTCATTGTGATACTAATCGCCTCGAAGCAGATTAGTCTTCATCCAATGTGGTCCTACTCGGCTCAAACCAGATTAGTTTCCATTCAATGCGGTGTACGAAATGCGATTTACGAATACCGGTGGTTCAGAATAAAATATATATATATATATATATATATATATATATATACATATATAAGTATAAACATAAAAGAAAATGAAAAAAACTATTAAGAAAAGAAAATAGATCAAAACACATACTCCCTCCGTCCCGCCCGAAGAGGCACAAAATCAACCTCGCACGCAAATTAAGGAAAATGATGTAGGAAAGAGAAAAAGTTTAAATGTTGTGAGTATGAAAAATTAAATAGGAGAGAATGAGTGGGAGGAATAGTTAGGAGAGAGAATGTTGTGAGTGTAAAAGTAAAGTAGGAGAGAGAATGAGTGGGTGGAATAGTAATAAAAACTTTCCTTTTTGGGAAAGTGCCTTTTTAAATGGGACACCCAAAAAGGAAATTTGTGCCTTTTCGGACGGGACGGAGGGAGTATAAAATAGAAATACTACTAGCCACCCATCTTCATCTTCTCCCCCAAATATGGAAAACTTGTTATAGAGCAAGAACGAGGGCTACACCAACAGGGCACCCACTAGCATGGTGGATGGACACAGGTTCTCCGGTGGATGAGAAAACACCGGAAAGAAAAGAGCCTTGATCAGAGGACGAGAATTGGATGACCAAGAGAAGGATAACGGGGAGGATAACAAAACTCAATATGGTCAAAAGCTCCGTTATGAACTCCGTTAACGCCTCGCCTTGATCACCAAGGAGGAAGGGGGCAATGACCACGACTACGACCACCACGGCTAGGAGGATTCCATGAGGAGCTCCTCTTTTTTCTTCTATCATATTTTTCTCGCTCTTTTTTTTTCTCTCCTTTCGTTTTCTTTGTGGTGATTGTTTGTGTATGTGTGTGTGTTTTGGAGTATGTTTTGTTTAGTGAACGAATAATATTTAAAGAGTTGAACGGAATATTCTGTGATGGGCCGAGCCCAATACTTCGCTACGAGCCCAGGGGCCCAACAGGCCCATCAAAAGACCGACCACGAAGGAACAGATCAAGGCCTCGGGTCATGACCCGTCCAACATTGGTTGGCAGTCGTCGCCAATGAGCGACCAAGCCCATCCAAACGACGAGTCATTGTACCATTGAGGAAGGGATTAACTTCTAGCCCGTCGATATACCAAGAAGAGATCGTCGACAGTGAGCCAAGCCCATCTAACGACGAGCCTTCCCTCGGCGCTAACCGGCTCTCGTCCAAGAGTGAGTGTCCTCACTGAACGATCAACTCTCTCTCGTCGAGTCACCCTTCAAGGAGACGACCCAACTGGACGGACAGCTCCAGGTCGTCTCTTCTATTAAGCTTCCTCAACAAGCTTGGTTAATTAGCTAATTTGGGATAATGTCAGACCTTCTACAGTGCCTTGTTACACGTGCAAACATGCAATCAGTAATAACTACAAAAGGCGTGCAGGTTGACTTTCCTTTATAAGGCAAGCTGCTTATCAATGTCGAATGCCGCAGGTCCTTACATAGACGGACCGGTCCCGGCGTGACACGTGTACGCCTAGAAGACGAGGCGATCCCAAGCGGTTGGAGACCATCCAATCCAACGGCTCTGGTGAAAACCCTAACATCACTATTCCTACTATAAATAAGAGAGTAACAACATGGACACAGGTAATGCTTTATTGCATATTCACGTACCCACTCACATTCCATATTTTTGCCACCATATTTCCGGTCCATAATCTTACCCTCACGCCGGAGGGGCTTGCCGGAAGACCCCGGCCTTGATTTCACTGTTATTTCTTGTGGTGTGCAGATCACAAGCTAGCTCAATCATACGCTGGACACAAGAACTGAGCCCACCACGCTTTCCTGCGCGATCAGATTGGTTCCATTGCCGGGAAAGTTGTCAGTGATCTTCAGCAAAAGAAAGACAGTCAGAGAAGCCTGGAAAAAATGATGTCAGATGGTCACACGGCCAGCAAGTCTACCGGAGATGAAGGCGTACCTCCACCTCAGCAGGAAAACCCTAGACCACCCTCTCCACCTAGGAACCCTAATCTAAGGGTTACCAGGTCACAAGGGGTGGTTGATGGTACAGGTCTTCAAGCAACCAGAAGAAGAGAAAAAGGGCCTGCTGCTGAGCGCCAGAGGAGACCTCCACTGGAAAGGAGGCCTGAGACAACGGCAAGGTATGCAGGAGGTCCCTCTAACCCTAATCTCGACAAAGCAGCTTTCCTCGTCGAAAGAGCCAACGTCCTCAAAGAATTTTTGCAAATCCAAGACGAGCTCATTCATATGGCCGCTCCTCAGGCTCCACAGGCATCCCATCAAACTATCTCGTCGGGAAAAAGGAGAAGGAACCAGAGAGAGAATGCTGGTCGTCGTGAAGGGACCGCTGCTGAGAATGAGCGCGTTGTGCCACAGCTTGATCTGAGGGAGCACATTAATGAAAGACGAAGCCAAGGAGCCCCATCACAGCAGCGACGAGCTGAGGAAGCAGAGCCTCGTAGGGAGCTTGTCGTCGAAAATCTTGAAGCTATCCCGAATCAAGTTGTTCGGGGTCGTCAAATGACTCCGTCATTAAGGAATGAACGAGCACACCTGCCATGAGAAAGAACTCGTACTCCACCTCGTCGAGAACGAGAAATGTCAAGATCTTATAGGCCGTCTCCCCACCTAGTTACAGGGAGCGATCCATCTCACGACGACCCGCCCCCACCGAGAGGCAACGGTCTAACACCGTTGCAGGGGCCCCGTCAAGATAGGATTCCCCTGCCGGCCCGGCAGGGAGGGTGGATATGAGAGAGTTCTTAAGGCCGAGGCGCCAGTGGAGGAATTGACGAACAAAAAAGAAAATGGACGACGACTACGATGACGATGGCGGCACTATGAATCCCCTTGCACCATGGATATTGGAAACGGGACCCCCAGAACCAGGCTTTAAGATACCCGACCTTAAACAATACGACGGCTCTACCAGCGCCATCGACCACATACAACACCTTGAGGCACAGATGTACGTAGAGGTAAAAGCTTCGTGCCACGACGACGTCGTGTGCGAGGCTCTTCTACGAGCACGTTGGTCGACGCAGCCTTTGAGGTGGTTTAGAGGCTTGCCCAAGGGGAGTATCGAATCATGGAAGCAGATGAGAAAGAAGTTTTTAGGAAGGTTTGCTACGGCGGGAGAGCGTCGTAAGACTGTCAACGACCTTAGCAACATATCCCAAGGAGCCACTGAAAGCTCGATGAGCTACTTCAAGAGATTCAAGAAATTGGTAGATCAGATTGATGAAGACCTAAGCGACAGGAAATCATAAATTGCTTCGGACACGGTGTCATTTCCCCACCCTAGACTTCGAGCTTCAAGTCCACCCGGCCAAATCTCGTAAAGACCTCTATGCCAAGGCCTACGGCCGTGCCGAGGCTGAAGAAAGGAAGTTGCAAAGAGAGGGAAAAGCCGTCGACGAGGTTGAAGCGACGAGATCCAAGAAAGATAAGGTCGGAGAAAAGGGAAAAAACAAAGTGAAAGCAGAAAAAGTCCCGGAGTCGTACACTCCACTCACTGTGTCTAGAGCAGAAATTTTGAGCAACGTTGATTTTGGCCCGGCGCCAAGGATGAATCCCAACGGGAAGGGAAAGAAAAACATGAACAAGTATTGCGAATATCACAGAGATAAGGGACATGATACCGAGGAATGTTTCAGCTTGAAAAAGATTATTCAGAGATGGATCGACGATGGACGACTTGGGGAATATGTAAGGAAGGATCGTCAGGCGGCCAACACCCGAGCTGCTAACGACGACCCTCCACAGAGGAATCCAAGAATGGTGTTAGTAATCTCTGAGGAGACGAGCAAAAATCAGATTAAGAGCGCCATCTACCATCTGAAGAAGGCCCCTCATGTCCCCCGAAAATCAGAAACTCCAAACGACGTGATAAGTTTCTTTCCCTACGAGTTGCTAGCCAACCCATTAGCTCGTCAACAAACTCTAGTCATACCTGGTTTCATCGATAACTGCGAATCAAGGAGAATTTTGATCGATACGGGAGCGGCCAAAGACATCTTGTTTTACAACGTCTACCAGAGAATGGGTCTACCTGATAGCCGTCTAAGTCCTTACTTAGGTCGTCTAGAAGGATTCACCAATCACCGGGTAGATGCAAAGGCCGAATCGACCTTCCAATGACATCGGGAACACCCATTGAGAACAATCAAAACAGTGACTTTTATCGTGATCGACGTCGTCAGTGACTACCATGCTATCCTTGGCCAACCTGGTCAAGCCGCTTTGGGGATCGTCGCCTCAGTGCCCCATCAGCGAGTCAAATTTCCTTCCCGTGCCGGAGTAGGATGTGTGTTGGGGACGGCCCCAGAATTCCTAGAGCACGAGCTGAAGGCAAAAAGGACCATTGAAATCGACGATCCAGATCACATCGTGAAGCTCTCTAAAACTGTCAAGCAAACGACGACCTCATACGCCGGCATCTCGACAATCAAGTGTATAGACGACCCCGAGGTTTTTGTGGAAGTATTCATGGACGACCAAGCTGCAAAGCCACAACTTTTGGTCGCCCAAGAATCGGGGGCCGAGCTGGATAAATTGATTGACGACGAGGTACCGTATCGACACCCGAAGCAAGAAGGAAAATTAAAGAGATCGTCATTGAATCCATGGACTTTAGGGACGACGCCCACGAGATGAAGCCACCGACGAGCTAATTGAACCGGTCATTAACCCGACTATCCAAAGCGTAAAATCAAGTGGGGTCTCGATTCGCACTGAGGAGAGGGAAGAGATAATCTCCCTACTCAAACAGAACCTCGATGTTTTTGCTTGGAAGGTGGAAGATATGAAGGGGATCAGAGAGGGCGTGGCAGTTCATAGGCTTGGAGTGAACCCCACCATGAAATTCAAGGAGCAAATATGTCGTGTCTTTTCAACTGAAAAAGAGATTGCTATAAAGCAAGAGATTGAGAAGTTGCTGAGAGCTGGAATTATTGTGAACGCTGGGTTCACAACTTGGCTGGCTAACGTGGTCCTTGTGAAAAAACCAAATGGAAAATGGAGGCTCTGTGTCGACTTTACCGATCTAAACTTGGCATGCCCCAAGGACAGTTACCCTTTGCCCAGAATTGACAAGCTCGTCGATTCTGTGGCCGGTCACACTACTTTGAGCTTTCTTGATGCTTATTCTGGCTACCACCAAATCAAGATGGCCGAAGAATACATTCCGAAGACGGTCTTTCAGGCTGCAGGGGGAACTTATTGTTATACGAAGATGCCTTTTGGGCTTAAGAACGCCGGAGTCACGTACCAAAGGATGATAAACAAGGTGTTCAAGGACCAGATTGGCGACAACTTAGAGGCGTATGTTGATGACATGGTCGTCAAATCTAAAAAGAGAAAACATGTCGACGACCTCCAGCAAACATTCACCAATCTACGAGCCAATGACATGGTCCTCAACCCAGCTAAATGCGTCTTCGGAGTTGCAGCAGGAAAGTTCCTAGGATTCATGCTCTCTCAGCGGGGAATCGAAGCCAATCCGGAAAAAATCAAAGCTTTGATCGACATGGCCGAACCTACGAGCATCAAAGAGGTTCAGCGCTTGAATGGACGAGTAGCGGCCTTGGGTCGTTTTATTGCCAAGTCTGCTGAGAGATCGCTTCCGTTTTTTAAAGCTCTCCGAGGCGCTAAGGATTTCAAGTGGACATAGGAGTGTTCTCAGTCGTTCAAACAGTTAAAAGAGTATCTTGGCTCCCCACCACTCCTCCAAAGCCCCGTAGCAGGAGAAGATCTTTATGTCTACCTCTCGGCGAGTGACAAAGCCGTCGCCGCCGTATTGGTTAGGGAGGAAGGTGGAACACAGAGGCCTGTTTACTATGTCAGCAAGGCTTTATCGGATGTGGAAACTCGTTATTTTAACGCGGAGAAGATCGCTTATGCTCTCGTCATTACAGCACGAAAACTACGAGCTTACTTCTCTGCTCACCCCATCGTCGTCTACACAGATGCCCCGTTGCGCAAGATCTTACACCGTCCTGAAAGCTCTGGCCGTCTTCTCAACTGGAGTATTGAGCTGACTGAATTTGATATTGAGTATAGGACGAGGAAAACCCTACAGGCACAATCTTTAGCAGACTTCCTGGTTGAAACATCGTTCAGTGTTGCCGACGACCAGAGACAGCCTCAGAAGAATGACAAGGGCAAGGAAGTCAACGACAAACCAGAGGAGTTGGTTTTGCCCGTAGGCTGCTGGAAGATTTATTCAGACGGGTCAGCAACTAGAAATCTGAGCGGGGCAGGGATCGTTCTTGTCGAGCCCGAAAGTGGAACAGTTTTTGAAGAAGTATTGAGGTTCAAGTTTCAAGCATCTAACAATCAGGCGGAATACGAAGCACTCATAGCGGCCATTGAATACGCTAAGTGTTTTGGAGCTACCAAGGTCGCAGCATTTTGTGATTACCAGTTAATAGTGAACCAAGTGCGTGGAGAATATCAGGTCGTCGATTCCACCCTACAGAAGTACCATTCGTTGGTCGGAGAATTAATCCAAGGGTTAGAATTTTGGGCCATACAGAGAATAGCTCATGAAAACAACGAACACGCCGATTTGCTCTCAAAGCTGGCTACAGATCAACTCCCAGAGGAGGAGCATGGCCATCACCTAGCCTATTTGGAACAACCAGCCTAGGAGCGAGTAAAGGTCATGTGCAATACTGACGGTCCAAGGTGCTGGATAGACGAGCTGAAGGCTTTCATCGAGAAGGATGAGTTACCGACGGATGAAGTTCTGGCGAGGCAAATCAAGAGAAAGGTCCCCAGATTTACGGTCGTAGAAGGAGAGCTCTACCGACGATCCATTACTAGACCATTGTTGAAATGCGTCCACCCGGACAAGGTCGTTCAATTACTTTTCGAGGTACATCAAGGAGAGTGCGGGGGCCATCCTGGGGCCCGCACGTTGGCTGATAAGATCATTACCATGGGGTACTACTGGCCCCACCTCCGTGAAGATGCCAAACAGTTCGTAAGAAAGTGTGATACCTGCCAGCGTTTCGCCGATCTCCCCAAGCTACCAACGACCGAGCAAACCCCTGTCATGGCCGCTTGGCCCTTTGATATGTGGGGTGTTGACCTGATTGGGCCTTTTCCACCGGCCAAAGGAGGAGTCAAGTATGTAATCGTGGCGGTTGACTATTTTTCAAAGTGGGTGGAGGCCAAGGCCTTAAACAAAATCACTGAAAACAACGCCCTATGCTTCATCCATGATTCGATATGGTGTCGTTTCGGAATCCCAAGGGTGATCGTTTCAGACAATGGCCTGCAGTTTTCGAGAAAGTTCGAGCAAGAGTTGAACAGGATGGGTGTCAAACACTCCAAGTCGTCAGTTGCCTATCCCCAAGGCAACGGGCAAGCTGAAGCGGCGAACAAGCTCGTCTTATCTGCTTTGTGTAAAAATCTGGAAGGAAAAGATACAAGATGGTTGGACGGACTACCCTCGCCTCTCCGGGCCGTCCGCACAACCACCCGGGCCCACGGGGGAAACCCCATTTGCTTTGGCCTACGGCTCAGAGGCCATGGCTCCCGCCGAGCTTCAGCTGCCAACAGACCGAGTTGCTCTCTACGACGTCGAAAAGAACATCCATAACCGGCAGGTTGACCTGGACCTTGCAGACGAACGAAGATTGGACGCCCAACTAAGGATGGAGAATTACAAAAAGAAAACCAAGGATTATCATGATAAGAAGGTGAAGAAGAGGTTCTTTAAAGTCGGCGACTATGTGCTCAGAAAGATCGAAGCAACGGGACTCAAAGCCCGTCAAAACAAACTCTCCCCCAATTGGGAAGGACCATACATTGTCACAAGTGTGGTCAGAGAGGGAACCTACCGCCTAGCTAAGCCGAACGGTGAACATCTCAAGCATCCATGGCACGCCAATCATCTTATGAAGTATTACTTTTGACCGTCGTCATTCAACACTCAGCGCCCTCAGGGCACCCCTTTTGTGGTTCCTAATTTAAACTTTTGATTGTCATTTTGTGAAAAGTTTTTGGAAGTCTGTAATTTTGAAAGTCTAAGGGATAATCTGTAAATCCCAAGAGTCGTTGAAAGTGAATGGGTTGTCAATACGCTGTTGTTAATCAGAAATTATCAATGGAAGCTCATCACTTCACCGAACTTCGTTCATTACAAACTCAAGAAGCTTTAGACGGTTGAAGCCTGACTTCGACCCCTACAACTACTTTGATCAAGTATAAAGATCAGTCGAAGCAAAGACTTCGACATTTACACTCACTTTAGCCAAGTATAAAGGTTAGACGAAGCCAGACTTCGTCGAACGCTATAACGGAATAAGATGACTCGTCCATAGAGTCTTGCCTACGAGCAAGAAACCTATGAACCTTCGTACTATTCCTACGAGCCATTGAGAAGTTGAGAAAATACAAGAGCGAACAAGTGTCGACCACATTAGGACGACCTAAGTTCTAGTCGTCACTAACGACGACCAATCATGCTTGTCCTCAAACTTACTCGTTCAAAACAAGTTATCACATACTATCTACGTTAACACAGATTAACTAACAGAAAACAAAGGCATTGAATAACTTAAACATAAAGCAAACATTGTACGTACGACCCCCTCTAAACAATGAGGAAACAGGCCGACTAAATTACAAAAATTAAAAATTGTTTTGGAACAATGTTTGGAACCGCAACCAAATCAAATGAAACATTGTTTAAGACAACCAAATCAAGTTGGGACATTGTTTGGGACATTACAAAACATCTCAAATAAATCAATCACTGGGGGTCGACACCGGCATTGGACGGGACTTCATCGGGATCGGGGCCGTCTTCAACAAAATGAGCATAATAGGCGTCAAAGTTCTTTGGGACGACGACAGGAACAGGCCACTCTTCCTTCCCGACCTTGGCGTCATCTTCCCTAATAATAAGGAGGTCATTACCAGTGTAAGGAACGAGGGGATGAACCGTACGAGCGTCGTCGTCGTGTGCTCCTTCGGTACAAAGGTCGGCCAATTGTCGGACGGAGAGAAGGTCTTTCGTCGTAGGATCCACCAAGAGCCGCCTTGCCATGTGCTTAGCCCCATCCTTGAAAAATCCACTGGCATGCGTGGTAATTAGCTGGAGGCATTCAGCACTCTTCTTAAATTCATCCACCGCATCAAGTCCAGCTTTGGCCAAGGCAGCTTCATGGGTCGTCCTCATCCCTTCAATTTGGGCAAGAGCAGAGTCATAGCTGGCCGTCGTCTTCTGGAGCTTGTTTTCGCAAGCGCGAAGACCGTCCTGAAACACTTTGGAGTCGGCTTCAGCTTTGGCCTTTCCTTCATTTAAAGCCTCAACTTCCTTCAAAAGGTCATTCTTATCACCCATCAAGAGCTCGTAGGCAGTGGTGAGCTCACCCACGTTGGTCTCCGCCTCTTTCAGCTTCTGCTCCGCCGTCCCTTTGTCACCGAAAGCCTTTATCAGTTGCTCGTTGGCCCGCAGCTCGGCGTCAAGACAATCTCTATAATCAGCAGTCATTGCGTCCATCATCGACGACATCTGCCACAACAAAATTGTTAACCTAAATGTGAAAGGACGGGAAGAAACACAAATTCAAATTGAAATACCTCAGTTTGAATTAGCCCAAGACGGGCATGGAAGGTCTCGGGAGAAAGCTTGGCATCCCTCATTCGACGAGTCAGCTCGACGTCCCGGCCACGCCTGGTCAGGGCCATCCCCAACAACAATGGATTGCCATTCCTTAGCAGGTAGGGAATCCCAGCTATTGGGGAGGCTTTAGCAATTAAGGCCGCCATCTCTTTGGCCTTCGCCTTAGTCGTGGCTGAGGACGAGCCAGGAGCGTCGGCTATTGGAGTGGAGGGATCCGACGAGCTGGGAGGATCGTCGTTATTCTTCTTATTCTTGCTCCTCCTTCCCTCAGATCCGGCGGGGTGATCCTTTCTCTTCCTGGAGCCTTGGACGCCGCGGCCACCCATTTCGTGGTTTGAATCTCGTGCTCCCCACCGTCTCGTCGACAACGATCGCCTGAGCTCCCGAAGCTTCGACACTTGCTTCACCCTCGCTCCCAAGCAGCTCTTTCCGGCGCGTCAACAATGGCTTGACGACCTCCAGTATTAAGCCCCCCGGCGAAGGGCTCTCTCTCAATCAGAGGAATGGCTCCCTCAGGATATTTTGGGAGTTCATCATTCCTCGTCGCTTGTTTCTCCTGACGATCGACGATGGCGCGGGTGACGGCTCTCTCCTTCTTCTTGGTCCCCCTATCACTAGCTCGGATGGCTCCATCCATTATTCTCTTTTCAATTCTGTCAACGTCAGACTGAGTAAGAACTGCAAAAAGACAAAGTAAACAAGGGTTAGTTTTATCCACGATGAGACGAGAGACAAGTATAAGAATTGAGAAAAGGTTTCAAGAGCCCAACCCCCATTCATCTCCAAGTGTTCAAAACACTCCTCAGGACGACTGATACGCGACGCCGCGCAAGTCACACAGTTTTCTCCAAAAGCAAGCTCATTATGGACGACCCAGACGGGGTAGCGAGCATCTAAACTTATTTTCACCAAAGGTTCAGGCCCCATCGCCGGCTTAGACATCATACCGGTCCTGATATATCTCCATTGAGAGGCCTCTATGTCTTTATACGAGACCCATCCAAGATCCAATAAATCATCAATCTTTTTCTGCAGCTCGTCGACCCACGGATCTTGGTAGATATACTTGTCGGCGACGACCTTGTTGCCCGCTGGATGAGGAAACTGCCATCCCACTCGGCTTTCCACCAAAATTAAATGGTTCTCCCAACCATACACCTTGTTGGGGATATCCAAGAAAAAGTTCTACGTGTTTTTAATTGAAGAGACACTCACAATAGACTTCCCTTTGTCCTTGGAGGTACTCTTAGTCACCCGGTAGTAATGGCGGAACACTTTGTTGCACGGCTCGTAGCCAAGGAATCTACAGACGACCGCAAAGCTGGATAAGATTCTGATGGTGTTGGCACTAACCTCCATGGGCACACAGGCTGAGTCCTCCAAGAACTCATTAATGAAGGGATCTAGAGGCAACCTCAGGCCAAATTCAAATTGTTTGTAGAAGAAGCCCACCTTCTCCTTGCTAGCTAAAAGGGACTGACGACGGGGCTCGTACTCCGGCAAGCTAAGATGCTCCAACTTATAGGTCGAAGCTTGAAATCTGTACGACCCTCGTAGAGCGTCGATCATTTGCTTCCCAACATCCGGCTTCCTGAGCTCGATCTTGGGTATGGCCCACCTCCCCGCCCCACCTCCAAATTCACTGTCAGTCGATCCAACTCGTACAAACGTGTGATAGGCTTTAGCTGCCTGATTACCCCTTGCACTTGTGCTCGGCTCGTTGGCTTCTGGGGCCGGACGGCTAGGACGCCCGTCGTGATCCATGTCTACAAAACAAGGAGAAAGAAAGGGGGAATCAGTCCTAACTTCCACAGACGACGACCTACCTAGGGGCGACCTAGATTCCCCTAAAATCAAATCCCTAAGTGAATCACGACGGGACAAATAATAGTGGGTCTTGATGTGGTTGGGCAGATCATTCATCGACCTAAAGGGAGTTATCATTGGGTCTCCATCCTCAAAGTCACCTAGAACCTCACCTTCTGGGAACCCCAAAGGCTCGTCCTCAAAGTCGAACTTTACCAAGATCGAAGAGCATTCAGACAATGGAATTTCTCTCCAAACCCCCTTGGCACACTTGTACACCCTTTGATTCAACCCAAAGCCAAACTTAACACCTCTCTCAAAGCTGATGGTTCTGGGCCCCATTTAACTAATCTCTACCACCCAACGAAAAAACCCAGAAAATAAAGAACAGAAGAAGAAATTACCTGGTAATAGGGTGGAGGATGCTCTTTCCGATGATTTTTCCGGTGGAAGTTCGAAGAAATCTCTTATCCAAGCTCCCAGATGCCTTACTAACGGAGTTGCCAGAACTATTACGGTTGCCGGAGACAATGATCCTTATTGCCGGAGTTCTTTCTGATGGTGGCCGAAAATCGCCTCTTACTTTGCTCTCACTAATCAAGGGTATGAAAAGTTTGAAATGTTGGGGGGAGAAAGTTTTTATATGGAGGGAAGATGAACAGTTTGTTCCTGGGGAATCCAAAAGGCGGAATGATGAGGGGCATTAAATACCCTCTGCAACTTCCGAGGAGAATGTCCCATCAAGGGACACGTGTAAACCAAAGAAGAGATCTCAGCCGCCCACGTCACCAATGCTGACATCATCATAATTCAAAATTCAAATTGAAGGTCGTACGGATTACCTTGGAGGGAAAATGACAACTCCTGGCCCGTCAAGACGACCATGAGTTGGGGGCCACTGAACGGAATATTCTGTGATGGGCCGAGCCCAATACTTCGCTACGAGCCCAGGGGCCCAACAGGCCCATCAAAAGACCGACCACGAAGGAACAGATCAAGGCCTCGGGTCATGACCCGTCCAACATTGGTTGGCAGTCGTCGCCATTGAGCGACCAAGCCCATCCAAACGACGAGTCATTGTACCATTGAGGAAGGGATTAACTTCTAGCCCGTCGATATACCAAGAAGAGATCGTCGACAGTGAGCCAAGCCCATCTAACGACGAGCCTTCCCTCGGCGCTAACCGGCTCTCGTCCAAGAGTGAGTGTCGTCACTGAACGATCAACTCTCTCTCGTCGAGTCACCCTTCAAGGAGACGACCCAACTGGACGGACAGCTCCAGGTCGTCTCTTCTATTAAGCTTCCTCAACAAGCTTGGTTAATTAGCTAATTTGGGATAATGTCAGACCTTCTACAGTGCCTTGTTACACGTGCAAACATGCAATCAGTAATAACTACAAAAGGCGTGCAGGTTGACTTTCCTTTATAAGGCAAGCTGCTTATCAATGTCAGATGCTGCAGGGTCCTTACATAGACGGACCAGTCCCAGCGTGACACGTGTACGCCTAGAAGACAGAGCTGATCCAACGGTTGGAGACCACCCAATCCAACGGCTCTGGTGAAAACCCTAACATCACTATTCCTACTATAAATAAGAGAGTAACAACATGGACACATGTAATGCTTTATTGCATATTCACGTACCCACTCACATTCCATATTTTTGCCACCATATTTCCGGTCCATAATCTTACCCTCACGCCGGAGGGGCTTGCCGGAAGACCCCCGGCGCAGTTTCACTGTTATTTCTTGTGGTGTGCAGATCACAAGCTAGCTCAATCATACGCTGGACACAAGAACTCAGCCCACCACGCTTTCCTGCGCGATCAAGAGTATTTTTGACTTTTGGTACAAGAAGGCATGTGGGAAGCTACATGAATGAGGGGCAATGGTGGGAGATCTCAATGCACTAGGGAACTAGTTTGTCCCACTTTGACAGAGTTAACATGCTAAGAAAGATAAAGATTTCTAAAAGGTTCCACATTACTCTAATAATGCATTAGAATTATACAAGTATATGAGAGTTTATTCTAGAATCCTTCACCTTTTACTACACTTGTAAATACCCTAGATATTTCTTAGGAAATATTTTAGATAAGTAGATCTAGGCCATTTATTTAAATAGATCCTATCTGTCCATTGAGTAGGTGGATGCCTATATAAAGGGGAGACCCCATTTGGCCAATCCATCAAAAAACTTGTAAACATTCTTGAGTAATACAAAATAATTCTCTCAGACTCTCTCTTACTTCCTTACTTGTCTTCCTTGCCAAGCTTTTAGCGCACGACGAGGGGTCGACTAGGCTGACTTAGCTAATGCGATGGGTAGAAATTAAAAGGAGCTAATGCCGCACGGTTCGTTGTTAAGAGAACAAGTCCGTAACAATTGGTATCAGAGCCCGGTTAAGTTGTTCTTGGTTGTGATCCTAAAGGAATGGTCGAAAACAACGAGGTGTTTGTCCAACATGATCGAGTAGGAAAGGGGAAGGGAAACAACCATCCCCACGGGACAAGGAAAGAAGAAGCGAGACCAAATTAGGGCTCCGACATTTTAGAGGGCCATGGGGGAGCTTGACGAAAGGGTAGCAATTCTTGAGCACAACATGGGGACGCTCTCGAGGAGTATGTCCTTAAGCAACTTGACAAGAGCAAGGAGGATCTCCAAGCCTATGTCAATGTGGATGAACTATTGGAGGAGCGCTTCAATAGGCTCGAGATTTAAGTGAATGAAGCCATACAAGCTCTTCGTATTAGCGTCGAGGGGATGCAAGAATACTTGACTTTGTGCAAACCCGCTGTTGTTGCGGGAGGGATTAACCCTGCTACATATGTTCCAAGGATGGAATGTCCCAAATCCGATAGCTTCAACGGGAAGAGGGATGCTTAGGAGTTTGAGAACTTCCTTTGTAACATGGAGCAATACTTCGAGATAATGTGGTGGATGAGGCAACCAAGGTGAAGTTCGCTTCTCGTTATCTCACGGATACCGCTATTCTATGGTGGCATAGGAAGCATGCTGATATTGAAAGGGGTGCTTGCCAAATTAACACTTGGTAAGATTTTAAGAGGGAACTGAAACGACACTTTTACCCAGAGAATGTGGTTTATGAGGCGAGGAAGAAACTTAGGGAGTTGAAGCAAAGGGGTGGCATCCAAGACTATGTCAAGGAATTCACCACTCTAATGCTTCAAATCCCCAACCTTTCCGACGAAGACTTGAGGTTCTACTTTGTAGATGGGCTACAGAATTGGGCTAAGCAAGAACTAAATCGAAGGGAGATAAGGTCGGTGGATGAGGCCATTGCTGCGGTCGAGTCCCTCACGGAGTTCCAACGTGCTAACCCGGTGGATCATTCGAAGGGAAATGACAAGTAACAAGCTAAAAGTGGGGAATATAAGCGAGACAACAAGGAGCTGGACCGAAGGACGCCACTACCCAAGAGAGATGACAAGGGGTCGTCTCGAAAGGAGTACGAAGAGAAGAAGAAGGCCTTTGTGCCTAAAGGAGGATGTTATGTGTGAAAGGGGCCCATGCAACGAAGGATTGTCCCAAGTTGGGATCCTTGTCTGATATTGTGGAGCAATATGAGACAGAAGCTCATGATGAGGAATCTACCCACATGGGATCGCTACTGTTGTTCAATGCACTCGAGGTCAAGTCAACGCCTGCGAAGAACAGCAAGGCGCTAATGTATGTTGAGGCGTTGGTCAATGGAAAACCAACCAAATCGTTGGTTGACACAGGAGCAACACACAACTTTGTTACCAAGGATGAGGCCGAGAAGTTGGGTTTGCAAATGTCAAAGGGAGACGGATGGCTCAAGACCATGAATGCTAAAGCTCAACCACTTAATGGAGTAACAAGATGAGTGGAGCTAAAGTTGGGGACTTGGAAGGGCCGAGTGGACTTTTCCGTTGCACCAATGGATGACTTCAAAGTGTTGCTAGGTATGGACTTCTTGAGACAAGTGACTGCTATTCCCATGCCTTCATATAGCACAATGTGCATTTTGGAGAAAGGCTCTCCGTATATGTGTAGACACCCCATTCTGAACACATCGGATTAAATTTATACCACTCTAAGTCTCGCTTTGAGTCAAGAAGTAGAAATCCACCATTTCGTCATGTTTCATTAAGTTTTGACTAACCACCGTTAGTTTGGGACTAAACTGCATACGAGACAGCGAGGGAAGGACAGAATTGTCCATAGGAGCAATATCTCGCGCGGAATGGCGTGTCTCGCGCGAGATATTGTCCCTCTGCAGCATGCAGATGACAGTTTCCTCGTCGATTTCAACCTCTTTTCGAGATAAAACTTCATCCATCCGGCCAACCAATAGAGTTTGGAGTCTGGAAGCTTCTTGAAGTGTTTGATCTCATCTTCAATACTTCTCCAACCCCTATAAATACTTGGTGACTTCCAAGGTTCAAGGGACCACGAAATTTCACAACACACACACATTTTGTTGGTTTCTCTCCCTGAAAGATTCCTACAAAATCACTCTAAAAATCACCTCAAAGTTTGTTTGTAAACCTTGTTGATAAACAAACATCAAAATCTAAGTCAAGGACTGAGGCCAAGCTCTGTCCGTATCAAGATTCGATTCTAAACTTGAGTTGAAACTCTGCCCAAATCACCTCACGCAAGGTAACTCCTAAATCCCTTTCTAATTGATTATTAGAGTGGTATAAATCCATAGAATCTAGGATCGGCCTAGAGCCTCTCCAAATCATGGGGACGGTCTCGAAGCAATCGATCCTACATTCCGTTTAACCCTGTTAAATGGATCTTTTATTTGCTTTTATTTAAAATCTTCTTCTTATTCGAAAAACCTCTTTTCTTTAGCAAGACCGATCTTCGGATTGGGTGGAATGGATGCTCCTTGACCTACCTATTCCATAACCTAAGCCCCGAACCCAATCTCTTTAAAAAAAAAATGGTTTTTCTATGTTTTCCAAACAATAATATAGGTGGCGACTCAAAAATCGATCACGACGCTCACAGTGGCGACTCCACTGGGGAAGTTAAAATTTAGAGGCTTAAACTTGCGTCAAAATTAAAAGAGAGGTTTTCAAAAAAAAAAAAATTCTGTTCCCAGATGAGGCATATCTCGCACGAGATATCCTATCTCGCGCGAGATATGGCCTCGGCAATCTGGTTGTTTTCTGGTTTCTCCTGTTCATCTCATTGTCCAAAACAAGAGTCGAACACGCAAGGGGGATCCCAGAATTCATTATCTGCAGAGTTCCCGCATCTTAAGGCCTCCCTTAAGATGTAGAACTCGAATCTTTATTTCATTTAAATAATTGATTATTATTTATAAACTGCGTGCGATTGGGTTTTATTTAATTAAAGTCCGGTCCATTGGGGATTCGGGAGTTGTAACTTAATTTATTCATCTCTCTCTCTCTCATTATGTGGAACTACGACGGCCTGAGTCTTCCTAAATTGGGAGAAACGTAGGCAACCACTTGGTGCGGCCACTATCTGTTTTCCTTTTGATTTTCAAAAAAAATCTCTATTTTTATCTATCACCTAGATTGACTATCACACACGCGCACTCATGATATATCTGTCATTGCACTGCATACCCTCTATAAACCCGGGACCCACACTAAGGACGGATGACGGTAACCACCTAGTCGCCGGTCTCTCCGAAGTTGGATCATCCCACTCCGCGTATTCAATCCACTTAGATTGTCATATCGCGGGGAGCCTAGCCTTCCAGCCCTGCATCGCCACATTTTCATGTAGATTGTCCTTTTAGGATCACTCCGTGACCGGTCGGTTTTGACTCGGTGATCTTTTCTTGTTTTTGACCAAAACAAAGCCATGTAAAATTGACAATAAAGAAGGACTCGGAAAAGTCCCTTCGGAAAAAGTCCCTTCGGAATGACCCTTTCGGATGTCCCTTTGAAAAAAAATATACATATCCTTCAAAAAAACGATCTTGCATGGCTTTGTTTTACAAAAATCGGATTGATTGCTTAGTCGTTAGGTTCTGATAAAGGCCTTAGAAACCCCTCAAAACGGATTTTCCGTTCCGACCAAAAATTAGGTCTAATAAAAATCGACTTTCCGTGTGATTATCTCGCGCGGGACTACATATCTCGCGCGGGATAATGTCTCTGTTTCTTGGCCGAGCTGAGCCATTTAAGCCTGCTTCCGACTCGTTGGGGCTAGATTTGATCCTGATATCGTCTCTGCATCTTCTTCTGTCAGTTTTCCGAAGCTACTCAACTTCAAGACTCCCAACACAATGTCCGACATCGACAACATTCCGGGAAATGAAACTTTGTCCGAAAACAACCACAAACTTCTGGAAGAAGCCAATGATCGCCTAGAAGTGCAAGCTTCCCAAATCCACACTCTCGTGGAAGAAATTCAAGAGCTTAGGGCAGCACTAGCCAACAAAGAAAAGAAGAAGAAGAATGATTCTTCCTCCGGAGAAGAAGAGTCATACACCAAAAAGGCCAAGGGTCGCCGCCAAAGCAAAAGCAAGAAAAAGAAGTACGAGTCTAGCTCGTCATCTTCCTCATCTGACAACGAAAGCTACACATCCAAGAAGGAAAGCAAAGGGGAGAGCAAGAACGAACCCCTTACCATGGCCATGTTAGAAAAGAAACTTGCATCCCTCGATGTGAGTAAGGGAGCCTCGCTCTCTATTGATTATGACACCCTTCGTCAATCCATGTCCAAGCTTCCTAGAAAGTACAAAACACCCGACATTGCAAAATTCAATGGCACCACCTGTCCCAAATCACATTTGGAGACCTACTCTTGGGCCATGCTACCTATGGGTGTTGATGACAACCTGTTAGCCCAATGCTTTCCACAAACTCTTGATGGTGCCGCTAGGGATTGGTACATGACCCTCCCACTCTCTACAAGACTCGACTGGCCACTCGCTAGTTGTACTTTCCAAAAGCAATATGAGGATAACTCCACTTACCGCACCACTAGAAGGGATCTCGAACAAACCAAGCAGCTTCCGAATGAGTCCTTCACAGATTTTGTCAAAAGGTGGAGAACCAAACTAACTGAAATCGTTGATAGGCCCAGCCTAGACGAACAAATCCACATCCTCATACAATGCCTTAGGGAGGAGTATCAAGACAAGCTAGCCGGCAACTATTTTCCTAGCTTCGCCGAACTTCACAAGTCGGGCATACGGCTAGATGACCTCATCAAACAGAAAAGGGAAGCCAAGAAAGAAAGTGGATTCCGTTACAACAAGAGCTCATCTTCCTCTTCCAACCCCAAGGACACCTCTGTCAATGCTATTGTCTTCAATCATCCCAGAAATGGTAAGTACTCTGCGGTACCCCCACCACAAAAGAAGAAGAAGGATAGACATTATGACAAGCTTGAAGGAATCACTCAAGAAGAACTCTTCGAGGTGCTTGTCAAGAACGGAAAAATCAAACCAAGAGAAGGTGGACCTCGAAGAAAGATCTTCACGCCAACCATGCTCATCATCTCTTCTGCAAGTACCACAACTTCACCGGCCACGACACCAACTCCTGCTTCCACTTGAAAGACGTCATCCAAGATTTGTTTGATGATAAAGAGATAGGGCTACCTAATGTTGTTACTAATCCTTTGCCAAACAATGAGGTCAATCTGATAGAAATAGAAAGTAGCTTCGAGGATCCTACTCGTCTAGCCACAATTGTGGACGAGAGCCCTCTTGAATTTAATAAATCTTCTTTCTGTTATATGATGTCTTGGGAGGAAATCTTAGAACAAAAGGGAAAAGGGTCTAAAACAGTTAATCTCCTCACACGATCCGGTCGTGTGATCATCAACAAAGATCCAAGGGATGAAAATCCTCCTAAACAAGCCTCATCGCCAAGCGAGCCAGAAGACCCTCTCTTAACTCAGTTAAAGAAGACACAAGCAAACATCTCAGTTTGGGATCTCATAGGAGCATCTCACAAGCACCGTGAGATGTTGAAAAAGGCATTGGCTCAAATGACCATTTCCTCGGAAGCAACACCCGAAGAGCTCACTCAAATGATTGGCCAAGTACAATTTGGCAACGTCATCACTTTCACTGACTTGGACCTACCATCCTATGGGAACAATCATCATGAGGCCCTCTACATAACTGCTAAGGTGAATGGGTACCGAATGCCACGCATCTTGGTCGACAATGGTTCTGCAATCAATGTCCTCCCAAAGAAAGCCTTATCATCATTAGGCCTCACCCACAAAGACCTTAAGCCATCCGGGCACACTGTAAGGGGGTACGATTGTACTGCTAGAACCGCTCTGGGATCAGTTGTGATACCTGTAGAAATGGGGCAAGTCACAATGAGCATCGAATTTCAAGTCATCGACATTCCGGCATCCTTCAACTTGCTACTTGGCCGCCCTTGGCTACACGACATAGGGGGTGTGCCCTCCTCCCTGCACCAATGTATCAAGTTCAGACACAACAATACAATAGTCACCATACACGGAGAGATGGTTACTGCTAGCCCTATCCTCGAAGTACAACATAGCACTTCTGATTTCCTATTCAGCGGCTTTGAGATCGAGAAAGAAAGCATTGTGAATGTCATAGAAACTTGTAACGAAAACGATTACTCCAAGGCACTCTGGTTTTCTGGAAACCTTCCTGTTTGGAGAATGATGCAAGCAAAAGGATACTTCCCTGGCTTGGGGCTTGGAAAGCACTTACAAGGGATAAAGGAACCACCGCCGGTTCCCCCACCTCACACAAAGCATGGCCTAGGATACATCATTTCCATCCACGATGAGGATGACGAAGAGGAGTGGGACTTCACTCAAATCAAGTGGGAAGGAACCGCATACAAAGGCTACAATGACCCAAAGGCCAAGAATTACAACCTCGAGCCATATCGAAAGACACTTAATGGCTACTTCGTTCGGGAAGGGGAAAGTATTCCCTACTTTATCTTTTCAGAACCATGGGTGATGATAAAGGAAAGCGCCAACCGGGCTTTGAAATCTTCAGCGACTGCGATGCTTCTCCAGATGAAACAGAACCCGTCTCACTAATCCCTAATGATTTGTGGGGCACGAAGGCAAAAATGACAAGCGAATGGGACTTTGTGTTGGGAGAAGACATCTTTGCGGCAGGTTTCAAGACACTGTCTTAGGTTAGAAGACGACGAGATCCATGCAATCTCAAGGGGACGCTCCAACTATTGATTACACAAGACTAATACGAAATGTGATGAGCCAATTCTAAGCGGCACGTCACGGAGGACCGGATTGTTGATGAAGACTTCATGATCAAAGAGCTTGGTTGCACTCCCCATCCCCGCAGGAAGATAGGCCCTGTAACTTTCACATTAGAAGCAGGCACCACCTCTGATGAACTCACTCAAGAGGAAATCGAGGCGGTGGCCAAACATGTATTCCCTTACTTCCTTAATGAAAACTTTGATCTTTTTTAGTACCCTGAGATTGCTAACATCGTGAATGATGAATTAACTAATAATAATCAATATAACGAACACGTTAATAATGAGTCATACGATGAGATAGATCAAGAAAACGAATAAATCTTAAAATAATTAGCTAAGCAAGTAGGTCGTTGTGGAAAGAATGGCCCTGTTGACGACGAGGAAATGCAAACGGTTAATCTTGGGACAACGGAAGACCCCAGAGAAACAAAGATCGGCAGCTTCTTCAAGGGGGAAGACAGAGAAACCTTGACGCAGCTCCTCAGAGAATATGTCGACGTCTTCGCTTGGTCCTACAAAGATATGCCTGGGTTGAGTCAGTCAATTGTAGAGCACAAGATACCGCTGCTACCCAATGCCAAGCCAGTCAAACAGAAACTACGCAGAATCAAGCCGGAATGGTCAATGCAAGTGAAAGAGGAAATCATGAAGCTCTTGAATGTAGGATTTAACAAAGTAATCGAGTATCCAGAATTGCTAGCAAACACTGTCCAGGTAGCCAAGTCGAATGGGAAAATACTAGTCTATGTTGATTTCAGAGACATGAACAAGGCATACCCTAAAGGTGACTTCTCGCTACCAAACATAGCCATATTGGTTGACGCCACAGCCGCATATGAAGTCCGCTCATTCGTCGACTGCTTCGCAGGGTATAACCAAATCCTCGTGGCAGAGGAGGATCAGCACAAAACAGCATTCACCACACCTTGGGGAATGTTTTGTTACACGGTCATGCCTTTTGGTCTCAAGAACGCAGGGGCTACTTACCAAAGGGCAGTCACTACACTATTCCATGACATGATCCACAAAGAAATAGAGGTATACGTAGAAGATATGATTGTTCACTCAAAAGGGACAGATGGTCAGCACTTCAGAGATCTCAGAAAATTCTTCAATCGACTGAGACAGCATAAGATGAGGCTTAACCCCGCCAAATGCTCATTCGGAGTGGTCAAAGGGAAAGTCTTAGGGTACATGGTCACAGAACGTGGTATAGAAGCAGATCCCGCCAAGATAAAAGCCATCATAGACATGCCTCCACCCAGAACACAGAAAGAAGTAAAGGGATTCATGGGCAGACTCCAATATATCAGTCGATTCATCAATCAACTGACTACAATGTGCGATCCAATCTTCAAGCTACTCAAGAAAAACGCACCCCAAGAGTGGACCGAAGAATGTCAAGAAGCATTCGAGGAAGTTAAGCATTACTTAACTTCCCCACCCATCCTGGTTCCACCTCACAAAGAGAAGCCCTTGAAGCTGTACCTCACGGTCACTGACAACGCACTAGGGGCTATGCTCGCTCAAGAACAGCCTGCCTCACACACAGAGAATGCCATATATTTCGTCAGCCGCAGATTCCAAGGCAGCGAAATCAACTACTCTCCACTCGATAAGTCTTGCGCCGCTCTTGTTTGGGTATCACAAAGGCTAAAGCACTATATGGAAGCCTTCCCGGTTCGTCTCATCGCAAGAATGGATCCGTTGAAATACATCCTAGACAAATCAAATTTGTCTTCGAGATTGGCCAAATGGTACTTCATGCTCGCGGGGTATGATATCACTTACGTCACTCAGAAATCCGTCAGGGGGAGTGTATTCGCAGATCAGTTGGCCGAATTTCCTTGTGACGAAGTGAAGGGGGAAGACCCGCGATTCCCTGATGAGGACATCATGAGTATAGAAGAAGAAAATAAGTGGCAATTATTTTTCGATGGCGCAGCCAACAAGAGAGGGTTCGGCATCGGAATGTTGTTGGTAGACCCTAACGACATCTATACTCCACTGGCAATACGTCTTGACTTTGACGCAACCAACAACACCGCAGAATACGAAGCTTGCATAGCGGGGCTTGAGGCAGCCCTAGAACGCAACGTGACTGAACTCGAGGTATTTGGGGATTCCCAGTTAATCATCAATCAGACATTGAAGAAGTGGAGGGTCCAAGATCCAACCCTTCAAAGATACAGTGCCCACCTCCAAGAGTTGGCGCAACAATTTCAGGATGTCTCATTCCACTATCTCCCTAGAGACAAAAATCGGTTTGCTGACGCATTGGCCACACTCGCTTCTTTGGTCGAAATCCCTAAAGGAAAAGCAGTCAAACCCTTCAAAATAACACGGCGTGCAACTCCTGCCTACTGCGCCGTTATAGATCTCCATGACTGCAAAGACAAATGGTTATCCGAATGTACCATTGTTGAGAACTCCGAAGAGAAACCGTGGTACCATGACATTTGGCATTTCATCCTAGATGGAACCATCCCACCTGAGACAGACCAGAAGACTCAGATCGCCCTTAAGAGGTTGGCCGCTAATTACGTCATCATTGCTGGCCGTCTATTCAAGAAACATTCCCAAGGAAACCTCCTTTGTGCCACCGAAGAAGAGGCCCGAGAAATAATGGACCATGTTCATCAAGGCATATGTGGAACCCACATGAGCGGAAACATGCTCGCCAAAAAGATCATCAGACAAGGGTACTTTTGGCTAACCATGGAAGCCGACTGTACCAAAATGGTCAAGAAGTGCCACAAGTGTCAGATACACGCCAACCTTCAGCACGCACCGCCTTCCCTGCTGTACCCTATGACTTCTCCTTGGCCATTCTCGACATGGGGGATAGACGTGATTGGAAAGGTCACACCCACAGGGGCCAATGGGCACTGCTTCGTCCTAGTAGCCATCGACTATTTCACTAAATGGGTCGAGGCCGCCTCCTACAAGGTTTTGAATGCCAGAAAGGTTGCAGAATTCATCAAATGTAACATCATCTGCCGATACGGGGTCCCGCAAGAAATGATATCCGATAATGGGTCGCACTTCGAGAAGGAAACCGATCGCCTCCTAACTGAGTACAAAATCACAAGGCACAAGTCGTCTCCTTACAGGCCTCAAACAAACGGAGCAGTTGAAGCCGCAAACAAGACAATCAAAACCATCATCAGAAAAATGGCAGTCACGGGGAAAGACTGGCCCGACAAGTTACCATTCGCACTATGGGGATACCGCACTTCAGTCCAGACAGCCACAGCGGAGACTCCATATGCCCTCACATTCGGGATGGAGGTTGTCTTACTAATAGAATTGGAAATACCATCACTTAGGGTTCTCCTAGAAAACCAAGTGAACAGGGTCGACTAGTTAGAAAGCAGATATGAAGAGTTGGCCCTGCTAGACAAAAGGAGGCTGAAAGCAGCCGAGCACACTCAAGCTTACCAAAGAAGAATGGCAAGAGCTTTCAATATAAAGGTCAAGACAAGGAACATCAGAGTAGGCAACTTGGTTCTCCGTGAGCATCGTCCTGGACCTTTCAACCCGCTAGGCAAATAGGGACCAAGATGGATAGGACCCTACATCGTGAAGAAAATATTCTCTGGGGGAGCCCTTCAGCTGGTGGACCTAGACGGAGATCAACTACCGAAGCCTGTCAACATGGACAAGCTCAAGAAATACTTCGCGTGACTTGGCCTCCTAAAAAGAAATCGCTCGCTAGGTTGAAAATCCCGAAGAGGACGGCCTAGGCAAAAATTAGAGCTTGCACAAGAAAAGAAGCCCGCTAGATTGAAAACCCGAAGGGGCGGTCTAGGCAAAAGAAAGGGTGTGTATAAAAAAAAAAGAAGGGGGGCCTTGTCTCGCGCGAGATTACCCCTCGGCCTGGAACTATATTTTGTCCTTTTTTCTCTAAAAAATGAACTACGTTAGACCTGAGCCTCTTATTTAATTGCTGTAAAAGAGGAACGTAGGCAGCCTCCGGGTTCGGTCTAATCAAATAAATAAATCTACTTTTGTCCTTTTATTAATCGAATGCATTTTATTAACGGCAAAAGGGAAATCCTAACCACAACGACTAATTTACTAAGCTAACAATCTTGAAAAAGAATACTAATAAAGCAAAACTATTGATCTATCAAAGCAATCTCTTGGTACTCCTTAAGATCTAGCCTTTCATTGACTTGGTAGGCCGGCGGACATGGTCACCACCGTCTTCGCGGTCCTTCTTGCGCTTTGAGCCCCTCAAAGCAGAACATCCCTCGAGACGATCAAAGACAGACTCTGAAAGCCTCTTGAAGACATTGGGCCTATCCAAAGCTTGCGTCTTTCCAGGCATCCCTTTGCCTCGCCTCTCGTACCAATCCCCATCAAGAAAATCCTGAGTTGGATCGGTTCGCACATTAGCAGGATCAGACTGAGCCTCGCTCCTTCGCAAAATACTGCCAGCTACAAAAGAATCCCCTAGCAACGAAAGCCGCAGATCATCAACCTTCTCCGTACTAGGGTGATCGATATGCAGAAACCAATCCAAATACTTGTCGGATAAGAAGACGCTTGCATTAAAAGTCCGAAGGTTCGACCAGCGGTCCCGACTAGTTCCTTCACCCCATGCTTGAGCTAGAACCTATGCAAACTCTACTCCAATATAGGACACTTCACGAGAGGCCCCCTCGAAAAGATAAGTGTCCTGCTGCTGACCAAACTGACGGAGCACCCGCTTGGGAAAATAAAAGGAGGAATCTCGCAAACCCGAAAGAACAACCCTATCAAAACCCTTAGTATTGGCAACGTACTTGTTCAATCTCCAATAAGGCGGACACCATAGAATATCAGCAGTTTCAGTCTTCGCAATCAACTCAGCCCATTCATCCGCTGAAAGATCCTTGATCAACAACTTTCGCGTATGATATGTAAAAGGGGAATATTCCAATGGGGGACCTACCAACTTGAGATGCTCCCTAAGCCAAATGGTCAACAAAAGAGGACTCCCTTGAGTCATGGCACCGGTCCTATGCAGCTCATCAAGACCATGCAGGGTTTCACCCAAAATAAGCGGGATAATGTTCCTAGAACGTTTCCTAGCATGTAGAACAATTTCCACCAATTGGGAGTCAACCAAGCCATCCCTGTATGTAAATAAAACATCTCCGAAAAGAGAAAGGGCCAGAAAGTTCCGTTTGTAGACATGAAAGGTATCATCATCTGAATCTCCGCTGAATCGCTCAGTAAAAGAAGAACAATCTACCCACCTACGGTGAACCAACTCGTAGCAAGTATCAAGGGGGATCCCTAGCAGTTCATTCAAGGCCTCTGAATGATTCCTATTATATTTAGGAACAACAATCTCACCAGTCAAAGGCATATCCAAGATAATGGCGAATTCCTCCACAGTAGGCACCATCTCATTCAAAGAAAAATTGAAAAGATGAATAGAGGGATCCCAAAATCGAGCAGCACCCTGCAACAGATTCCAATCCGATTGGAGGTTATTCAAGGTGAAAAGGATTCTGAATCCAAACTCTGCAATAAACATATTGCGAGATCGGTTGCGAAACGTCCTCACACAATCTCTTGATGCTTGCTTGAAGGCTTCAATCGCATCAGACGACAAAGAAAAATCATCAACAATCATGGATGTTGGGGCAATCTCCTTGGAAGCCATGGATCGCAGGGTTGGAAGAGAAGACAAGAACTTCACCCTAACAGAATATCTCTAGAGTTTGAAAGGCTAGGATGTGTTATCTGGCCGGACTACAGGGCGTTTATATAGGGAAAACTGACAAAATCCCGTTCGAAAAAGGAAAAGGATTCTGCCTGGGTAGCGTGTCTCATGCGAGACACCTTGTCCCGCGCGAGATATCACCTCGGCAAGACAGCAACAGTTCTGCACAAACAGCAGTCTAGCCCCGACTTGACGAAGCAAGTCTCGAAAAACCTGAGCATACAGTTCATAAGATGCAGTGCAACACCAAATTCAAGCTCAAAATTGTGGCCTAGTCGGCCATTCCATTTCCAATCACGGAAAGTCAAGAAAGTTAATAAACTAACTAATTAGACCTAGGGTTACGGATTAAGAAAACCATGTTTTTGTGCCATCTACTTTCTAACAGGTACCAAAGTAAAGGAAAAAATTGTCTGGGCCCACACGGCCAATATGTACAAATCATCAGAAATCAAACAGAGAGAAAAGGAGGGGATCACGCCATCAAGTCGCTCGAGCCGCCGGCACCTCTGCCTTCACCGCCACGGAGGCTACCATCCCTCCTCGACCTCTTGGCTCCACAAGTAGGGGTCACCGCAGAGGCCACTGTCGAGGCCGCCAAAGAAGCCTTCTGGAACAGCCTCTCAGACAGGTCCGACACTAGGGCCACCAGTCGCGCCACGGTTGTAATCGGCCGCGGACATAGTGACCTGACAACAAAGGAAAATAAATGCTCAGATGAAGTCCGACATATACACTTATATGGACGAATACGAGAGATAATACAAACGAAAACATACCGAGGAGACATCCGGCGGAAGGCGGTAACCCTCGGGAACATGATCCAGAGTCGGGATGTGGCCCACCATCGGCATACTCCCCATTATGTACGTATAGCTCAGAGGACCGAAGTCTGGGGCAAAAGGCAGAGAACCAGCAGACTGGGAGGAGGTACTAAGGGCTGATGAACCTGAGGCAGAAGCAGAGGCAGAGCCACGAGCGTGCGATCATCTATCACCTACCAGAAGGGGACCCATCAGTCGAGGCAAGAACTCCTCATAGGAGGCCCCATGAACAACACAAGCCGTCGCCGCATCACCCACCATGAGACTAGCATAATCGTCATCTGGAATGGAGTGGGTGGGATACATCGCCCTCGGCGGATCCGCTGGCACCATATATGGTAGTCTACCCCGGCCATGCTGTGGGAAGACCCGCTCACCAAGATACATAGTATCCCCCTCCAGAGATGCCAACATCCTCTGCATCTCAGTGGAATCCCAAGAACGATGGACCTCCCGCTCCAACAAGATCCATGGATAAAGGCCTAGCCGCTCATACTCAAAAGCATCCAGCAGGGCCCGCGCCTTCGCGACCGTCAGGGTCCACTCCTGATCCTCATCCTCGTCAACACTCCGATTTGGGTGGCTCCACCTCCTGATATCCGGGAACAAAGGGGTCCGGCTCTCCAGCTCAAACTTGTACATCCCAAGGACAGTATAGCCCCATATCTGCACAAGAAAATAGAGCGGATTCAGTACGAAATACAGATAAAGTATACAGATAAAGGACAGAAACAGAATCAAGAGCATACCTCCCAAGCATAAGAATACCCCGATAGGGTATCCCTAGTGTGCCTACACGCCTCATCCATGGCGTGATAGCAGAAGGCCAGCCCCGCTGAGCCCCAATCGTTTGTACTCACCTCATCCAAATTCACCAACAAACCTAACAGAGAAAGACGAGCCGTAGAAGAGTGGTTCGCAAAGATGGTCTCAGAAAGAATGTACCAGAGGGCACCCCTCACCAATCGATCAGTGACTGCATTCGTCTTAAGAGCATAATCCTCAATCTGATGCTAAAGGGGTGTCAACTCAGCATTAAATCCCTTAACCTTGTTAGGGACGAAGTCGATCAACTGCCTCCACACAGTAGGGCTCACAGGCTTGTAACCCGCAGTCTTCAGGAGGGGCTCGCCGATAAACTCTAGCCCCGTGATCGCAAGGAAGTCCGTCGGAGTCATGGTTGCTTCCCCGAAGCGCAAATGAATGGTGTGGGTAGTATCCCACCACCTTTCCCTGATCGCCTGAAGGACTTGGGGAGTCCGTCTCATCCCCTGAAGGTTATCAACAAAAGTTAGAAGCCCCGTTTGGGCCACCCTATCTCGAACACCATCAAGATCCTTGATCTTGTCCCACACAACTCTAGCCAGTTTTGGGCTCCCACGGCAATTCTTCATCGGCCTATATGACTGCAAAACAGAGGAAAAGCAAAAAGGGCAATGTTAGAAATCATTCCATGGCAAAAACTCAATGAAATAGAAGAAAATTTTCATTGGGGCATTTCATCGAACACTTGGCGTGCGTACAAGAAAAGCTTGCCCAAAGATGCAATTGATGATCCGAATCAACCTCTCCTACAATCCAAGATATGTAGGAGACTCATGCGCACACAATGCAACAACAAGCATCCAACAAAATGCACAAAAACAATACATGCAAGAAGGAACCTAGTTCTAAGCATAGACAAGAACAAGAGAAATAGCCATTGATGGAATTTGAATTCAAGAAAAAGTGGGTTCAAGCTCAATGCAATATGAGAAACAAGAGGTGGGAAAGAAACTCTTACCAAACCTTCCCGAACGGCGGTGGAGATGTGCACGTGCCTATCGAAAGTGAGGTCGTCGCGAGGATAATCTTTCCCTAGCAAATAACTCCCCAAAATTGGATTTCTTCCTTCTTGAGCCATTGATTATGGAGAGAGGAAGGATTGAGAGTTGATTGGAGGGAGGAATCAATGAGCAATCCACATAAATTTACAGAGAAAATGACCTTGGCTCGAGCTAGGGAGGAAATTTGAAAAGGATGTTTTCAAATTAAAAGAGGAGCTGCTGTTTTATATTAGCCCCGACAGTACAAATCTCGCACGAGATAAGCTGTCTCGCGCGAGATATGCCTTCGGGAAATTGACAAAATTGTCCCCGACAATAAGCGTCTACGCAACGTCAAAGTTTAAGATTTTGACACATTTACCCTTGTAAATGACACACTAGCAAGGAAATGTGGAAAAATCGGCACCGCAAGTCACGGAACGAGCCAAACGTGACATATGCATGATCACCCGGTACGGCACCAGTCGCCTGAAAACCAACTGATCTAAAAATCAACTCAATCCACATGATTCAGAGCCCAGAAAGGTGAATCATCAAATTAAAAGCCCGGTCCAACGCCCAGACAGGTGGATCGTCATCAGAAAAAGCCCGGTCTAACGCCCAGACAGGTGGATCGTCATCACAAAAAGCCCGATCCAACGTCCAGACAGGTGGATCGTCATCACAAAATCCCGATTCAACGCCCAAACAGGTGAATCGTCATCCTCAACAGCAAAAAGCCCGATTCGGAGCCCAGATAGGCGAATCGTCACAAAACCGACATGACTCAAAGGACTGGACAGGTGAGCCTTTGTTTTCTAACATATTTCCCCGCAGGTTAGGAGCCCAGACAGGCAAATCTTCAGACAGGCAGGTATATTCAGAATTGGGTCTTGATTTGATTTCTCAGTATGAATTCACCTTTTCAAAAACAAAATCTCTTCAATTTTCAAAATGATTTTCAAAATACCTAAAGCAGCCTTTTCATGTTTTGGAGTCGAACTACGTTATGGTCTGATTCTCCGATAGAGATACGTAGGAAGCCGTGCAACCCGACCATCCCGATGTTCAGAATGATGTCTTTTCTATCGTCGACATGACTTCTTTCATAAGACTTGTCGACGAGGGGCTCTGTAGACACCCCATTCTGAACACATCAGATTAAATTTATACCACTCTAAGTCTCGCTTTGAGTCAAGAAGTAGAAATCCACCATTTCGTCATGTTTTGTTAAGTTTTGACTAACCACCGTTAGTTTGGGACTAAACTGCATATGAGACAGCGAGGGAAGGACAGAATTGTCCACAGGAGCAATATCTCGCGTGGAATGGCATGTCTCGCGCGAGATATTGTCCCTCTGCAGCATGCAGATGACAGTTTCCTCGTCGATTTCAACCTCTTTTCGAGATAAAACTTCATCCATCCGGCCAACCAATAGAGTTTGGAGTCTGGAAGATTCTTGAAGTGTTTGATCTCATCTTCAACACTTCTCCAACCCCTATAAATACTTGGTGACTTCCAAGGTTCAAGGGACCACGAAATTTCACAACAACACACACACATTTTGTTGGTTTCTCTCCCTTAAAGATTCCTAGAAAATCACTCTAAAAATCACCTCAAAGTTTGTTTGTCAACCTTGTTGATAAACAAACATCAAAATCTAAGTCAAGGACTGAGGCAAAGCTCTGTTCGTATCAAGATTCGATTCTAAACTTGAGTCGAAACTCTGCCCAAATCACCTCACGCAAGGTAACCCCTAAATCCCTTTCTAATTGATTATTCGAGTGGTAAAAATCCATAGAATCTAGGATCGGCCTAGAGCCTCTCCAAATCATGGGGACGGTCTCGAAGCAATCGATCCTACATTCCGTTTAACCCTGTTAAATGGATCTTTTATTTGCTTTTATTTAAAATCTTCTTCTTTTTCAAAAAAACCTCTCTTTTCTTTAGCAAAACCGATCTCCGGATTGGGTGGAATGGATGCTCCTTGACCTACCCATTCCATAACCTAAGCCCCGAACCCAATCTCTTTCAAAAAAAAAATGTTTTTTCTATGTTTTCCAAACAATAATATAGGTGGCGACTCAAAAATCGATCACGACGCTCACAATATGATACCTTCTGTGGAGGGGGGAAATATTGACAAAGGAAAGCAATTGTCGGCAATGCAATTCGCTAAGTGAGTGAAGAAAGGTGAGCCAACATACTTAGCGGTTCTCAAGGAGGAAGAAGTCCAACCTAAGAATCTTGATGTGCCACCAATCATTCAAGCTTTGCTAGAGGAGAGCAAGGATGTAATGCCCGTGACGCTATCAAACAAGCTTCCACCTAGGAAGGAGGTGGACCACAAAATTGAGTTGGAACCGAGAGCTAAGCCGCCTACTATGGCACCGTATCGAATGTCATCGCCTGGGCTCGATGTGATGATGTGCCACCAAAATTTCTCTCGGGAAAAATTCGGTTTTTTGCGTTTCTTTGAAAAAACCAAATAAAATCCGGAAAAGGAACGGAGTCGCCACGCCATTTTTGTTTTAAGGGCCAAAACTTTGAAAAATGCCCGAGATTAGAGATTTGGGTTCGGAGGTCATGTTACACGCCGGTAAGGACGTTAGTGTGCACCCGGAATGCCTCGTAAAACGAGTCTTCCAAGCTGAAAATCATTTGTGTGTGTGTGTGTGTGTGTTTTTGTCAAAATAAGTTGAAACTTAGAAAAGTAAAAATTGGGATGTCTTTTTAAGACTTTAAACTGATCCCATGATTTTTTGGAAGATTTTTGGATTGAAATTTGGTACTCAAAAGACCTTTTGAAGTTGAGAGTTACTTCTGCCAGAATGAAAAAGGCAGTGGACCTTTGATTTTGAAATGGATTCAAGGGCCTTAAAACTTCATAATCTGGATAAACTCAGAGAATGAAAGTTGTTCCAGACACCTTAAATAAGATTTGTGCGAAGTAATTTTCCATTTCGGAGAAGATTTGAGGGGTCAAAACCTTCTGGAAATCTCAGATATGCAATCTGAATTTCCAGAAGCTGATGAACTGGCCTCTAAAAGAAAATTTGAAAAGAGGAGTTTTACTCACCCAAAAAATAAATTAAAAATATTTCTGGAAATCTCTGGATGTTGGCTACAAAAAGTGTTTTGTAGTCAACACCAAATTCCAAGTTTATCTGTGTCCAAAATTTAAGACAATGGACTGGGGTCTTGGAAAATTGCTACTGGACAGCAACTTCTCAAGAAAGGAAAAATGATTTTAAAGGGGGTTTTTGCATCCATGCTTGTCCCCATTTCCCTAGGTTTTGGTTAGTGATCACTTGACATTTTAGTGGTGAATCAACTATACCAAACCATCCTTGGGGTACATTAGGACTAAGCACTTCATTTGCTTGGGAAGGGGAATTTTATCCTTTGAAATCAAGAGTTGGTGCTTGAAAATGAGTTTTAGGGTTTTGAAAATGTGTTTTCTTTGCAAGAAAGTAAGAACACTTTGAAGAAAATGTTGATCCTTGTAGAGGATCATCCATGGAGATGAACTTCCATGGTGATCTTCTTGGATCTAAGACAAGAAGATGAATGAACTACATGTTGTAGCTTGAAAGTGCATGCATGGATGAGAGATTTAGGGTAAGAAGAGGGAGGTTATACCTATCTTCTTTGTGTTTTGGAGCTTTGGCTTGAATGTATGAGTGTTTGAGGCTTTGAATATGATGGTGAGTGAGTGAGATTTGGGAAGATAATCAAGAGAAAAGAGTGACAATTCAAGGGAATTCTCACTATTTTCTCAAGTATTTTCGCCAAGGTGCAACTGTGAATTGTGTCCTTCTTTTTTTTTTTTATTTGGAGGGCTCAATTTATAGCCCTACGAAAATTACAAACCCATCCGCGCGGACGGGACTGCGGCGTACCTTTGTTCATTAAATCTTTGCTCCAGGCTTTGGACACAAGGAATAATCTTTTCAAAATTCAAATTAATCAGCCAGTTTTTGTTTCCAGCCACTTCTATTTTTGGTTTTTCTTATTTCTTTTGCTTTTTTTGATTCCTTTCCTTGGTTTATCTTTTTTTGGCAATCCCTAATCTACCCTTACTTGGTTAGAAATGTTAGGAATGTTAGGAATTGTTAGAAATGTTATAACTTTCGTTAATTTTCTAACGAAAATACTAACAAGCTCAAATTGAAGCACTTACAGTAGCCCCTAGGCGACGACGCTTTCGAAGGAAACGGGGTCGTCAATAAGAGTAAGGCTCCATATTTGCCGGGATGATCGAGTGATCGGGTGGCTGAACCTATTTAATAGGCTACCTACGTATCCCGAATGGGAATCAAGCCAGTCGTAGTTCGGGTCTTTGACCCTGGAGATGATGGCGTTTTAGGTGCCTCGAACCTGATGAGCGGGTTCTGCAGTCGGTTGCTGGAAAGAAACTCCGCTGGGGATGAGAGATGACCATTTTGGTCGGAGGGCTATCCGCTCTGCTGGGGATAGGAACGACCATTTTCGGTCTGGGGGCTATCTGCTCTGCTGGGGATGATTGCGATTTATCGCCTTCCTAGTGTTGTGTGTGATAGCGTCTTAGGTGCCTTGAACCTTGATGATGGCGTCTTCGGTGCCTCGGACTTTGGATGATGATGGCTTTTCAGGTGCCTCGAACCTGGATGGTGATGGCTTTTTAGGTGCCTCGGACCTTTGGAGATGATGGCGTTTTAGGTGCCTCGAACCGGGATGGTGATGGCTTTTTAGGTGCCTCGAACCTGGACGATGATGGCGTTTTAGGTGCCTCGAACCTGGATGGTGATGGCTTTTTAGGTGCCTCGGACCTGGATGATGATGGCTTTTTAGGTGCCTCGAACCTTGGATGGTGATGGCTTTTTAGGTGCCTCGGACCTGGATGATGATGGCTTTTTAGGTGCCTCGAACCTGGATGGTGATGGCTTTTTAGGTGCCTCGGACCTGGATGATGATGGCTTTTTAGGTGCCTCGAACCTGGATGATGATGGCTTTTTAGGTGCCTCGAACCTTAATTTGAAAAGGCCTTTCGGTGGACTTCGTCTGCTGCCGAAGGATAGGGTGACCGTTTTGGTCGGGGGGCTGGACCTATGGTAGGCTACCTACGTATCCCTAGTGGGAATCAAGCCCTTTCGTAGTTCGAGATCTACTCGAGATTCCGTTGGCTTCGCTGGGGATTTCGTTAGCCTTTGCTGGGGGAAAACCAGACGTATTCGTCGGAGAAATCGGCCTTACGTTTTACTGCCGGGGAATGATTTTGATGAAAGATACGGGATTCCGTTATCTTTCTCGGAGAAATCGGTCTTACGTTTGACTGCCGGGGAATAATTTTGATGAAAGATACGGGATCCCGTTATCTTTCTCGGGGAGATCGGTCTTACGTTTGACTGCCGTTTGATGATTTTGATGAAAGATACGGGATCTCGTTATCTTTCTCAGGGAGATCGGTCTTACGTTTTACTGCCGTTTGATGATTTTGATGAAAGATACGGGATCTCGTTATCTTTCTCGGAGAAATCGGTCTTACGTTTGACTGCCGTCGATGATTTTGATGAAAGATACGGGATTCCGTTATCTTTCTCGGGGAAATCGGTCTTACGTTTGACTGCCGTCGATGATTTTGATGAAAGATACGGGATTCCGTTATCTTTCTCGGGGAAATCGGTCTTACGTTTGACTGCCGTTTGATGATTTTGATGAAAGATACGGGATCTTGTTATCTTTCTCAGGGAGATCGATCTTACATTTTACTGCCGTTTGATGATTTTGATGAAAGATACGGGATCTCGTTATCTTTCTCGGGGAAATCGGTCTTACGTTTGACTGCCGTTTGATGATTTTGATGAAAGATACGGGATCTCGTTATCTTTCTCGGGGAAATCGGTCTTACGTTTGACTGCCGTTTGATGATTTTGATGAAAGATACGGGATCTCGTTATCTTTCTCGGGGAAATCGGTCTTACGTTTGACTGCCGTTTGATGATTTTGATGAAAGATACGGGATCTCGTTATCTTTCTCGGGGAAATCGGTCTTACGTTTGACTGCCGTTGGTGATTTTGATGAAAGATACGGGATCTCGTTATCTTTCTCGGGGAAATCGGTCTTACGTTTGACTGTCGTTTGATGATTTTGATGAAAGATACGGGATCTCGTTATCTTTCTCGGGGAAATTGGTCTTACGTTTGACTGCCGTTGGTGATTTTGATGAAAGATACGGGATTCCGTTATCTTTCTCGGGGAAATTGGTCTTACGTTTTACTGCCGTTTGATGATTTTGATGAAAGATACGGGATCCCGTTATCTTTCTCGGGGAAATCGCTCTTACGTTTGACTGCCGGGGGTAATTTTGATGAAAGATACGGGATTCCGTTATCTTTCTCGGGGAAAATCGGACTTACGTTTGACTGCCGTCGAAGATTTTGATGAAAGATACGGGATCTCGTTATCTTTCTCGGGGAAATCGGTCTTACGTTTGATTGCCGTTGATGATTTTGATGAAAGAAACGGGATTCCGTTATCTTTCTCGGGGAAATCGGTCTTACGTTTGACTGCCGTTGGTGATTTTGATGAAAGAAACGGGATTCTGTTATCTTTCTCGGGTAAATCGGTCTTACGTTTGACTGTCGTTTGATGATTTTGATGAAAGATACGGGATCCCGTTATCTTTCTCGGGGAAATCGGTCTTACGTTTGACTGTCGTCGATGATTTTGATGAAAGATACGGGATCTCGTTATCTTTCTCGGGGAAATCGGTCTTACGTTTGACTGCCGGGGAATGATTTTGATGAAAGAAACGGGATTCCGTTATCTTTCTCGGGGAAATCGGTCTTACGTTTGACTGCCGTTTGATGATTTTGATGAAAGATACGGGATCCCGTTATCTTTCTCGGGGAAAACGGTCTTACGTTTGACTGCCGTCGATGATTTTGATGAAAGATACGGGATCTCGTTATCTTTCTCGGGGAAATCGGTCTTACGTTTGACTGCCGGGGGTAATTTTGATGAAAGATACGGGATTCCGTTATCTTTCTCGGGGAAAATCGGACTTACGTTTGACTGCCGTCGAAGATTTTGATAAAAGATACGGGATCTCGTTATCTTTCTCGGGGAAATCGGTCTTACGTTTGACTGCCGTTGATGATTTTGATGAAAGAAATGGGATTCCGTTATCTTTCTCGGGGAAATCGGTCTTACGTTTGACTGCCGTTTGATGATTTCCTTGAAAGGGGGTTAACTTGGGTTCACTTTGGTTAACTTTGGTTAACTTTGTCAAGTTTGGGACTAAACTGCAGAGTCCTGGATTTTTAAAGGGCAAAAGGGTCATTTTGACCCTGACAATCCTGTCCGTGCGGAGAGGGTTGAGAATCAGAGGGTATTAATGAGGGGCCAACGCCCTTCCTCTTCCCCAGCCTATTTTTTTGAATTTTACGAGAGCAGAGAGAGAGAAACTGCAAATCCGCCATTGTTGGCCTAGAAGCTTCAAAACTCTTCCGATTTCTTCGATTTTTCAAGCAATGGAACACGGGGAAGGTGCTTTTCAAGGCCAAGGACGTGGCCCGGTAGCGGAGAGACGATTGGAGCTCGTCCGAATGAGGAGGCACTACGCACTTTCGCAATCGATTGCGGAGGAGCCATACTGTAAGTACCCCAATCTGGATCACCCCCTTTCAAGCACACGGGAAGCACCGCAGACTCATCAACGCAGTCTCGACGACCTCTGGCACTCAAAACCCTCTCAAAACCCCCAGCCAAACCAAGGGAGGAGCCTTCCTGGGATAAAAAGGGACAAAAGGACCTTTCGGGAATTTTCAGGAAATTGGGAAAGCAATAATGGTCCGTACGGACCTCTTTGTTATCATAATTACTGAATCCCCTTAAAGTCCACAATATTCCCTCAAATCCCGGAGAAAATGATTACCCTCTTGCTTAGTTGGTCCGTACGGACCTCTTTGCATGTCACGATGGTCCGTACGGACCTTATTGCTCAGGGGACATCATGATTTCAGAATATTCACCATCATCACATATTCCCTCAAATCGAGGAAATCCAAAATTCTGGATAACCAAGGAGGTCCGTACGGACCTCTTTGCAATTTTCTGGCACTATAAATAGAGGGCTCCCCCTCCTCATTTTGACACACCTCCCACTTCTCTCTTCCTCCCTAGGCCTTCTGGCTTCCCCTCTAAGTCCTCTCGAGGCACTCCCGGCCCCTTTCGAATCCTTCCGAGCTCCCTTGTGGTGCTCCGAAGCCTCCCCGAGCGCTCCCGCGACGCTCCCGCGCTGCCCCGAGGCACTCTCGAGGTACTCTGAGGCCCCTCGTGGTACTCCGAGGCCTTGCCTGGTCTTTCCACGGTGTCCCGGCTCTTTCCGAGTCAAACCGGCGATCCCAAACCACGCCGAAACTCTGCCCGAGTGACTCCTGCCACCCCAACGCACGCCGAACCTCTGCCCGAGTGATCCCGACGATCCCCACGCACGCCAAACCTCTGTCCGCACGCAGCCTGCAACATCAACTCACGCCGAAACTCTGTCCGCAGACAACCGGCCCCTCCCGAAGCAATCCCGATCCGTACCGGAACGCTACTCCGACCTCAAACACTATTCCTCAGCGGAAGACAGACACGAACCAACATTGGTAAGGCTTCCTTCCTACACTATTTCAATACATTTCAATACATAGTGTACAATGTAGACATCCGACACAGCATGCATTTTTAAAAGCACACACACACACACAACATTTAAAGGATATTAGGGGTATCCGAAAGACTCGTTTTACGAGGCGACTCGGGTGAGCTCTAATATTCTAATATTCTCTTCCCGAGGAGTCATCTGACCTCCGAACTCAAAATCTCATCACACAAAAACAGTTTAAAATTATCTTTAAACTGATGCCCTTTTTCAATGTTTTGGGCTTAATAAAAACGGCGTGGCGACTCTACAAATGCGAAAACAAAACGGCGAGACACCCTCCAACGCGAAAGATGCCAGATGCCGGGGCGCGATCGCGCTGCCTCTCGGATCCGGATAATTTCAGTTGGCGACTCCGCTGGGGAATTTTTGTTTTAAAATCTTTTTAAACAAAACAAAAGATTTTTAAAATGATGATGAGGGTCAAACTTTCATTTTACCCCTTTCTTTAACTGTTGTGTGTGTGTGCACGTGCTTTACTTTTTATTTTACAAAAAAAATAAAAATACAAAAAAAAATGCATCAATATACATCTGTGCATACATTTAAAATTCTTCAAAAACTGATGTTTTACTCAGAAAAAGAATTTTAGAGACCGCACACTACTCGCACTGCTGCCTCGGTTACACCGCACACTACTCGCACTGCTGCCTAGGTTACACCGCACGCTACGCACACTGCTGCCTCGGATACACTGCACACTACAACCCTTAACCCGGAGTGGTCTCAGTTGCAGTCCGTTTGGTCTTCCTAGGCCTCTTGGACGCGCACGGGATCATTCCAAACATCCCATCCTAGCCAAGCGTCAACCCTACACGTTTGAGTCTTGAGTCACACTCTGTCCAGATTCGGTTGGTTTTACCCGGTCGTGTCATACGGCTGGATACATATACCATGCCGGCCATTTTTACGAGTCAAGGCTCGGAACTCAAGATCCCTTGCGCAAGCAAAGCGATGAAAGGTCATGCTAAAATCTTGACACGATCTTGATTTCCGGCTACACCCAGGACGATGTTCCGTCCGGATATACATCCATGCTCGCATGACACCATGTCATCAAGCCTTTGAAACGTCGGCCATGACAATATGACCCAGCCAACGCCTAACGTCACAGATCCCTTGCGTAAGCAAGGTAAGGAGAGGTCATGCCGAACTCTTGACCTGATCTTGACTTAGTGGCCGGCTCGGTTCACTATTCACATGGCTAATGCATCAAAACGAACATGACAGGCTCGGTCCTTAGGTTCGATTTTTCTTTTAGGCCGGTGGAAACCACTTGCACTATAGAACCCTCGCACAGGTGTCCACCCTGGGATGTCGAAATACAGGTGCAAAACGAGGGGCTTATAGCCGCACAGATGGTCTCCACTGACCCAGGATCTAGCATAGTTGCGAAAAAGAAGAGCAATCTTTTCCAACCTACCTAGGACTCTGAGAAAACATGTTTTAAGTAAATTAAAACAACAAAAAAAAAATCAGAAAATAAAAGAAATAGAAACCGCATGCCACGTGAGCTTTCCCCCTTTTATCCTGTAAGGCCATTCCTGTGTCTAAACCTTGCCCGTCACCCCCTCCAGCGAACCGAGAGTGGTTGAGAATACCCGGGAGCCACCTTTTCAGTATCGAGGTCACAAGGTCCGATAGCCCTTCCAGTTCAACGGTCTGCACCGTCCGCTACTCTCCCATGACGGGATCAACAGATAACAGTGAGGGAAACGGAACCCCGCCACTAAGGAACCTCCAGACAATGGAGGAGGTGCTGCGAGCCTTCGAAACCATCAAGAAGCGCCAAGAAGAACAGCAAGCCTGGATCGTAGATACCTTGCGTTGAGGAACAGTCGCAGTTCCCCAACCTGATGGAACCTTTGTTCTTATAGAGGACGAAGACATACCGGCTCCCCCGGTTTCTCAAAGCTATCAGCAAGTTCCGCCTCCGCCAAGCTACGAGATCCCAGCAACGCAAAGCAGCTCTCGCTCAAAGCTCCCCTCGGGCGTCGGTCAGCGGCTCGGCATGCCCGCCTCGGCACGGTCGGTTTCCGGCTGCGCACATCAAGCTCGGTACCAACGGCACACATACGTGCACTGCTCCGTCCGATCCCAATGCATCTCGGTATCCCCGGGATTCAATCCTTTGCCTCTATACGAGCCCCGCAATCACAATCAAAAGTCCCCATGCTTACCGGGGACGGGCATCCGAGCGGATATCCCGACATCTCAAGCTTGCCACTGCTGAGTACGCGATTGGGGCTAACGAATCATTTCCCAGGTTCCCAAACACAACCCTTAGCGGACTGGCAATCACGCCTCAACTTCAACACCCCGGGGTATGGGTTGGTATACACTCAACTACCTCCCCAAGACTCCCGAATGGCGATCCCATCAGCCAATCCACCCCCATCTTCGGTTTTCGTCCCACGAAAATGGTAACCCACCTCGGACAGTGATCCTCACATGGCTTGGGCCGATCGAACAAATGAAAGACATGCAAGGCAAGCTAGCTAGTTCTCGGAAGGACTCCCTCACGCCTCTTGATCCGAACAAAGTGGTCCCTCTCCCTCCAAAGTTCGGGATGCCGGAAATGGAAAAGTTTGACGGGACGGAATGCCCAAAACCCACATCGACACCTACGTCACAGGTTTGAGAGCCAAAGGGGCAACCCCTCAACGGATGGCGAGATCACTTTCGGCATTCCCTCAAATCCACGGCACTAAGGTGGTTCCTCAATGTGAAGGCGAAAACCGCTCCACGTGGGACCAAATCGGTGAAATCTTCTGGAGAAGTACCGCGCCAACCTTGAATGGGAGACAAACCGTCATGATACGCAAGCCACCAAACAAAAGGATGACGAACCGGTGGGCGAGTTCTACAAAAGATGGGCCCCGGAAGCTAAGCGAGATAATGGATCCACTTTTCAAAGAAGAGCGAGATGGACATCTTCCATTCTGCCTCAAGCCATCTTTGAGGACCTTGATCGGCCACCATTTCTATCCGGATCTCCATGCCATGGTCAACGCCGGACAAAGTTTGAAAAGACTACGAGTCTTCAAAAGGCAACGGCAACCCCTGCCTCATCTTACCGCTATCGAACAAACACGACAACTTCAACTCCTGCCCCAACCAAAGGAAAAGAAGAAGCCGGAACGATGCACTACATTCGTAACGGAGCTCAAGTAAACCGCGATCAAGCGGCCCCAAAGAATAACAATCCCCTCGCTTCCCACAGTTCCGGCATTTAGACAACCTTGAAATGCCCTTGGGTCAAGTATTTGAAGCTTTGGTGAAACGAAATCTTCTCAAGCCGCTCGAGAATTTCCAACCAAAGACTCCCAAACCCAACATGGATATGAGCAAGCCTTGCGCCTTCCACAACTACCCGGCCACACCACCGACAATTGCTTCGTGCTCAAGCGGGTGGTCCGGGGGCTCATTGAGGAGGGAAAATTGGAACGCCCTCGTGGTCCCAATACCATCGGAAATCCATTCCCCGGAACGACAGGAGTAAACTCAATAGCCTTTGATGAAACTCCAAGCGAGAGCGGACCCTGCAATTTCCGAAACCGTCGGCATGCTTTGTCCCGCTATATTTGGGAGCGTGAAACCGAAGTCAAAAGGTCTCGTGACCGGGAATTCGGACAAGACCCAAGGGCAAGCTGTATCCCTACGATCTTTGCCCCAACCAAGGCATACAAATGGATGGATCGAACGTTCCCCGAGAAGAGGCGAGTCAAACGGTAGCACGGGAAGCGGTTTAGCCTTCACAGACGATGACTTGCCAATATGTGAGAATCGGCACAACGAAGCCCTCCTCATCCTCATAAAAATAGAGATGTTCTTCCTCCCGAACGTCTTGATTGATAACGGCTCCGCGATCGACATCATCGCTTTGAGCACATTGAAGCGACTCCGCATCGGCCGCTCTACGATAAGGCCTTCACCTCGGGTAATCCGAGCCTACGATTCCACTTTGCACGACCAATCGTAGGAGTCATCAATTTGAGGATCCAATTCGACGTAAAAGCGGAGTCGGTAGAGTTCCAAGTCGTGGAAATCAAACCAACCTTCTCTCGCTTTGTTGGGACGACCTTGGATACATCGGATGAAAGCGGTATCATCTACTCTTCACCAATGCGTGAAATTCATCAATGCCAATGGAGCGATCGAAGTGATCCGCGGAAGCGGTGCAATGGCAAGTGCTTGGCCGGCAAGCTATGACCCGAGAAGAAGGTCCCGACATGACCGAATACTCTTCCCGAGATAATTCTCCTACCATGTCCCGCTACGAAGTGGATCCTTACATCCACGCTCTAAGCCGCGACGAGTGGAAATCGAAGAACTCATGGAGTCGGGATGACAACTACGATATATGCGACCGTGAAGAATGCTTGAGAGAGGATCAAGAGATGGATGCCCTAATGGAGATTGATCGAGGAGTAGACCCTTACTTTGCCGAAAACCCTCGCAAGCGGCTCATCACCGATCCCCGGTACAAGACAACCCTCTAGCCGACACTCTCGGATCTTATGGGGACTGACCATCACGGCTTAGTTCAATTCAACATTCCGGTGTCCAGGCACGGATGAGCAGTGGCGCAACCTCCTCCAAGGCTTAATCGGGGAAGGAGATATAGCATGCCCGCTCGAATCGGACATTGTAAACGTCGTCCAAGCAAAGATCCCGGATAAAGGCGGATTCTACGAAAGTGATCAACATCGGCAAGAATCAACTCCGACTCAGCGAATGCTTCGCCCTCTTAGAAGTAGCCCTCGGCGACTTCTATCATCAAAAACCCCCAAGGACCGGGTGGCAACACTAATGGAGGGACATCATCGGAGCAGCCAAAAACCTCCGCGATACGGTTTGAAATCGAACCGCATGCAAGCTACTTTCCGGGACTCATGCCAAGGGAAGATTGGCCACACAGAACCGGCACCACTCCCTCTAGAGCTACAGCCCATCGAGAGTAATGAAGCTGGCGGTACAATCCTCGTCGCCTATAGTCTAGCTTCGAGTCTTGTTGTACGTGTATTCACATCTTTTGAGTACATTGACGGCTTTATGCCCAACGATTGTGAGTCTTTGATCAACAATGTACAGTCTTCACGCTTTCAATAAAAGGTCCGACCTTCCTAAAAATCATTTCATTGCAAATAATGATGTTAACTAATCAAAACGATTAATAACAATTCATCTATACAAAGGCAAACACATTAATTAAATAAATTCATCAAGCAAACATTTAAGCATGTTGCCAAACGAGAGAAAAACCGGGCCCAAGTGCCGAGAAGGTTTTAATCACAACGATTTGCAAGATTGCTTTGAAAAGCCGAAGAGACGCAAGTTCGACGCCATTTTCAGCACAAACCATATCTTCCAATACCTCAAGAACGGGAAACCACCTTCATGAACAAGGAAGACCCACACACGAAGGGGTCAAAACCAAGAGCATCATGGCCCTAAAGCGCCTCGCCTCTCACTTCGTCATCCTCGGGGACATGCTATACAAGAAACGCTACCATGGGCCACTCCTGCATCATCGGCCAAGAAGAAGCAAACAAGTTCATGAACGAAGTCCACAATGGGGCTTGCGGTCCCCACATGAACGCCTTGAGCCACGATGCAAATCATTCTCGGGATGGGCTACTCTTTGGATCTCCATGGAGGCGGTGCATCCACTTTGTCGAAAGGCTGCGACAAGTGTCAACGGTTCTCCAACCTCAATCATCTACCTCCCCACGATCTCTACTGCATGACTACACCCTGGCCATTTGCCACTTGGGGAATTGACGTCATCGGGAAAATTGCTTCGCCAGGCAGCAACGGTCATGAGTTCATCTTAGTAGCCATCGACTACTTCACCAAATGGGTCGATGCCAAGTCCTACAAGGTACTCACCTCCAAGAAGGTCGCGCATTTCCTCAAGGAAAACATCATCTGCCGATACGGCATCCCAAATGAGATCATATCAGACAATGGTTCACACTTCGAAGGGGAATTCGACAGACTGCTGGCTGAATTCAAGATCACACGCCACAAATCTTCTCCCTACCGGCCACAAACAAACGGCGCTGTGGAAGCAGCAAACAAAACCCTCGAACAGATCATCCGAAAAATGACCACCCGAGGATGAGATTGGCCCGAGAAGCTGCACCTTGCACTTTGGGGCTACCGCACATCGGTCGGAAACGACCACGGGAGAAACCCCATTCGCCACGACATACGGGATGGAAGCAGTCCTTCCCATTGAATTGGAAATTCCCTCACTCCAGTCTTCTTTGGAAAATGACGTCAACGAAGTTGAATGGCTCCGGCCGACATGACGAATTGGCTCGCTAGACGAGCGACGACTAAAGGCTATGGAACACGTCCGAGCCTATCAAAGCGAGGATGGCTAGAGCTTTCGACAAGAAAGTCAAATCCCGAGACATCGGGGAAGGCGACCTTGTACTCGAAAAGAAAAGCCTCCCGCTCGAACTTGACCAGCTGGGAAAATGGGAACCCACATGGATCGGCCCTTTCGTGGTTCAAAAGATCTTCTCCGGAGGTGCCATGAAGGCGCAGACCTAGACGGCAATCCCTTCATGAATCCAGTCAACGGAAGAAAACTTCGCGAGATACTTCGCCTAAAGAAGAACAAGCGTGCATCTCTTGGCACTCCATGTAGTGTCGAACTACGCAGACCTGAGCCCTCTAGTCCGGGGGAACGTAGGCAACCTTAATTGGTCCGGTCTAAAAATACACAAAAAAGTCAAAAGTTTGAATGTCAATCAAGACCTCCATCAACCTACGCACTTTTCAAGAGCACGCCCCAACGTCACCTTGACCAAGTCAAACGACGGCGGCAACATCAAAGGACATCCGAGGGTCACTCAGCATCAAACGACTGACTCATGTCTGCTTCCAAGCCAGGGGCTTGTCTTCGCCCTCATGTGCTTCAAAAAAAAAAAAAAGGAAAGAGAGCTCGAGCAAGGGCTCACACAAAAAAAAGAGAGCTCGAGCAAGGGCTCACAAAAAAAAAAGAGCTCGAGCAAGGGCTCACAAAAAAAAAACAAAAAATAAAAGAAGCTCAAGCAAAAGCTGCAAGAAAGAGGTCAAGAGCCCGACGCCAACAAGAGGCATGGAAGCTACGAAAAAGACCGTCAAAACGACTTGTCAGGGGATCATTCAACCTCTCAGCCAAGCACAAAGCCTAAGCAAAGGGGATTGCCGTCATGGCCCAGGCCGCTTCAGCCCACAAACGCAACAGAAAAGTCCAAAGATGGACGCCGACAAGGTGCACAAAAGAAACAAAGGCAAACAAGAGATCTTGCGTCTAGACAAAGCTTTAAAAGTAAATCACAAATCACTAACGGTTACAACATTTCTTGATGAGTTCAAGAACGGTCTACTCTCAAGTTCACAACATGCTAAAAGACAGCTTAATACATTTAACAAATAATGTGTTTGCAAATGCAATGAATGGATACCTAGGAGGTCATTCCGCGCCATCTGCGCTTGTCCCCTCGCCATTCTTTCCTTTCTTCCCTCGTCCCCGGCGAGTCTTCTTTCGCTCCACGTGAACCAACTCTGCGTCTCTCGGTCAGAGATCGGGGTCCTCCCGTAGAGTCAAACAATCCGGTAGCTCTCGGGGCTTCATTCGCCGTGCTTCACCTCGGATCTCCTCCCTGCGAGTACAAAGAGGACCTCTCCCCGTCGGTCGGTCAACTCTAGTCTCGTAGTCAAACAAAGTGTCTCCGTCACATCGAAGGGTCGGACCGGGCTTCGGCACTCCTAAGGCAATAGCTACTACGGCAGCGGGTCCCGAGAATCGCTACACGCACGCTCTCCAAGGCCACTTGGGACTGCCCACACGCTGCTCATACCGGGCCGGAGTGCGAGTCGTCGACACACTCCCAGACGTCTAAGGAGTACCACAAGAGGGAAAGCGGAATACTTCCATACCCTCGAGAAAATACAAGAAGGCACTGAAGCTTCCATACAAAGAGGAACTACCTCCGTAGTAGCAAGGTCATCCCGGCCAACAAAGGCTCTGCTTCATCTCAAGCTGCCGGGAAACAAGCGACGGAATATAGAAGGAGGACCAAGACAAACCTGGAACTCGACGACATAGGACCCTTCTGAAAGACCCTCCTAGTCTCAATCCTCTAGTGCGGAACCCACCGGCGAATCGATGCGTACCAAGTGTGCCATCCATCTCTCCCGGGCGGGCGATCCATATCCAACGCAAGAGGTCGGCGAGCAAATGACCACGGACTAAACAACGTCGGAGCCTCGGGCATGGCTGAAGTCTCTCTCGCGGCCACAAGGTGAGCAAAGCGGGGCTTCCCCCTCTCATGAAACGATCCCCGGTCGCTAGACGGTCGATACCATGAAGAGTCTCCCCCGGCACCAACGGGACAATATCCTCTCCCGGCTCTGCGGTGCCCTACCACATCTAGCAAAGCGCCATCGCAAATGCCAAGGGAGGCGGCCAGGAAAGCGTCGCCATCACGCACAAGGCAAATGCGTCCCAAGAGACATCACTCTCATCATCAACCATGAACCGCTCCGGCGGCTCGAAATGTCGATATGACCCGAATCAAGGATCATGCCACACTTCTCCTAACGAAGTACGAAGAAAGCCTACAAGCTTCACGCTCACCGCAGCACCACCAATCAAAGGAAGCGAGATGGCCTCCACCTCCGGTCCCCCCATCAAAGCCCGAAAATCCTCAAAAGTGGGCACCATTTCATTGTAGGAGAAATAGTACACATGCCTCCTAACATCCCAGAACTTCGCGGCAGCCCGCAACAAATCCCAATCAGGAACCAACTCCTTAAAAGACCAAATCGAGCAAAGACGAAACCTTACCTCGAAAGCCCGTCTCTGATGCCTCATACGGTGCCGCATCCACGTTTTCAGCTGCTCAAGGAAGTGTGCTTGCCTCTCCTGCGAAAGCCTCGGCAAAATTCTAGGAACATACGAAGAATCCATGGCAAAAATGGAGGTTCCTAGAGAAAATGGGGGAGAAAGCTCGAAAATGGCTGCAAATGGGGAAATGAGGAAGAACCGAGACCTTTGGAAAGCATTTATCTCCTTCCCAAAAGCAAGGTTGGTCCCTACGGACCTCTTTGCATGCTAAGTATGTCCGTACGGACCTCCTTGCAACCATGACCCATTTCCCCGGCAAACGGTACAACAACATTTGTCCTCGGCAGGACCTTGCTCCAAACTGCCCAAACACTGGCCAAAGCCATTCCCGGCAAACATACACTACCCACAAACACACTCTCAGCTCACATGGCATGCACAAAATAAAAAAATACTAGCACCAATTTCTAGGACAATTCCCAGGAATCCCAAAAATGACATTACATCTTAAAATAAAATGCTGTTTGCCGTGCAAATACGAGTGTTTTATTACAGGTAGATCAAATGTCATTTGCTAAACAAAAAAAAAGGAGAGAAGATATGAAAAGAGGGAAAGCAAATGAATACTAATCGAGACTCCTCGGCATCATCATCCTCGCGAGTCCTCCAGAGAGAAGTCGGGCATCCGGTGAACTCGCCCGTCACGTCCTCGTCATCGAATACCGAGCCCCCTCCCGGAGGCTGGTACTCAAAGTACTCGAAGGATCAAATCCGGCGAAAGGATCAAAGAAAGAAGGCTCGACGAACCCTCACCCTGTGCATCCCTGCCGAGGGAAGAAGCGATAAAAGGGCTGCCTCGGAGCTCCCGAAGATGTCCCGGCATCCATGCTATGCCGCCCCCTCGAAGGTCCCTCCTGCTGTGGCTCCGGCTCGGCTCTCGGTGGAGGAACGTCTGAGAATGCCTCGAAGGCATAGGCTCGTACGCCGGCACGCGTCGGGAAGACCGGCAAGACAGCTTCGACGCCATCTTCTTCGCAAACGACCTCATCGCCACATAACGGCGAGTCAGCATATCATAGGCTCTCCCGGGACTGCACAAGCAAGCGACGAGGAAACGCTCGGCAATACGGTTATACTCAACAACAAAAGGAGAAAAATACGAAAAGGATGCCAAGATGGAAAAAGTCGGACACTCACCGATCTATCGGGATCCACTCGGTATGCGGCGGGAGCACCGCTCGAAGCGGTACAGACACCCTCCTCCTCGATCCGTCCCCACGGACATACGTGAAATCCGGCCCCGGCATCGGAACCTCTGGGGGAACCTGCGGGCCAGCCTCTCTCTCCCTCGCCAATACCTGCGGCGTCCTCAACTTCCTCCTCACGAAGGCCCCGTACTCCTCTCCATACAAAATAAACTCCTCGGCACCCACACCGCCAAGGTACCTCTCAAAGTCCAACACATCCATATCCCGGAATCAAGCATCCCAAAAGGAGGGTCCCTCGGAGCCACGGGAAGCACACAGGCCATCTTTGCCCGGAAGACCCGCTCCCCCAGGGTACATGATGTCACAAGTCGGGCCCTCGGCATCTTCCGTCGTCTTTGTCACCTCGGGAGCCCCTCAAACTCATCAGCCTCATACCGAGCCCACGGGAACAAAATAAACTCCCTCCGGGCTACCTCTCTCCGAGCAGCTCCTACACATCCCCGTAGGCGATGGTGAGCTTCCCTCTGCTGGTCCTCCTCTTCCTCGCCGTACGAGCCCGGCCCGGCCAAAGCGGGATACGCGGCCTACGGCCCGGATCTCTATCCCACGGGAAGCACCGAAAAATCTTGTAGAACCACACCTGTGACAAAAACAGAAAGGGCTCAGTGCAAAAGAAAACGGAGAAACGACAAGTTGCTAAATCAAAAACAGCAATGAACTCATACCTCCAAAGCGAAGTCAAAACAGGCCAATGAGCTGGCCACACCCCAGCTAAACCGGTCCAAAGAAAAGTAGAGCTCGGCCAAGCCTGCCTCGCCCCAAGCGATATCACAAACCCTCTCCAGATCAATCAAGCTCTCCAACAGAGCAAAGGGAGCTGCAGTCGTGTGGTTCGAGAACAAAGTCTCGGACAGTGCAAACCACAAAAAGGAGCGCGCCAGCTGCTCCGCCATCACCTGGCCGGTACCTCGAACATAGGCCCCGATGCTGGCCGTAATCCTCAGCTCCACATCACTATATAGCATGCCCAGGCCCCTGCGAGGACGAGGCTCAAAGCCCAGTAGCTCGGTCAACACATCATCGGCAATCATATCTCGCCACCGCACCGGCCCTCCTTTGAAGGAAAGCCCGGTAATCGCAGCAAAGTCGGTAGGCGTCACTGTCACCTCTCCCCAGCTCAGATGGAAGGTGTGGGTGGTTGAAATTACCCGGATCCGAGCAGGCCTCGCGGCCCCGGCATCTGGCATCTTTCGCGTTGGAGGTGTCTCGCCGTTTGTTTTCGCATTTGTAGAGTCGCCACGCCGTTTTTATTAAGCCCAAAACATTGAAAAAGGGCATCAGTTTAAAGATAATTTTAAACTGTTTTTGTGTGATGAGATTTTGAGTTCGGAGGTCAGATGACTCCCCGGGAAGAGAATATTAGAATATTAGAGCTCACCCGAGTAGCCTCGTAAAACGAGTCTTTCGGATACCCCTAATATCCTTTAAATGTTGTGTGTGTGTGTGTGTGTGCTTTTAAAAATGCATGCTGTATCGGATGTCTACATTGTATGCTATGTATGGAAATGTATTGAAATAGTATAGGAAGGAAGCCTTACCAATGTTGGTTCGTGTCTGTCTTTCGCTTGGGAATAGTGTTTGAGGTCGAAGTAGCGTTCCGGTACGGATCGGGATTGCTTCGAGAGATGCCGGTTGTCCGCGGACAGAGTTTCGGCGTGAGTTGAGGTTGTAGGCTGCGTTCGGGCAGAGGTTCGGCGTGCGTGGGGATCGTCGGGATCACTCGGGCAGAGGTTCGGCGTGCGTTGCGGTGGCAGGAGTCACTCGGGCAGAGTTTCGGCGTGGGTTGGGATCGTCGGTTTGACTCGGAAAGAGCCGGGACACCGTGGAAAGACCAGGCAAGGCCTCGGAGTACCACGAGGGGCCTCAGAGTACCTCGAGAGTGCCTCGGGCGGCGCGGGAGCCGTCGCGGGAGCGCTCGGGGAGGCTTCGGAGCACCACAAGGGAGCTCGAAGGCCTCGGAAGGATCCGAAAGGGGCGGGAGTGCCTCAAGAGGACTTAGAGGGGAGCCGAAGGCTAAGGGAGGAAGAGAGAAGAGGGAGGTGTGTGAAAATGAGGAGGGAAGCCCTCTATTTATAGTAAAAATTTCGGAGCAAAGAGGTCCGTACGGACCTTCTTGGTTATCCGAATTTTGGATTTCCTCGATTTGAGGGAATGCGCAATGATGGAGAATATTACTGGAATGATGGTGTTCCACTGAGCAATAAGGTCCGTACGGACCATCTTGCATGCAAAGAGGTCCGTACGGACCAACTCTGCAGGAAGTAATCATTTTCCCGGGATTTGAGGGAATATTGTGGACTTTAAGGGGATTTAGTAATCATTGAAACAAAGAGGTCCGTACGGACCTTAATTGCTTTTCGATTTCTGAAAATTCCCAAAAGGTCCTTTTGTCCCTTTTTATCCCTGCAAAGGCTCCTCCCTTGGTTTGGTTGGGGGTTTGAGAGGGTTTTGAGAGGGTTTTGAGTGAGAGAGGTCTCCGAGACTACGTTGATGAGTCTGCGGTGTTTCCGTGTGTTTGAAAGGGGTGATCCAGTTGGGGTACTTACGAAGCCCCTCGACGATGTCACTTATGAAAGAAGTGGGGTCGCCGATAAGATAAGGGTCCTAACTGGATCGCGTCTTTGGGAGAGGAAGTGACCATGAGGGTCAATGTGAGGACGTGGTGGTGTCCTTTTGTGTGACCGTTTAGGTCAATATTTGGACCCGTGATAGGATTCCTACGTATCCCTGGCGGGAATCAAGCACAGTCGTAGTTCGAGGTCGTGAATTTGTGAGTGCATGGGCGTGGTGGTGCCCTGAAGTGTTGTGTGACCGCCGAGGAGTCGAGTGGTGAGGACGTGGTGGTGTCCTAGGATGTGGTGACCGCCGAGGTCAATCGTGAGGACGTGGTGGTGTCCTAGGATGTGGTGACGAGTCAATTGTAGAGGACGGTGGTGTCCTGGGTGACCGCATAGGTCGATGGCCGGACCCTGTGATAGGATTCCTACGTATCCACGGCGGGGAATCAAGCACAGTCGTAGTTCGGAGGTCGTGAATTTGTGAGTGCGGGCGTGGTGGTGCCCTGAAGTGTTGTGTGACCGCCGAGGTCGGTTATGAGGACGTGGTGGTGTCACAGGATGGAAATTTTACGATTTTCCTAATCGGGTGGTTTAAGGCCTTCCGGCCGGAGATAGAGTGAGGACTTGAATCGTCTTCTGCGGTTGGTGCCCTGTGCCGCGGTGCCACGGAGGACTTTGAATCGTCTTCTGGCGGCGGTGGACGTAATGCGCGAGGACTTTGAATCGTCTTCTAGCCGCAGTTGGATGTAATGCGCGAGACTTTGAATCGTCTTCTAGCCGCCGGTTTGATGTAATGCGCGAGGACTTTGAATCGTCTTCTAGCCGCGGTTGATGTAATGCGCGAGGACTTTGAATCGTCTTCTAGCCGCAGCTTTGATGTAATGCGCGAGACTTTAGAATCGTCTTCTAGCCGCATTTTGATGTAATGCGCGAGGACTTTGAATCGTCTTCTAGCCGCATTTGTGGAGCGTAGCTGCCTTGTGCTTCGAGGCGTAGATGCCTTTGTGTTTTTGCATGTTGAGTAGAAGGTTGGACTTACGATGACTGCCGGTGCTTGAGCTGCCGTTGAAGTGGGCAAGGATGACGGTCGGTGATTGCTTCACCATTTGGCGTTTTGGAGGCGCTTCGTGCCTTGGGACTTGTACTCGGAGGTGTTGGCTCCTTCTTGTGCTTGTTTTGCCGTTGAGTGGGCAAGGATGATGGCCGGTCTTTGAGGATTTGCGGTCTGTATGACTTCCCTTTCGACTTGTTGGGGAGGAGCTCGGGCTTACTTTGATGGCCGGTGCTTGCGGCTTGAAGTGGGCGAAGTTCGGAGCTTACATCTTCTTTGCGTGCTTGCCTTTGCCGTTGAAGTGGGCGAGATTCGTTTACATCGGCTAGGTGCTTGAATTCTTTGGGGATGCGTGACCTTGTAGGGGCCCTTTCTGTTGGGAAGATGACTTCGGACCTCTTTTGAGGGCAGTGGTTGAAGTTGTCGTTGAGCGTTTGGAGGCGTCTTGTGCCTTGATATTTGTCTTTGGGAGGTGTTGGCTCCTTCTTGAATTGCCGTCGGGTGTCTTGAGGCGTCTCGTGCCTTGGGATTCGTCTTTGGGAGGTGTAGGCTCCTTCTTGAATTGCCGCGTCGGGTGTGTCTTGGGCGTCTCGTGCCTTGGGATTCGTCTTTGGGAGGTGTAGGCTCCTTCTTGAATTGCCGTCGGGTGTCTTGAGCGTCTCGTGCGATTCATGCCGTTGGGCGAGTGTAGGCTCCTTCTTGAATTGCCGTTGAGCGGGCGGTGGTTGAATTGCCGTTGGAGTGGGCGAGGACCGGTCTTACGGCGACGGCGGTGGATTTGCCGTTGAAGTGGCGAGACCGGTCTTACGCCGATGGCCGGTGCTTGAATTGCCGTTGGAGTGGGCGAGACCGGTCTTACGGCGATGGCCGGTGGTTGAATTTCCGTTGAAGTGGGCGAGGTCCGCGGTCTTACGGCTGGCCGGGATTGATTTGCCGTTGAAGTGGGCGAGGACCGGTCTTACAGCCCGATGGCCGGTGGTTGAATTGCCGTTGAAGTGGGCGAGGTCCGGTCTTCTGGCCCTTGACGGCGGTGGTTGATTTGCCGTTGAAGTGGCGAGGACCGGTCTTATGCCGACGGCCCAGGGGTTGATTTGCCGTTGAAGTGGGCGAGGTCCCGGTCTTACGCTTGGCGGCGGTGGTTGAATTGCCGTTGGAGTGGGCGAGGAAGAGGAGGACCGGCGGGGAAGCTCACCATCGCCTACGGGGATGTGCGGGGAGCGTCTGGAGAGGGGTAGCCGGAGGGGTTTGCTTTGTTCCCGTGGGCTCGGTATGAGGGTGATGAGTTCGAGGGGCTCCCGGAGTGACGGCAGCGGCGGAAGATGCTTTGCGGGGCTTGACTTGTGATGTCATGTATCCTGGGAGCGGGTCTTCCGCGAGATGGCCCTGGTGTGCTTCCCGTGGCTCCGAGGGACCCTCCCTTTGGGATGCTTGATTTCCGGGACATGGACGTGCTCGATTTCGAGAGGTACCTTGGCGGCGTCGGCGCCGAGGAGTTCATTTTATATGGAGAGGAGTACGGGGCCTTCGTGAGGAGGAAGGCGGGGACGCCGCAGTGCGGCGCGGGAGAGAGGGCGGCCCGCGAGCTCCCCGAGAGGTTCCGATCTGGGGCCGGATTTCACGCGTACGTCCGCGGGGACGGATCGAGGAGGAGGGTGTAATGCAGCCCGTTCGGGCGAGCTCTGCTGCATACAGTGGACCCAGATAGATCGGTGAGTGTGCTTCGACTCTTTTCCATCTTGGCATCTTTTACGCATTTTCTCTTTTTGTTGTCGAGTATAAGCGCATTTGATGAGCGTTTCCTTGGCTTCTTGTGGGTGCGGAGTCCGGGGAGAGCCTATGATATGCTTGACTCGCCGTTACGTGGCGATGCGTTCCTTCGCTAAGAAGATGGCGTCGAAGATGTCCTGCCGGTCTTCGCGTCGTGTGCCGAGTACGAGCCTATGCCTTCGAGGCATTACGTGGACGTTCCTCCGCCTAGAGCCGAGCGGAGCCGCGGCGGAGAGGGACCTTTGAGGGGGCGGCATAGCATGGATGCCGGGACATCTTCGGGAGCTGCGGGGCCTTCGAGGGAGCGGCCCTTTTATCGATTCATGCCTCCGCATGGCGCGCACGGGAGTGAGGGTTCCTCGTGAGCCTTCTTTCTTTGATCCTTTCGCCGGATTTGATCCTTGAGTACTTTTTGTGGGAGCCTCCGGCGGGTGCTCGGTATTCGACGACGAGGATGTGACCAGGCGAGTTATTTGGGATGCCCGACTTTTCTTTGGAGGACCTTGGCGAGGATGATGATCTTGAGGATTCGATTAGTATTCATTTGCTTTCCCTCTTTTCATATTCCCCTTTTTTTTTTTTTGTTTAGCAACAGACATTTATTGGTACTGTAATAAAACACATGTATTTGCGTGGCAAACATTTTATTTTAAGATTTAATGTCATTTTTGTGATTCCCGGGATTCGTCCTAGAAATTGTTGCTATTATTATTTTTTTTTATTTTTGTACATGCCACATGGTGAGAGTGCATTTGTGGGTAGTGTTGGTTTGCGGGAATGGCTTTGGCCGAGTGTTTGGGCGATTTGGAGCAAGGTTTCTTGAGGACGGTGGTTTTGTACCTTGTTTGAGGAAATGGGCTCTGTTTGCAAGGAGGTCCGTACGGACATACTTAGCATGCAAAGAGGTCCGTACGGACCAACCTTGCTTTGGGAAGGACATAAAGGCTTTCCGGTGTGCAGTTCTTCCTTATTTCCCCATTTGCACCATTTTCGAGCTTTCTTCCCCATTTTCTCGAGGAACCTCCATTTTTGCCATGAATTCTTCGTACGTCCCTAGAATTTTGCCGAGGCTTTCGCAGAGAGGCAAGCACACTTCCTTGAGCGGTTGAAAACGTGGATGCGGCGCCGTATGCGGCATCGTAGACGGGCTTTCGAGGTAAGGTTTCGTCTTTGCTCGATTTGGTCTTTTAAGGAGTTGGTTCTGATTGGGATTTGTTGCGGGCTGCCGCGAAGTTACAGGATGTTAGGAGGCATGTGTATTGCTTCTCTTACAACGAAATGGTGCCCACTTTTGAGGATTTTCGGGCTTTGATTGGAGGACCGGAGGTGGAGGCCATCTCGCTTCCTTTGATGGGTGGTCTTTGCGGTGCGCGTGAAGCTTGCGGACTTTCTTCGTGCTTCGTTGGAAGAAGTGCGGGGCATGATCCTTGATTTGGGTCATATCGACATTTACGAGCTGCCGAGCGGTTCATGGTTGATGATGAGAGTGACGTCTCTTGGGATGTATTTGCCTTGTGCGTGATGGCGACGCTTTTTCGGTCGGTTCCTTGGCATTTGTGGATGGCGCTTTGCTAGATGTGGTAGGGCACTCAGCAGAGTGGAGAGGATATTGTCCCGTTGGTCTTTGGGGAGACTCTTCATGGTATAGACCGTCGCGGACCGGGGATCGTTTTATGAGAGGGAAGCCCCGCTTTGCTCACCTTGTGGCTGCGAGAGAGACTTCGAGGCCATGCCCGAGGCTCCGACGCGTCGTTTAGCCCGTGGTCATTTGCTCGGCGACCTCTTGTGTTGGATATGGATCGATCCGCACGGGAGAGATGGATGGCACGGCTTGGTACGCATCGAGATCCGGCGGTGGGTTCCGCACTGGAGGATTGAGACCGGGAGGATCTTGCGGGGAAGGGTCCTACGTTGTCGAGAAAGTTCCGAGGTTTGTCTTGGTCCTCCTTCTATATTCCGTCGCTTGTTTCCGGCGGTTTGGAATGAAGCGAGGAGCCTTTGTTGGGCCGGGATGACCTTGCTCTGCGGAGGTAGTTCCTCTTTGTATGGCGGCTTCGGGTGCCTTCTTGTATTTTACGATGGTATGGAAGTATTCCGCTTTCCCTCTGTGGTACTCCTTAGACGTCGGGGAGCGTTGTATTGACGACTCGTATCCGGCACAGTATGTGCGGCGTGTTGGGCGATCCCAAGTGGTCTTGGAGAGCGGCGGCGTGCGGCGATTACAGGACCCGGTTGCCGTAGCGGCTATTGCCTTAGGAGTGCCGAAGCACAGTCGACCCTTTGGATGTGACGGGAGACGCTTTGTTTGACTACGAGACTAGAGTTGACCGACCGACAGGGGAGAGGTCCTCTTTACGAGACTCGCGAGGAGGAGATCCGAGCCGAAGCACGGGCGAATGAAGCCACCGAGAGCTGCTTGGATTATTTGACTCTACGGGGAGGACCCCAGATCTCGGACTGAGAGACGCAGAGTTGGTTCACGTGAAGCGAAAGAATACTCGCCGGGGACGAGGGAAGAAAGGAAAGAATGGCGAGGGGACAAGCGCAGATGGCGCGGAATGACCTCCTAGGTATCCATTCATTGCATTGCAAACACATTATTAGTTAAATGTATTAAGCTGTCTTTTAGCATGTTGTGAACTTGAGAGTAGACCGTGCTTGAACTCATCAAGAAATGTTGCAACCGTTAGTGATTTTTGATTTACTTTTAAAGCTTTGTCGAGACGCAAGATCTCTTGTTTGCCTTTGCTTCTGTTGTGCATTTTGTCGGCGTCCATCTTTGGACTTTTACATTGCATTCGCGAACCGAAGCAGGCCACGACGGCAATCCCCTTTTGCTGAGGCTTTGTATTTGGCTGAGACGTTGAATGCTCCCTTGACAAATCGTTTTGACGGTCTTTTTCGCAGCTTCCTTGCCTCTTGTTGGCGTCGGGCTCTTGACCTCAATTTCGCAGCTTCTGCTTTGAGCTTCTTTTGTTTTATTGTTTTTTTTTGTGAGCCCTTGCTCGAGCTCTCTCTTTTTTATTTTTTTTTGTGAGCCCTTGCTCGAGCTCTTTTTTTTTTTTTGAAGCGCGTGAGGGCGAAGACAAGCCCCTGGCTTGGAAACAGTCACGAGTCAGTCGTTTGATGCTGAGTGACCCTCGGATGTCCTTTGATGTTGCCGCCGTCGTTTGACTTGGTCAAGGTGACTGCTGGGGCGTGTTCTTGAAAAGTGCGTAGCTTGATGGAGGTCTTGATTGACATTCAAACTTTTGACTTTTTGTGTGTTTTTAGACCGGACCAATTAAGGTTGCCTACGTTCCCCGGACTAGAAGGCTCAGTGCTGCGTAGTTCGACACTACATGGAGTGCCAAGAGATGCACAATGTTCTTCTTTAGGCGAAGTATCTGCGAAGTTTGCTTCCGTTATTTGGATTCATGAAGGGATTGCCGTCTAGGTACCGTTAGCTTCATGGCGCCTCCGGAGAAGATCTTTTGAACCACGAAAGGGCCGATCCATGTGGGTTCCCATTTTCCCGGATGGGTTGGTTCGAGTGGGAGGCTTTTCTTTGAGTACAAGGTCACCTTCCCTGATGTCTCGGGATTTGACTTTCTTGTCGAAAGCTCTAGCCATCCTGCTTTGATAGGCTCGGACGTGTTCCATGGCCTTTAGTCGTCGCTCATCTAGCGAGCCAATTCGTCATGTCGGCCGGAGCCATTCGACTTCGTTGATGTCATTTTCAGCGGCACTCGGAGTGAGGGAATTTCTAGCTCGATGGGAAGGGCTGCTTCCATCCCGTAGGTCGGGGCAAATGGGGTTTCTCCCGTGGTACATTCGGCCCGATGTGCGGTAGCCCCAAAGTGCAAGGTGCGGCTTCTCGGGCCAATCTCGTCCTCGGGTGGTCATTTTTCGGATGATCCGTTCGAGGGTTTTGTTTCTTTGCTTCCACGGCGCCGTTTTTTTGTGGCCGGTAGGGAGAAGATTTGTGGCGTGTGATCTTGAATTCAGCCCAGCAGTCGAATTCCCCTTCGAAGTGTGAACCATTATCTGATATGACCTCATTTGGGATGCCATATCGGCAGATGATGTTTTCCTTGAGGAAATGCGCGACCTTCTTGGAGGTGAGTACCTTGTAGGACTTGGCTTCGACCCATTTGGTGAAGTAGTCGATGGCTACTAAGATGAACTCGTGACCGTTCTTTGCTGGCGGAGCGATTTTCCCGATGACGTCAATTCCCCAAGTGGCAAAGGGCCAAGGTGTAGTCATGCAGTAGAGATCGTGGGGTGGTAGATGATTGAGGTTGGAGAACCGTTGGCACTTGTCGCAGCTTCGGACAAAGTGGATGCAATCTGCCTCCATGGAGATCCAGTAGTAGCCCATCCTGAGAATGATTTGCATCAGGGCTCTGGCGTTCATGTGGGGACCGCAAGCCCCATTGTGGACTTCGTTCATGAACTTGTTTGCTTCTTCTTGGTTGACGCAGCGTAGGAGTGGCCCATGGTAGCGTTTCTTGTATAGCATGTCCCCGAGGATGACGAAGTGAGAGGCAAGGCGTTTTAGGGCCATGATGCTCTTGGTTTTGACCCCTCCTGTGTGTGGGTCTTCCTTGTTCATGAAGGTGGTTTCCTTGTTCTTGAGGTATTGGAAAATCTGATTTGTGCTGGAAATGGCGGCGGACTTGCGTCTCTTTGGCTCTTCAGCAATCTTGCAAATCATTGTGATTAAAACCTTCTCGGCAGCTTGGGCCCGGTTTTTCTCTCGTTTGACAACATGCTTAAATGTTTGCTTGATGCATTTATTTAATTAATGTGTTTGTCTTTTGTATAGATGAATTGTTATTAACTTGTTTTGATTAGTTAATATCATCATTTGTTAAAGATGCAATGAAATGATTTTTTTTTTTTAGGAAGGTCGGACCTTTTATTGAAAGCGTGAAGACTGTACATTGTTGATCAAAGACTCACAATCGTCTGGCGTAAAGCCGTCAAAAGACTCAAAAGATGTGAATACACAGACAACAAGACTCGAAGCTAGACTATAGGCGACGAGGATTGGACCCAGGCTTCATTACTCTCGGATGGCCGTAGCTCTAGAGGGAGTGGTCTTTGGTTCGGGTGGCCAATCTTCCCTTGGCATGAGTCCGGAAAGTAGCTTGCATGCGGTTCGATTTCAAACCAGATCGCGAAGGTTTTGGCCGCTCCCACGATGATGTCCCTCCATTAGTGTTGCCACCGGTCCTTGGGGTTTTTGATGATAGAAGTCGCCGAGGGCTACTTCTAGGAGGGCGAAGCATTCGGCGGTCGGAGTGGATTCTTGCCGATGTTGATCACTTTCATAGAATGCGCTTCTTTATCCGGGATCTTTGCTTGGACGACGTTCACAATGTCCGATTCGAGCGGGCATGCTATATCTCCTTCCCCGATTAAGCCTTGGCGGAGGTTACGCCCCTGTTCGTCCAGGTCGGACACCGGGAATGTTGAATTGAACTAGGCTGTGATGGCTGTCCCCGTAAGATCCGAGAGTGTCGGCTAGAGGGTTGTCTTGTACCGGGGGATCGGTGATGAGCCGGTTTGCAAGAGGGTTTTGGCGAAGTAAGGGTCTACTCCTCGATCAATCTCCATTAGGGCATCCATCTCTTGATCCTCTCTCAAGCATTCTTCACAATCGCATATATCGTAGTTGTCATCCTGGCCCATGAGTTCTTCAATTTCCAGCTCGTCGCGGCTTAGAGCGTGGATGTAAGGATCCACTTCGTAGCGGGACAGGTAGGAGAATCATGCAGGAAGAGTATTCGGTCATGTCGGGACCTTCTTCTCGGGTCATAGCTTGCGGCTGCCAAGCACTTGCCATTGCACCGCTTCCGCGGATCACTTCGATCGCTCCGTTGGCATTGATGAATTTCACGCATTGGTGAAGAGTAGATGACACTTGCTTTCATCCGATGTATCCAAGGTCGTCCCAACAAAGCGAGAGAAGGTTGGTTTGATTTCCACGACTTGGAACTCTACCGACTCCGGTTGTACGTCGAATTGGATCCTCAAATTGATGACTCCTACGATTGGTCGTGCGGTGGAGTCGTAGGCTCGGATTACCCGAGGTGAAGGCCTTATCGAGAACGGTCGATGCGGAGTCGTTTGATGTGCTTAAAGCGATGATGTTGCTAGCGGAGCCGTTATCAATCAAGACGTTCGGGAGGAAGAACATCTCTATCTTTATGAGGATGAGGAGGGCTTCGTTGTGCCGATTCTTACATATTGGCAAGTCATCGTCTGTGAAGGCTAAACCGCTTCCCGTGCTAACCGCTCGGACTCGGTCCCTTTCCGGGGAACGTTCGATCCATCCATTTGTATGCCTTGGCTGGGGCAAAGATCGTAGGGAGACAGTGGCCCTTGGGCGTTCTTGTCGGAATTCCCGGTCACGAGACCTTTTGACTCTTGTTTCACGCTCCCAATCATAGCGGGACAGCATGCTGACGGTTTCGGAAATTGCAGGGAGTCTGCTCTCGCTTGGAGTTTCATCAACGGCTATTGAGTTTACCCTGTCGTTCTGGGGGAATGGATTTCCAATGGTATTGGGACCACGAGGGCGTTCCAATTTTCCCTCCTCAATGAGCCCCTGGACCACCTGCTTGAGTACGAAGCAATTGTCGGTGGTGTGGCCGGGGTAGTTGTGGAAGGCGCAGTGTTTGCTCATATCCATGTTGGGTTTGAGGGTCTTCGGTTGGAAATTCTCGAGTGGTTTGAGAAGATTTCGCTTCACCAAAGCTTCAAATACTTGACCCAAGGGCATTTCCGGGTTATCTAAATGTTTGGGCCGTGGGAAGCGAGGGGGTTGCTATTCTTTGGGGCTGCTTGATCGCGGTTTACTTGAGCTCCGTTACGAATGTAGTGCACTGTTCATTTGCTTCCTTTCCTTTGGTCGGGCGGGGAGTTGAAGTTGCCGGAGTTTGTTCGATAGCGGTAAGATGAGGCAGGGGTTCTTGTTGCCTTTTGAAGACTCGTAGTCTTTTCAAACTTTGTCCGGCGTTGACCATGGCACGGAGATCCGGTAGAAATGGTGGCCGATCAAGGTTCTCAAAGATGGCTTGAGGCAGAATGGAAGATGTCCATCTCGCTCTTCTTTGGAAAGTGGATCCATTATCTCGCTTAGCTTCCGAGTTCCATCTTTTGTAGAATTCGCCCACTCAGTTTCGTCATCCTTTTGTTCGGTGGCTTGCAGTCATGGCGGTTTGTTTCCCATTCAAGATTGGCGCGGTACTTCTCCAGAAGATTTCACCGATCCGATCCCACGTGGAGCGGTTTTACGCCTTCACATTGAGGAACCACCTTAGTGCTTTGTGGATTTGAGGGAATGCTGAAAATGATCTGCGCCATCCGTTGAGGGGTTGCCCCTTTGGCTCTCATACCCGGGACGTAAGTGTCGATGTGGGTTTTGGGCATTCTGTTCCGTCAAACTTTTCCATTTTCGGCATCCCCGAACTTTGGAGGGAGAGGGACCACTTTGTTCGGATCGGTAGGCGGGAGGGAGTCCTTCCGAGAACTAGCTATCTTGCCTTGCATGTCTTTCATTTGTTCAATCAGCCAGCCATGTGGGGATCAGTGCGAGGTGGGTTACCGTTTTCGGGGACGGACACCGAAGATGGGGGTGGATTGGTGATGGGATCGCCATTCGGGAGTCTTCGGGAGGTAGTTGAGTGTATACCAACCCATACCCCTGGGTGTTGAAGTTGAGGGCGTGATTGCCCGGTCCGCTAAGGGTTGTGTTTGGGAACCGGGGAAACGATTCGTTAGGCCCCAATTGGCGTACCAGCGGTGGCAAACCGGAGATGTCGGGATATCCGCTCGGGATGCCCGTCCACAGTAAGAATGGGGACTTGATTGTGGTTGCGAGGCTCGTATAGAGGCAAAGGATTGAATCCCTGGGGATACCGAGATGCATTGGGATCGGCGGAGCGAGCACGTATGTATGCTGTTGGTAATGAGCTTGATGTGCGGGCCGGAAACCACGATCTCGAGGCGGGCATGTCGGAGCCTGCTGACCGACGCCTAAGGGGAGCTTTGAGCCAAGAGCGCTTGCGTTGCGGGATCTCGTAGCTTGGCGGAGGCGGGACTCGCGATAGCTTTGAGAAACCGGGGAGCCGGTATGTCTTCGTCTTCTATGAGAACAAAGGTTCCATCAGGTTGGGGAACTGCGACTGTTCCTCGAAGACGCAGGGTGTCTACGATCCAGAGCTTCTTTGTTCCTCTTGGCGCTTCTTGATGGTTTCGAAGGCTCGCAAAGACCTCCTCCATTGTCCTGGAGGTTCCTTAGTGGCGGGGTTCCATTTCCCTCACCGTTATCTGTTGATCCCATCATGGGGAGTATCGGACGGTGCGGACCGTTGAACCGGAAGGGCTATCGGACCCTGTGACCTCGATACTGAAAAGGCGGCTTCCCGGTATTCTCAACCACTCTCGGTTATTTGGAGGGGTGACGGGCAAGGTTTAGACACAAGAAACGGGCTCCTACGATAAGAGGGGGAAAGCTCACGTGGCATGCGGTTTCCGTTTCTTTTATTTTTTGATTTTTTTTTTGTTGTTTTAATTTACTTAAAACATGTTTTCTCGAGAATCCTAGGTAGGTTGGAAAAGATTGCCCTTCTTTTTCGCAACTATGCTAGATCCCGGGTCAGTGGAGACCATCCGTGCGGCTATAAGCCCCTCGTTTTGCACCTGTATTTCGACATCCCGGGGTGGACGGCCCATGCGAGGGTCCTATAGTGCAAGCGGTTTCCACCGGCCTAAAAGAAAAATCGAACCTAAGGACCGAGCTCGCCATGTTCGTTTTGATGCGTTAGCCATGTGAATAAGTGAACCGAGCCGGCCACCGAGTCAAGATCGGGTCAAGAGTTCGGCATGACCTTCTCTTTACCTTGCTTGCGCAAGGGATCCGTGACGTTAGGCGTTAGGTCGGGTCATATCGTCATGGCCGACGTATCAAAGGCGTGATGACATGGTGTCATGCAAGCATGGATGTATATCCTGGACGGAACATCGTTCAGGTGTAGCTTCGAAATCAAGATCGTGTCAAGATTTTAGCATGACCTTTCATCGCTTTGCTTGCGCAAGGGATCTTGAGTTCCGAGCCTTGACTCGAAAAATGGCCGGCATGGTATATGTATCCAGCCGTATGACACGGGCTGGTAAAAACCAACCGAGTCGGGACAGAGTGTGACTCAAGACTCAAACGTGCAGGGTTGACGCTTGGCTAGGATGGGATGTTTGGAATGATCCCGTGCGCGCCCAAGAGGCCTAGGAAGACCTAACGGATCGCAACCGAGACCACCCGGGTTGAGGGTTGTAGTGTGCAGGTGTATTCGAGGCGAAGCGGTGCGCGTGGCGTGCGGTGTAACCGAGGCAAGTGTGAGTAGAGTGCGGTGTAACCGAGGCAAAGGCTGCGCGTAGTGTGCGGTCTCTAAAATTCTTTTTCTCGAGTAAAATAGAAGTTTTTGAAGAATTTTAAATGTATGCACGTATGTTTATTGATGCATTTTTTTTTTTTTTTATTTTTTGTAAAATAAAAGTAAAGCATGTGCACACACACACAATGCTTAAAGGAAGGGGTAAAATGAAAGTTTGACCCTCATCATCGTTTTAAAAATCTTTTGTTTTGTTTAAAAGTTTTTTAAAACAAAAAGTCCCCAGCAGAGTCGCCAACTGAAATTACCCGGATCCGAGCAGGCCTCGCGGCCCCGGCATCTGGCATCTTTCGCGTTGGAGGTGTCTCGCCGTTTGTTTTCGCATTTGTAGAGTCGCCACGCCGTTTTTATTAAGCCCAAAACATTGAAAGGGCATCGCTTAAAGATAATTTTAAACTGTTTTTGTGTGATGAGATTTTGAGTTCGGAGGTCGATGACTCCCGTGAAGAGAATATTAGAATATTAGAGCTCACTGAGTAGCCTCGTAAACGAGTCTTTCGGATACCCCTAATATCCTTTAAATGTTTGTGTGTGTGTGTGTGTGCTTTTAAAAATGCATGTCAGATCGGATGTCTACATTGTCTGCTATGTATGGAAATGTATTGAAATAGTATCGGAAGGAAGCCTTACCAATGTTGGTTCGTGTCTGTCTTCCGCTTGGGAATAGTGTTTGAGGTCGAAGCAGCGTTCCTGGTACGGATCGGGATTGCTTCGAGAGATGCCGGCTGTCCGCGGACGTAGTTTCGGCGTGAGTTGAGGTTGTAGCCGTGTTCGGGCAGAGGTTCGGCGTGCGTGGGGATCGTCGGGATCACTCGGGCAGAGGTTCTGGCTGCGTTGCGCTATGGTGGCAGGAGTCACTGTGGCAGAGTTTCTGCGTGGGTTGGGATCGTCGGTTTGACTCGGAAAGAGCCGGGACACCGTGGAAAGACCAGCAAGGCCTCGGAGTACCACGAGGGGCCTCAGAGTACCTCGAGAGTGCCTCGGGCAGCGGGAGCGTCGCGGAGCGCTCGGAGAGGCTTCTGAGCACCACAAGGGAGCTCGGAAGGCCTCGGAAGCATCCGAAAGGGGCCGGGAGTGCCTCAAGAGGACTTAGAGGGGAGCCAGAAGGCTAAGGGAGGAAGAGAGAAGAGGGAGGTGTGTGAAAATGAGGAGGGGAAGCCCTCTATTTATAGTAAAAATTTCGGAGCAAAGAGGTCCGTACGGACCTTCTTGGTTATCCAGAATTTTGGATTTCCTCGATTTGAGGGAATCTGCAATGATGGAGAATATTCTGGAATGATGGTGTTCCCTGAGCAATAAGGTCCGTACGGACCATCTTGCATGCAAAGAGGTCCGTACGGACCAACTCTGCAGGGAAGTAATCATTTTCTCCGGGATTTGAGGGAATATTGTGGACTTTAAGGGGATTTAGTAATCATTGAAACAAAGAGGTCCGTACGGACCTTAATTGCTTTTCTGATTTCCTAAAAATTCCCAAAAGGTCCTTTTGTCCCTTTTTATCCCAGAAAGGCTCCTCCCTTGGTTTGGTTGGGGGTTTGAGAGGGTTTTGAGAGGGTTTTGAGTGAGAGAGGTCTCCGAGACTACGTTGATGAGTCTGCGGTGTTTCCCGTGTGTTTGAAAGGGGGTGATCCAGATTGGGGTACTTACAGTGGTATCCCACCAATACTCAAAAAGGCCAAGGAAGACGCTCTTGTTCTTCCTCGTGTCAGAGACCCCGACCAGGTTCTCTACGAACACACCCAAGCCAGAAGCGTAGACCAGCCTCCTGGGACTCGGCCTACCATCCACAGAAATATCCGGCATCCGCTGCCACAACTCAACAACAGCCTCGAGCGATCCCCGAGTCTTCATCCTCTTGGCCTTCCCAGCCATGAGCCCCTCATCCCATGCGAGGTAAACACAGCAAAGGTACGTCATTCGCAGTACTTAATGCAAAAGAAAATCAAAGCATACATATAACCCGTCACGAAACACGGCACACATTGCACATACTTTTTGACATGCATTATACATAATCTTTTCACATACAACCCGTCACAAAACACGGCACATATTGCACATAATTTTCACATGCAATTTTCACATATATCCCGTCACAAAACACGGCACATGTTACACATACATATAATTTTTCCCATGCAGTCCGTCACAAAAACACGGCACACACTGTACAGATTTTCTCAACAGAGGGATCAAGCACTACATGACACATTTTCAAAAAATAAACCGTCACGAAACACGGCACATATTGCACATATTTTCCCCACAAAGTCCGTCACCCAAAAACACGGCACACACTGCATAACAAAAATCCGTCCCTACACGGCACACACTTTCAGACAAAACCCGTCACAAAATACGGTACATGTCACATTTTTTCACAAAATTTGTCACTACACGACAAACTTTTCTCATAATGCACATACATAAATAGCATTAGGTACAAAACACCAAAGCATGCATTTCATTAGAGAGGCACTTTATTTTCACAAATAAAAGCTAATCTACACATTTCTGCACAAAATACACATACCCACAATTTTTACATGTCCATTTTCAACAATTATCAAGAATTTCACAAAAGGCATAAAAAATAACAAAAATTCAAAAATGCGAAAAACTAAAACCTAGTTCTAGCATTCAAAAAATTCGAGCAGGGAATCAAAACGGAACGGATTTCTTACCTCCCCGACGTTCCAAGAACGACGATTGTGCACCTCCGGATTTGGATTCAAGACATCCGGATTCTTCGAAGATGGAACAAACGAGATCCAATTTCTTTGGAGCTCCATCCGTTGCTCGACCACTTCTTGACTGCGTTGTCGACGATTCCTTCGAGATCCTTCCGCCATTGCAAGCAATTCAAGCGAAAAATGGAAGATTTTGGTTAACAATGGAGGTTTCTTCCTCTCTCTCTCTCGGCTGGTTCGTGAAACTGGGAATGGGAAAAGAAGGGGATGCCTCGGCTTTTTAACCCGGTCAAAACCTGGGAACTGTAAAAAATCAAAGTGGTCCGTACGGACCTCTTTGCATCCCAGGTTGGTCCGTACGGACCTTCTTGCAAGGGAGGGCCAAATTACTTTCCTGCCCTTATAATCTTTGCCCCTGGCTGTCCTAAGGCCTTTTTCAGCAAATCCAAGTGCAGAATGGTCCCTAACCCTTCAATTCAACCACCGGCCGTCAGCGTAAGCCCGAACCTCGCACACTTCAACGGCAATTCAAGCACCGGCAGTCAATGTAAGCCCGAGCTTCGCCCACTTCAACGGCAATTCAAGCACCGGCCGTCAGCGTAAGCCCGAGCTTCGCCCACTTCAACGGCAATTCAAGCACCGGCCAACAGTTCCGAGCTTCGCCCACTCCAACGACAATTCAAGCACCGGCAGTCAATGTAAGCCCGAGCTTCGCCCACTTCAACGGAAATTCAAGCACCCGCGGTCAGCGTAAGCCCGAACCTCGCCCACTTCAACGACAATTCAAGCACCGGCAGTCAGTGTAAGCCCGAGCTTCGCCCACTCCAACGGCAATTCAAGCACCAGCAGTCAATGTAAGCCCGAACCTCGCCCACTCAACGGCAATTCAAGAAGGAGCCAACACCTCCCAGCACAAAAATCAAGGCACGAGACGCCTCCAAAACGCTCAACGGCAACTCAAGCACCGGCCCTCAAAACAGGTCCGAAGACACTTTCCCAGCAGGAAAAGGCCCCTACAAGGTCACGCATTCCCGGCAATTCAAACACCGGCCATCAAAGTAAGCCCGAGCTCCTCCCCAACAAGTCAAAGGGAAGTCGTACAAGACTACATATCCCCAGCACCGGCCATCATCCTTGCCCACTCAACGGCAAAACAAGCGCAAGAAGGAGCCAACACCTCCGAGTACAAATCCCAAGGCACGAAACGCCTCCAAAACACCAAATAGTGAAGCAATCACCAGCCAGCATCCTTGCCCACTAATCGACAACACAAGCACCGGCCATCAAAGTAAGCCCGAGCTCCTTCCCCAGCAAGTCAAAAAAGGGAATCCTTGCAAGCCCCTACAAGGCCAGGATAAATCCCCAACGGATGAACACCGGCAGCCATCGTAAGTCCAACCTTCTCCCCAACGGACAAAACACGAGCTCAAGGCAGCCATGCCTCCACAACCGCCGCCAGAAGACGATTCAAAGTCCTCACGCATGGCACCAACCGCCGCCAGAAGACGATTCAAAGTCCTCCCACGTGGCACCAACCGCCGCCAGAAGACGATTCAAAGTCCTCCCGCGTGGCACCAACCGCCGCCAGAAGACGATTCAAAGTCCTCCCGCATGGCACCAACCGCCGCCAGAAGACGATTCAAAGTCCTCCAGCGTGGCACCAACCGCCGCCATAAGACGATTCAAAGTCCTCCCGCGTGGCACCAAAACCACCGCCAGAAGACGATTCAAAGTCCTCACGCGTGGCGCAACCACATTCAGAAGACGATTCAAGTCCTCACACTATCCCCAGCCCGGAAGGCTTTAAACCACTCGGTCCGGAAGACCGTATAAACCTCCACCATCATAACCTCCAAATTCCCGGAAGGCTTTAAACCACTCGGTCCTAAGACCGTATAAACCTCCCAAATCACTATCTTCGGCCCTAAGGCCTTAAACCACCCGATTAGGAAAATCGTAAAATTTCCATCCCGTGACACCACCACGTCCTCACAATTGACCTCGGCGGTCACCACATCTTAGGACACCACCACGTCCTTACCATTGACCTCGGCGGTCACACAACACTTCAGGGCACCACCACGCCCGCACTCACAATTTCACGACCTCTGAACTACGGCCCGCCTTGATTCCCGCCGAGTGGATACGTAGGAATCCTATCACAGGTCCACTCCATCGACCTATGCGGTCACCCAGGACACCACCACGTCCTTACCACTGACCTCGGCGGTCACACGACACTCCAGGGCACCACCACGCCCGCACTCACAAAACACTCACCCCACACACGAAGTACGACTGTGCTTGATTCCCGCCGTGGATACGTAGGAATCTTATCACGGTGGTCCACCACCGACCTATGCGGTCACACAATAGGACACCACCACGTCCTCACACTGACCTCCCCGGTCACTTTATCTCCCAGCACGCGATCCAGATTAGGACCCTTATCTTATATGCGACCCCACTTCTTTCATAAGTGACGTCGTCGAGGGGCTTCTGTAAGTACCCCAATCTGGATCACCCCCTTTCAAGCACACGGAAAGCACCGCAGACTCATCAACGCAGTCTCGACGACCTCTGGCACTCAAAACCCTCTCAAAACCCCCAGCCAAACCAAGGGAGGAGCCTTCCTGGGATAAAAAGGGACAAAAGGACCTTTCGGGAATTTTCAGGAAATTGGGAAAGCAATAATGGTCCGTACGGACCTCTTTGTTATCATAATTACTGAATCCCCTTAAAGTCCACAATATTCCCTCAAATCCCGGAGAAAATGATTACCCTCTTGCTTAGTTGGTCCGTACGGACCTCTTTGCATGTCAAGATGGTCCGTACGGACCTTATTGCTCAGGGGACATCATGATTTCAGAATATTCACCATCATCACATATTCCCTCAAATCGAGGAAATCCAAAATTCTGGATAACCAAGGAGGTCCGTACGGACCTCTTTGCAATTTTCTGGCACTATAAATAGAGGGCTCCCCCTCCTCATTTTCACACACCTCCCACTTCTCTCTTCCTCCCTAGGCCTTCTGGCTTCCCCTCTAAGTCCTCTCGAGGCACTCCCGGCCCCTTTCGGATCCTTCCGAGGCCTTCCGAGCTCCCTTGTGGTGCTCCGAAGCCTCCCCGAGCGCTCCCGCGACGCTCCCGCGCTGCCCCGAGGCACTCTCGAGGTACTCTGAGGCCCCTCGTGGTACTCCGAGGCCTTGCCTGGTCTTTCCACGGTGTCCCGGCTCTTTCCGAGTCAAACCGGCGATCCCAAACCACGCCGAAACTCTGCCCGAGTGACTCCTGCCACCCCAACGCACGCCGAACCTCTGCCCGAGTGATCTCGACGATCCCCACGCACGCCGAACCTCTGCCCGCACGCAGCCTGCAACATCAACTCACGCCGAAACTCTGTCCGCAGACAACCGGCCCCTCCCGAAGCAATCCCGATCCGTACCGGAACGCTACTCCGACCTCAAACACTATTCCTCAGCGGAAGACAGACACGAACCAACATTGGTAAGGCTTCCTTCCTACACTATTTCAATACATTTCAATACATAGTGTACAATGTAGACATCCGACACAGCATGCATTTTTAAAAGCACACACACACACACAACATTTAAAGGATATTAGGGGTATCCGAAAGACTCGTTTTACGAGGCGACTCAGGTGAGCTCTAATATTCTAATATTCTCTTCCCGAGGAGTCATCTGACCTCCGAACTCAAAATCTCATCACACAAAAACAGTTTAAAATTATCTTTAAACTGATGTCCTTTTTCAATGTTTTGGGCTTAATAAAAACGGCGTGGCGACTCTACAAATGCGAAAACAAAACGGCGAGACACCCTCCAACGCGAAAGATGCCAGATGCCGGGGCGCGATCGCGCTGCCTCTCGGATCCGGGTAATTTCACATACCCCGATGCTTGGCAACATTGGGCCACCGATCCGAGTCTCCGAACGGTATTCTTCGAATCATTTTGATTCCTTTGTCGATTCTTGCTTGAAATTGATTTTTGGGTGATTTTTCTCTCTTTTTTTTTTTGAAAATTATGCAATGTTCATGACCTTGGATTTTAATCTTGATGCTTTGCATGTTGTAATGAGTATATGGGTAACTCAAAATGTGCATTTTGCTTGGAAAAAGAATTGGCATTTTCGCCATTTTTTTTTTTTTTGTAAATTCGAAAATTATGAATTGTGATTTTTTTTTTTGAAATTTGAATATTGATCTTGATGATATGTATGTTGCAATGAATTTGTTGGTGTTCCAAAATGTGCATTTTGCTTGGGAAAAGAATTGGCATTGTCGCCATTTTTTTTGTAAATTCGAAAATTATGAATTGTGATTTTTTTTTTTTTTTGAAATTTGAATATTGATCTTGATGATATGCATGTTGCAATGAATTTGTTGGTGTTCCAAAATGTGCATTTTGCTTGGGAGAAGAATTGGCATTGTCGCCATATATATTTTTTTTTTCGAAAATTCGAGAATGATGCATGCATTTTGTTTGAAAAGAATGGGCATTTTGCCAACATGAGATGATGATATGAATGTATGTATGTCTAAGATTTGATGATTTTTTTTTTGAAAAGTGGGACGGATTTTTCCTCCCGTTGGTTGAATGCATGTTATTTTATGAGAATGGGACGGAGTTTTTACTTCCGTAGGAATGCATGTAGAACTCTTTTTTTTTTTTTTTGATGATGAGTGATATGCATGTATGCATTTTTTTTTTTGAAAATGGGACGGAGCTTTTACTTCCGTTGAATGTTGATTGGGATTTGCTGAAAACTGTCTTTTTTTTTGTGAGAGAAATGGGGCTAGGTTCATTGCATGCCGTTATGCTGCCGAATTTTCTTCAAAACTTTTGTGTTGAATGATGCATGTATATGCAAATGCAATTTTTTTTTTGACATTTTCTCTCTTTTTTTTTTTGCAGGGCGGAAACAACTATGTTACGGAGCAGCTGAACAAGATGAAGACTCGAGGATCGGTGGAGTCTGTAGTTGACTTGTGGGACCGGCTTCCGAATGCGGGCCGAGGAGCTTTGCCGAGTCCGAGACAGATTGTTGTTGAGATCGGGCTTTGGGAGTTCATTGAGTGCTTGAGGGGATTGGTCAAGTTTCCTAAGAGCAAGGGCCTAATGTTTGCTTTGGCGCAGCATTGGTGGGACGCGACCCACACATTTCACTTCTTCTGGGGCGAGGCTACGATTACGCCTTCCGACTACGCTGCGATCACGGGTCTGTCCTTTAATGGACGCAGCATTGAGTGGCGGGACGGCTATAGCGACGTTGCACTGCGAGCTCTTACGGGATTTTCCCTATTCACAAAAAGGGGATGGGGATGGAGTATGCCGTGGCTCTATGGGAATATTGTGGAGACCATTGTGAGCTACGAGGCTGGGAGGAGAGGATAGGCGCCGAGCGCATTGCTAGGGCCTTCTTATGGTTTGCTTTTTCGAGCACCCTTTTGGACATGCCGAGGGGACTACAGCCTTTGCCTTGCCGAGATCCTTGGAGGACATGGAGATGGCTGGAGATGTCTCTTGGGAGAGGCGGGTGGCAGAGCTTTACTTTGCTCTTGATAGATACGGCTCGAAAGGCCTGTGAGCTCCTATAATCGCTTTTGAGTTTTCCCTGGAGGTATAAGCTTTCTTTTTGCTTTCCCCTTTTTTCTTGAGCACACACTTTTCTTTTGCACTGGATTGATTTGATTTTTTTTTTACCTTTCGCAGGTATGGGCGTTGGAGTTTTTCCACGTCACGATGTGGCGACAGCCGACGGAGTACGTCGGAGCGTATCCGGCCATGCGCTCCTGGTCCAAGCATGCCCGGGAGAAGATAAGTTCCAGGGGGTGTACGACTCTCAGGTACGCGGATTGCCTGCCTTTGACGGAGGCTGAGATGGATGAGAGGATGATATTCTACCCCTGGGATCGTTTCGAGGTGGCGTGCACCGAAGGGCGCCGAGATTTGGACTGTGCAGCGGAGGATTCTGAGAGGTCTGACCTGCGATGCCTATTATCTGGGAGAGAGGGTGACGTGCCAGCATGACGTGAATTCGCCTTTGATGACACCGATGGAGCCTCCTGCCGATATGATGCACCCGAGTGATAGATCTGCGACCTGGGATGATTATCGAGCCGGCCAGCACTTCTCGGCATTTGTGGCGATTGAGCCGTACCCCGTATTTGTTTTGAGGAGGCTGAGGATGCCCCAGGTTCTGGATAGAGAGGGGTTAGGGGTCCCGCGATACCCTCGGACGGACTTTTCGTATGTCCAGGATGGGGTCCGATTGAGGGTGCAGATCCCTCAGCCTGAGCGGCTTCCACGAGCTTTCCGGCCTCGTCCGGGTATGAACGTACGGCTTCTCTTTTCCACCTTTCTTTCTTTTGCTTTTGTCTTTTCTTTTCTTTCCTGTCATCATTTTTTTGCTTCAACTGTTTCTGACGCTTTTGCTTTCGTGCAGTTTTCGGAGGTGGTCGTCGAGAAGCTGACGAAGCAAGTGATCGGGGCTAAGAGATTTATCAGGAGGATGGTTGCTTGTGGGGCTCCTCAGGCCAGAGCGAGGCGACCATGGCCGGCGCCTGTCAGGCGGGAGGCTTCCCCTATTCCTTCAGAAGCTTCTTCCGAGACTCCTCTGTCTCCTCTCATTGATCCCCGTGCGGTGCTGCCTTCGGATCATGTCATTCTCGGGGATCCACACGGGCAGGGACACGTTTGGCAGCATGGTGGGTCGTCTTCGTACATCCAGGAGTCCGACGCCTTCACCTTCGGATATGATTTTTTCGCAGATCTTGGCTTGCCCTATCAAAGCGTGCCGGTTGGTCCTGACGAGCCTTTCTCTGGAGACGAGGACGATTCTGAGCCCGAGATCTTCAGGGCTCCTGATGAGGCGGGCCCGAGTCGCAAGAGGGACCGGGGGCAGACATCGGGCGCTAGGGATTCTGATTGATTTCTCTTTTTTTTAGACTGATTTTCTGAGACTGAGATTGAGATTTGTACAGCTTATGCACATTTTTTTTTCTTCTTTTTTTTTTTTTGGGATGTAATAATTTGGGATTATTGTTACCTAACTTTTTTATTTGATTTGATTTTTTTTTTGCACACTCCCTTTATTTTTGGAATGTAATAATTTAGGATTTTATTTTTATGAATGCAATGCAGTATGAATGCAATGTTGCATGAGCCCTGGTTTTTTGGCAAGGGTGTTTAGTGTTTGGTATATGGACTGGTTTGGGGAGGTTTTTTTTTTGCACAGGTTTCAAGCAACCGACGGAATATTCCTCTTTGGTTCGGCGGCTTTGATCGTTGCGGTTTTTCTCGATGGAGAACAAACATGTCCGCACGGATAGGACAGAATCGACACCGTCTTTTAATTTTGCTTCAGATCCGGTCTCACTTTATTTCAAATTCAAATATCCTCTTCAACCTCCAAATTCAAACAGCCATTTTCGGGGAGAAAGAGAGAAAATCCATGGAAAACCATAGAAAAGCTCCATCAAAATTGTCCCAAGAATCCCAAATGTCATTCTTTAACAAATTCAAGGATTGGTCCCGGGAGATTATGCATGAGAGGAGGTCCTTCTTTGAAGAAAGGTATAAGGTGAGGTGCTTATGGTCTCTCAAAGAATTGGTTCCGGATTATGAGCTTTTGAGGGATTCTTCCTCATTTTGGGACACAAGAAGGCATGTCTTTTGCCTTTCCTTCAACGAGATGGTCCCGACCGTCGAAGAATTTTGGGCCTTGCTTGGTGGTCCGGAGGTGGAAGAGATAGCAGTTCCTTTGCCCGGAGGGGCTTCTTTCGTTGACAGATTGTGCAACCTCCTTCATCTTTCCCCGGAGGAAGCGCAAGGTATGATCCGTGGTCCCGATCATTCTGATATTTCCAGTCTCCCTGATAGATTTAGGGGCTTAGGCTTGCTCGACGATGCCTATTGGGATGCCTTTGCACTTTGCATGTTCGGGACCTTGTTCATGGTCTATTCTTTTGGGATCTGTCATCGGTCTCGCCGGATGTAGTCGTTCATTGTCGCTTGGGCGTAGATGTTGTACCTCCGATCCCTGGGGAGACTTTCCATGCTCTCGATAGGTCAAGCACGGAAGCGGTATATGCACGGCAGCCCGTTCCTCTTGACTCGTGGCCGATGGAGCGCTTGGGGATTCTTCGGGAAACTTTCGATATGATCAAGCCTTGGACATTCGCCAGAGAGGGGTTGCCGCAGATTTTGATGATCGTGGCTCATGGGAGCGTTGGATGGCTGGTCGCCGGACGTAAGATATCGATGGTCGCCGCCTTGTTGGCGGGTGGAGACTCGGAGGGTGCTTCAGGACGGATCTCCCGTGGTTATGCTTCCGGGGCTTTCTCAGTCCAGCTTCTATATTCCGTCCTTTGTTCTGAGACAGTTCGGATTGGAGCAGGTTCCTTTAGAGGACTTTGATGATATAGCCACCAGGGTGGTGGCTCCTGCTTCTATGGATGATCATTCGGTGTTTTCCTTTCTTTCCCGAGCATGGAGGTATGACGTCTTTCCTCCTCGGGTTATCCTCAGGCGTCCGAGACCGGTGTTCTTGACCACTTGGTACTTGGATTGGTACGAGAGGTATTTGGGAGAGACTCAGATGGCTATTTTGAGGCGGCGTGAGGCCATTGTGGGTGCGGAGGACCTGACAGTTTCTGAGAGGAGGAGGGCCGAGGCGAGGGCCAACCCTCATGACAGGAGCGGAGACGCTGTGACCGACTATGAGGCTTACGTCAAGAGACAGGAGAGGAGGGATCCTATGCTACCAGCTAGGCTACAGGAGATGAGAGATGACGCTAGGGCTACTAAGGCCCTGACAGAGGCCGGAAATTTGGTTTGATAGATCATGTTCCTATACCGAGCTTGGTAGGAGGAAGACCGACATTTTTCCCTGCTCTCGTAAGAAGAAGACTCGAGGGGAAGAAGAGGGGAGAGGCCAGTTCGAGTGGCATGGAGTGACTCTGAGGTTTCCGAGTATCCCTTTCTTGTCATGGCAGACACATTAGTTTGATTATGTATCTTAATTTCTTTTAGCAGGTTGCCAGTTGTAAGAATGAATCGGGCTTAGACTCATCAAAAAGTTTTTAACTTGTAATGAATATTTGAATTGATTCAGAGTTTTTCGAGATGCTTTCATGGTCTGATCAGTGTATTGATGTCAAAGTATGACTTTTATTTGTGTTTTAGAGTGAACCGTTTCCGGCTGCCTACGTTCCCCTCATTTTGAGGAGCTCAGGTCTTCGTAGTTCAACTTGATTTTTTTTTTGTTTTTTGTTTGTTTTTTTTTTTGTTGTTTTTTTGTTGTTTTTTTTGGTGCAACCCCTGTTTTTTACCTAGGCCGCCCTCTTGTAGTTTTCAACCTAGTTGGGTATTACTCTTTTAGCACTCTTTTTTTGTTTCTCATTAATTTTATGCGTAGTATACTGCGCGGCTTGTCACCATTTCATGGGTGAAAACGAAGGGATTTCCGTGAGGTACGCAAGTTGCATGGCTCCCGGAAGATCTTTGGACGACGTATGGCGACCCGAGACGGGCTCCCATTTGCCGAAGGGACGGTTGACCAATCAGAGGCTTCTCTTTTAGACGAGATCACCTTCTCGGATCTCCCGATGCTTTACTTTCTTGTCAAAGGCTCAGATTCTTCCTTGGTAGGCTCGGATGTGTTCCATGCTTTCAATCGCGTTCATCTAGCGGGCCAATTCGTCATGGCGACTGCAGAGCCATTCCCGATCTCGTTGATCGGCTTTGCTTTCCAGGCTATACGGAGTGAGGGGATTTCAATCGGTGGGAGTACGGCTTCCATTCCGTATGTGAGGGCAAGCAGTGTTTCCCCGGTTGCCGTTCGGCGATGTTACGCGGAAGTGCCGATTAGCTTCTCGGGCCAATCTCTGCCTCGGACGGCCATTTTCAGGATGATGTTTTCCAAAGTCTTGTTTTGCCTCGACGGCTCAGTTGGTTTGGGGGCTGTAAGGAGATGACTGTGACGGGTTATTCGGGAATTATGCACAGCGGCCTTTCGCATTCCCTTCGAAGTGGGATCCATTATACGAGATGATCTTGGCTGGCGACCGTCTGTGCATATGATGTTCTCTTTGATGAAGAGGGCTTTCTTGAATTGAGGATTTTGTAGGATTTTGTAAGGCATCCATTTGGTGAAATAGTCCTTCAAAGATCGGGGCGTCTCTTAGGCTCTTGCTGATGGTGTGATTTTGCCTTGAATCAATTCCTCTTTTGGGCCAAACTCTTAGAGGCTGCGAGTATTTAAGTGGAGGGCTTCTTTATTAATGATTGATTATTAAATGTTTTGTGATACATTAGTTAAAGTGGCAATTAAGGATACTCGGAAAGGTTCGTCATTTCATTGAAAGCGAGACAACGGCGCTTGCTCGACTCGTAGTCTTGGTGCGTAGGCCCTTCGGGCGACCTCTTGCACCTTAACAATGAGAGGGCGGGAGGACTTGTCTAGATTGAGACATAACGGGAGACCTTCCAGTTTGGTGATCATTTTCTTTTACAGAGGGCTTCCCAATTCTTTCGTAAATGGCATGTCGGTGGCCTTGGTGACTGAGCAACCGCTTTTCTCCTTCTTTCGAGGCTATTGTCTTCATTTTGAAAGGAGGCTTCTCCGTTCTTCTTGAACAAGCGTGTCCATGTACCAAGATCCCGAGTCATGTCGAGGAAACCTGTGGCGGCTTCATTGTGAGAACTCGAGGCTTCGTGATCTTTCCATAGGACGGGATGTTTCGAGCTTCCCGGGAGTAGTTCTGCAAGCGTTTGGCACGCCTCTGAAGGTATTTCACTCTCTCGGTAGTGGTAGCCCCAGGTATCTTGGGTAGGTCCAGGAACATGAATATTTGATCTCCTTGAACTTGTTGAGGCTATACTAGCTCTTCCATGTAGGAGTGTGATATTTACGTATGGCACCGGGTCACGGTCTTCCATTTGGTTAGGATGAAGGGATGATGAGGGGCGAGTCACCGGACCCTCAATTGGCACTTGATATTTCTTTCAGTGTGGCTAGGAGGCCTCTACAAGCGGCGTGGTGACTTTTTGCCCTTTAACCTCGATGGGTTGTGCGATTTCCTTGTTGTTCCCCTTGGATGCCCGGAAAGCTCATCTTTCCTCATAGTTTTCAGACCGGAAGATTGTCGGGTCATGTTCTCATCTTCTGGGCAAGATGGCTCGACGGAAGTTATGGCATGAGGGCCTCCTCGTCATGTTGATTTCTTTGCCCTTTGTCTGTGCCCTCTAAGTGACTAAATCTCCGTATGGTCGTCAAATCGCCAGATGACCATTTGCCAACCTCATAGAGATGGAGGCTTGTCGACCTTGATGATGAGGGTCTATCCTTGGAGCAGAGAGTGATCGGGTGAGGCTTTCATGTAGTGTTTCACAGGTATCAATTCTGGCCGACCGAGAGTGCCAGTCTTTTCGGGATTGATGTTCGAGTCGCTTTGGCGCTACGAAGAAGGCTTTCTTATCTTGAGGCAGCTCGTTCTTTGCCGGGAAATGTCCATTATTGAAGATCAGGTCGTTATCCAGTGCACTGATGAAGAGAGGTTCGCTCAAATTGAAGATCGGCTGATGATTCTGTTCCCGTAGTGGTATTTCCAAATAGGTATTACCACGTTGTGGGAGACATTTAGCGCACTTAGTGAGGCAGGCTTTCTTGTCGGCTTCATTATGGGGATGAGAAGCCCAGTGAGTAGAGACCGAGAAATGTTGGCTTATCTTACTGGGTGAGCGGGATCCTCTTTTGGCAGGTTGACTTTTTTCAGGTGTCAGGGCGGCGATCTTCTTGTGCTTATCAGGCCTTCTGTTGCCTTGGATTTCTTGGATCTGCGGATCGGTCAGACCATGTTAACTTCCTCTCGCTGTCTCGTGTCTTATCTTCCCGAAGCATGGGGGGATTTTTGGCTCCTTTAGGTCTCAGCGACGGTGAAGGCGTTTGGCTGTGGCCCCTTCACGGCGGCCCTTTGTAGGCTCCCCAAGTCGGGCTTTTGAGTGCATGTGTTGTGGCACGTATGGCCCGCGTAGCTAGGAAGTCCTCCGATTCGCTCCGCAGTTTCTTTGTCCATAGTCTCCATACAACATTGTTCAGTTGGCTCGGCGGCTTTCGATCTCATCCCGGTATAGTGCGGCCATTCTGGTTCCTTTTTCTGTGTAACTTGTTGGATTTGAGCACTATTTCCGTATCGCTCCGTTTCTAGGACTTCTCGTGGCGACAAAATGGGATTCGGTGGCTCCAGTTCGATATACGGAGTGTTCACTTTGTTTTGGGGTGGATTTGATCTGACCAGGTTATTTTCTCATTTGGGCGGATCACAATGATTAGTTTCCTTGGTCGATCTTTATCAGCTCGATCGGACGCTTAAAAACTTTCCTTTCGAAACATGATATGGCGTGCGTTGAATTGTAAATGCTCGCGCTTCGATACACAGCTTCATCCACAAAGTGGTATTTCGGATTCGTCTTCGGTTTCTTCGTCGTGAGGCCTGACGTGGCTCGAAGATTCCAGAATTTTGTAGGTCGCGGCTCAAGTGGGTTCCAAGGGCATGTCCCAGTGATATAATTCAGTTGACTCTTCGCTCTCGTCGTCATCGTCGTAAGTCATGTTGTCATTGGAATCATCTTCCCATACTACAGGGATTTCGGGCGAGAGGGAACGCCGATCAAACCCGTTAGGGGAATATGGGTGCGTGCGGCCGCGGGAAATTGTCATATGCTCCCATTCCGGGAAGTGGTAATTGTGACTCGGCTTCTCCTCCCGAAGCTGCGGGGGAAGAGTGAGAGGAGGGTGGCACGTATTTGACACCAGGCAGAATGTAGAAGGATTCTTCCTCCTCTGATTCTTCGGTTTCACTGCCTTCGGGATCGTATTCAGCCTTTCCCAAAGCCAACTTGCAGAAGTGTACTAGCTCCAGCTGCTCTTCGGCTTCTTTGCTAATAAGCCCCAGTACAGGCGCCCGTCTGAAGCTTTCTTGTTCAATTTTTCTTGACTGTTCTAACCATCTTGTGTAAATGGTTCTCTCATGTTTTGACCGGAACAGCCCCAGTTCTTCGGTATTGGCCTTCCCTTCATCCGAGAAATAGCGGGCCTCGTATTCTTGCAAGGAGTCTCTGACATGAGACCAAGATGGGTCGATTCGTTCGATATCCTCAGTGCGGGGAATCCGAATTCGGGATCCTCGACGAGGTTGGCCACGGGTATTTGGGGACCTTCATCGGCATCTTCAGGCATGCGAAGATTCTCCACATTCAATCATATTTACACGATTATGGTTCCTTAGCGGAGGATTTTTGAGCGTATTAGGCCGCTTCGGGGCCTTCCAACTTTCCTTGCTCTATTGGCCTGGATTGCCTTCTTCAAAGTGAAGCAATTATGCATAGATAGATGTCCATGAGCTTGATGAAAAGCACAATACTTTGTAGTATCCACGGGAGCATTCGGATTCTGGGTTGGAAATTCTCCAAAGGCCGCAAACAAGCCTTCTTTCACCGAGTCCCCTAAAGATGTCATTCGAGGCATTCCAAAGTTTTCGAGGTTCATGACCCGTGGTACAGGCTCATTTAGTTTTCTGGGAGCAAAAGGAGTTGTGTTATTACATTCTGTCCGTATAATTAATCATTTCTTTGCTTTTAGCGGGGGCATAGGTGTAGTGTTTGCGGGAGGAGCCGATATCTGCTTGGTGCGGCATCTGGTTCTTGATTGTAAGCTTTTTCAAACTTAGCTGAGAGTTAACCATGGCCCGTAAGTGCGAGTACGGGAAGTGGCGAGGAGGCTCTCGGATGCGGTTTCGAAGACATGGCGGAAGATGTCCGGTTGTTCTTCCTCTTGAAAGGAGGGATGGCCATTTCGGCGAGTTTCGATTCCACCGCTTGTAAAAGTCCCCAACATTCTCATCGGGCGCTGCCTTTGTTGTTTGTAGGTCAACCCTATTTGTTTCCCACTCCAAGTTGGCCTTATATTTCTCTGTGAAGGCATTGGTAATCTAGTCCCATGTAGCCACGGCTTCGGGTTTCAAACGGAAGAACCACTTTAAGGCCTTGGACTTCAAAGATAGGCCCGAAATAGTCGGCTAGCTGCTGATTAGTGCACCCTTTGGCCTTCATTGCCAAGGTATATGTGTCCGAGATGAGTTTTCGGGCATGCGGTCCCATCAAGAGATCCAGATTAGGCATCACGAATTTGTGGGGTAGAGGAACAATGGAGTCGGGTCGCAGGCCGGAAAGCGGACTTCTTGGCGATCAACTCGGCGATCTGCGCTTTCATTTCCTTGTGTTGTTCCATGAACCGGGCCGGATGAGGGTCTTGTGGCGGAACCATGGCATTCAAGCTAGTGGTGTGTTAGAGAGAGGAGCTACCAGCGGACTAGTGGAGGGAACGGCCGATCCGGGGGCGTAGGTGAAAACTTGTCCTTGGCCCAAATTGCAGGGGGAGCATGAGTAGGAGCACAGGCGAAGGAAAGAACCTTGCGGCCTGTGTTGATTTTCAAGCGCAAAGTAGGTGGAGCGATCTGATGTAGCCGGATAGCTTGGATTTCAGTGGGGCTCATAAATAGGCTTCGGTGCGAAGGCTGTCCTGGCTGTTGAAATGCATGGTGAGGCGATGGTGTATAACCCAGGAATGCTGCGGTCTGGTGATTCGGATGACACCGGGATGGAAGCTGGTAACCCATAGAAGTCACAGTGAGCAGTTTGTGTGAGGAGCTTGGTGAACTAGTACTATTCGAGGAGGGGCTCCAGGCCGTGGCCCCGAGAACCAAGGCGTGGCGGCATTCCGAAATGTATTCTTTGTGAAGGTCCGGATTGATCGGTTCCGAGGCGAGGTGGCACTCCAATTTTTTGGGGCATTCGAGATAACCCCAACCATGAAGAAGACATTCCGTGCGGCTTTGTCCCAGCTGAGAGCTGTGAGCTGATTTGTGCCGTCGGGCTGCGTGGATCCGGTAGTACGAAGGCGAGGAGGCTGGGCTGACCCGAAGATCGATGAGCATGGGTTACGCGGTGGCACCATAGGAGGTGGGTGGTGGCATCTGGAGTAGTCGGGCGGCGAGAGTGGGGTTGGCATCCTCGTCTTCTTCCACGGTGAAGGTGCCATCGGGATTGAGGCGGCGGCCAAACCGCGGCTCTTAATAGCCTCCATAAAGGCTGTTTATTTGTGCTTCTGTCGTAACCTCATACGGTATGCTAAGCGATTCCACTGCTGACAGTACATGCGAGGGGTCCGGGAGGCGGAGTGACGTTGTCCCCATCATTACCGGGTGATGCGAGACATTACGAAACCGGAGTCGGAACAAACGGTGAAGGCGATGACGCGCTTGACTCTTCCCAACTAATCAAACGATGACCGGTGTCCAAAACCAACCTTTGTGAGGAGGCTGCGGGGGAAAAGGCACGAGGGTTCGAGATATGCAGGAATGAAGGAGGGTAGGTGTTTGGGCTTTGGGCTTATGCAACATGCATTTATTTGTTCACGTTTACTTAAAACATGTTTTATTAACCTAATCGGTTGGAAAAGATTACTCTTCTTTTTCGCAAACTACTCTGGATCCTGGATCAGTGGGCCCCGTCACTACGTCTATAAGCCCCTCGTATTCCACCCGTATTTCGACCTCCCGGGGTGGAGCCCCGGGCGAGGGTCCTATAGAGGGCAAGCGGGTCCCACCGACCGAAAGAAAAACGATCCTAAAAGTACGGCGGGTAATCGAGTCTTAACGAGCATTCGATGTAAATTACGGACAAAGGCGAAGTCAAAGTCAAGATCATGTCAGGAGCTCGACAAAAAGTCGGCATGATTTGGAGCGATAAATGTCCACGATTGATCTTGACTTGTCGTCAATTAGGTCGTAATTAGGCATGGAATAATCATTAATCCTTGATGACTCGGTGTCAATCTTTGGGAGTCGAGTGTATAATTTGTGCCGGTCAGGCCGAAGTCAAGGCGCCGGTCAATATCTTGGTCAAAGTCTGCGGCGGAAAACCGGCGAGAACTTCGGCGATTAGGGTCCCGAAAGATATTGGGTCGGTATGCCGACAAAGGCTTGAAAGGAAAGGTCTATACACGAGACGGGGCATGACACGGACCAAACTAAAAACCAGCCGGGTCTCGGACAAAGTGTGTCACGAACAAGTGCATGGTCGACACGAGGCTCCATGGGATGTTTGGGTAGTCACTGTGCTTGCACCGAGATGCGTAATAAGACCAAACGGGCCGCGACAAGGATTTCCCGGGTTAGGGACGTAGTGTGCGGTGTAAGGTCACGTGCGCGTAGTGTGCAAAAGCGATCTATTTTCTTTTACGAGTAAAATAGAAATATTTTATGTGTCTTAAAAATATGATGCATGATTTTTTTTTGAAAATTTTCTTCTTTTTTTTTTTGAAAATCTTTTTTTTTGAATTTTTTTTTTTTTTTGAAATTTAATGAACACATAAGCATATAAGCACAAAAATTCCGACAGTTAGGGACATGATTCCGACTGTCAAAATTTTGACTTTTCCCGAGGCGGCCAAAACAACACGAAAATGTGCAAAAATCAACACACACACACAAATGATTTTTAAAGCCGGGACGGAAGCTTGACCCTCAAAAGCTTTTTCTCTTTTTTTTTTGAAAACGGTGATACCGGTACGTGGGATTGTTAAACCACAATTTATCCCCGACTCGTGTTAGGAGGCGGTAACGGGAAGTTTAATGGTTTCCACCAATATACCAAATATCATTTTTTTTAGAAAAAAGCTATTTTCCCCAGCGTAGTCGCCACTGTGATGATGTGCCACCAAAATTTCTCTCGGGAAAAATTCGGTTTTTTGCGTTTTTTTGAAAAAACCAAATAAAACCCGAAAAAGGAACGGAGTCGCCACGCCATTTTTGTTTTAAGGGCCAAAACTTTGAAAAATGCCCGAGATTAGAGATTTGGGTTCGGAGGTCATGTTACACGCCGAGAAGGACGTTAGTGTGCACCCGGAATGCCTCGTAAAACGAGTCTTCCAAGCTGAAAATCATTTGTGTGTGTGTGTGTGTGTTTTGGCCAAAATAAGTTGAAACTCAGAAAAGTAAAAATTGGGATGTCTTTTTAAGACTTTAAACTGATTCCATGATTTTTTGGAAGATTTTTGGATTGAGATTTGGTACTCAAAAGACCTTTTGAAGTTGAGAGTCACTTCTGCCAGAATGAAAAAGGCAGTGGACCTTTGATTTTGAAATGGATTCAAGTGCCTTAAAACTTCATAATCTGGATAAACTCAGAGAATGAAAGTTGTTCCATACACCTTAAATAAGATTTTTGAGAAGGAATTATCCATTTTCGAGAAGATTTGAGGGGTCAAAACCTTCTGGAAATCTCAGATATGCAATCTGGATTTCCAGAAGCTGATGAACTGGCCTCTAAAAGAAAATTTGAAAAGAGGAGTTTTACTCACCCAAAAAATAAAGTAAAAATATGTCTGGAAATCTCTGGATGTTGGGTACAAAAAGTGTTTGTAGTCAACACCAAATTCCAAGTTTATCTGTGTCCAAAATTTAAGACAATGGACTGGGGTCTTGGAAAATTGCTACTGGACAGCAACTTCTCAAGAAAGGAAAAATGATTTTAAAGGGGGTTTTTGCATCCATGCTTGTCCCCATTTCCCTAGGTTTTGGTTAGTGATCACTTGAAATTTTAGTGGTGAATCAACTATACCAAACCATCCTTGGGGTACATTAGGACTAAGCACTTCATTTGTTTGGGAAGGGGAATTTTATCCTTTGAAATCAAGAGTTGGTGCTTGAAAATGAGTTTTAGAGTTTTGAAAATGTGTTTTCTTTGCAAGAAAGTAAGAACAATTTGAAGAAAATGTTGATCCTTGTAGAGGATCATCCATGGAAATGAACTTCCATGGTGATCTTCTTAGATCTAAGACAAGAAGATGAATGAACTACATTTTGTAGCTTGAAAGTGCATGCATGGATGAGAGATTTAGGGTAAGAAGAGGGAGGTTATACCTATCTTCTTTGTGTTTTGGAGCTTTGGCTTGAATGTATGAGTGTTTGAGGCTTTGAATATGATGGTGAGTGAGTGAGATTTGGGAAGATAATCAAGAGAAAAGAGTGACAATTCAAGGGAATTCTCACTATTTTCTCAAGTATTTTCGCCAAGGTGCAACTGTGAATTGTGTCCTTCTTTTTTTTTTTTGTGACTGGAGGGCTCAATTTATAGCCCTCTGAAAATTACAAACCCATCCGCGCGGACAGGACCTGCAGCGTGCACTGTTCATTAAATGCTGCTCCAGGCTTTGGACACAAGGAATAATCTTTTCAAAATTCAAATTAATCAGCCAGTTTTTGTTTCCAGCCACTTCTATTTTTGGTTTTTCTTATTTCTTTTGCTTTTTTGATTCCTTTCCTTGGTTTATCTTTTTTTGGCAATCCCTAATCTACCCTTACTTGGTTAGAAATGTTAGGAATGTTAGGAATTGTTAGAAATGTTATAACTTTCGTTAATTTTCTAACAAAAATACTAACAAGCTCAAATTGGAGCACTTACACTCGAGGAGTTAAGGAAACAAATAAAAGAATTGATGGATACGGGGAAGATTCGCCCGTCTAAAGCACCTTATGGCGCACCGGAGTTGTTCCAAAAGAAGTAGATGGGTCGTTACGGATGTGTGCGGATTACCGAGCCCTTAATAAGGTAACAGTCAAGAACCATTATCCTATTCCACTGATTGACGATATCTTTGATAGACTTGGAGGAGATAAGGTCTATACGAAGATGGCCTTGCAAAAGGGGTACTACCAAGTTCAGATAGCGGAAGGGGACGAGCTAAAGATAGCATGTGTGACTCACTACGGGTCCTTTGAGTGATTGGTCATGCCTTTTGGGCTAACCAACGCCCGGGCAACCTTTTGCACACTGATGAACGAGATATTTCACCCGTATTTAGATTGGTTTGTGGTGGTATACTCAGACGACATTGTGGTCTATAGCAACTCAATGGAAGAGCATGTCGAGCATTTGGGGACCGTCTTTGAAGTGCTAAGGAAGAATGAGCTTTATGTTAAGAAGGAGAAATGTGCCTTTGCACAAGAGGAGGTGCCTTTTCTTGGACATGTCATTGGGCACGGGAAGCTTAAGATAGATGACACCAAGATCAAGGCTATAGTAGATTGGGAGGCGCCAACGAAAGTGCCCGAGCTAAGGTCTTTCCTTGGCTTAGTCAACTACTATTGACGGTTTATAAAGGGGTATTCGGCCAGAGCGCGACTGTGAATGTGTGCCCAAAATTTTGTGTTTGTTGGATTCACGCGAGTTTGAAGACATCCGGTTTAATTTGAAAATCGGAGTCGCCACGCCATTTTGATTACCTCAAAACTTTGAAAAAAAGGTTTTATGGGTTCGAAGGTTAAGTTACCCCTTGGGAAGAACGGATCGTCGTTCACCCAAGGTGCCTTGCCGGAGCAAGTCTCCCAAGATCCCATTAATCGTGCTTGCTTGCGTGCTTTCTTGTGTGCATGTGTTTGAAAATAAGGAGGGAATGTCCCAAGTCGTCTTCCGGACGTACAAACCATTTGTTGGTTGTCGCTCGGGATTTCTTGGATTTTATGTATTCGGGATTATGATCCCGCCCTCATCTTGGACTTGTGATCATCGCATTTTTTGGACCTTGGGACTTACGTGATCGAGAGAATGACTCTCTTTGTAGTCAAAGATGAGGTTCTTTAGAAAAGGAGTGTCCTTAGCCCATCAATCCTACACTTTAAGATGGTCGAGCTCGTATAGATGCTTCATACTCATCTTAAGTGATAATCGGAGATATAGGGTTCAAAGGTGTCCCTTTCTAAAGAGATTATGAAACCTTTATGGAAGGAACGATGTAAAGATAGGATCTTTTACATCGGTCCGTTCCGAGGTTACTAATGGGGGCATGGGGGAATGTATGTAAAGATGACATTTTTGGGTTGCAAATGATGCATTTGATTCAAAGAAATGATCTTTATTGCAAATGATGCATAAAGATATGATTTTTATGCAAATGATGCATTTTCATGAATAAATTGGAATTCATTATGCAAATGATGCATAAAGATTGCATTTTGAAAAGCATATGATGCTAGTTTATGGTAAAGACATGATCTTTAAAGCAAATGATGCTTGGAAAAGGGATTTTGAATGCAAAGGATGCATTTTGATTGGAAAGATTTGATTTTTATATGCAAAGGATGCATAAAGATGACATTTTTATTGGAAAATGGGGGTTTTAGGTGCAAAGGATGCACCTTTATGGGGAAAGACTACATTTTTATGACAAATGATGTCTAATGCATGCAAAAGGGGAAGGGGGAATATAAAAATATGATCTTTAATCTACCAAGTCCCAAACAATATAAAGGCAATGCAATGAGCAATTTATAAAGCTATTAGGATGCGAGGTTAGGGCGTGCGAGGTTACCAATGGCTTCCTTCTTCTTTGGATGGAGCTAGGAGGAGAGGTTGATCATGGATCTTCAAGGAGGAGGGAGGTAGCTTCTTGGCCTTCTTCTTCACCTTCTTGGACTTCCAGCAGCTTCTTGGGAGGATTTCTTCGTAATATGAGTAATTGATGCCTTTTGTGGATGATTGATGCTTTTTGTGGATGATTAAAATGGGTAGAGGAGGGCTCTATTTATAGGCAGTCTGGAAATCGCCAATGAGGCCGTGCGGCTAGGGACCTCACGCTAATGCAGCCGTGCGGCATTATCCATTGTGACTCAGCATTTCTAGAACCATGCAAGGTGGCAATTCTAGAAACTTCTTCCTAATTAAGAAAAACGTGTTTCTTAATTAGGAAGGCTCCTCTTCAGCCTTTAATTAATTTGGAACTGTTCCGGAATATTTCCGAAACACTAGGAAGGTCCGGGGAATTACCGGGAAACTTACCGAAATTGCCGGGAAATTTAACCGGAAGGCATGAGCCAGATTTGGGTACTTACAGAAGCCCCTCGGCAACGTCACTTGCAAGGCGAGTGGGGTTGTCGATAGAAAAGGATCCGATCTGGCGAATGCCGAGACGGATTGAGAGACCGAGGTGGTCGAGTGGCTGAACCTCTTATGAAAGGCTACCTACGTATCCTGGAGGAATCAAGCCAGGCCGTAGTTCGAAATAGGATCCGCTGAGGAATGAAGAAGAGAAAACTGGTCTCTTGCTGGGAAAATAGAAGAGAAAATGACCTAGGAGGTCAAGCAATTGATCCTACTGGGGATATGCTAGAAGTGACCGAGGTGGTCGGATAACAAAGTCTCCTATGAGGGACTACTTCATCACTGAGGAGTGACGGAGGAACAGGGTGACCAAAGTGGTCGGATGGCTGGACCTTTTATAAAAGGCTACCTACTTATCCCGGAGGAATCAAGCCAGGCCGTAGTTCAAGCATCACTAGATAGTTAGGAACGATGTCTAGGATCCTTGAGGGTTTTGACAATTAATGGAGGTTGTCACCTGAGGAAACTAGAGCTTACGTCACTATCGAGAAGATAGAGGTAGCTAAAGTTGGATGACGTTATTTCTTTATGACGGAAATAACGAAGACTAAAGCTTACGGCGCTATCTCTTTTTGACAGAGATAGAGGTAGCTAAAGCTAGAAGAACTTAAGTATACTTCACTATTCGTGATAGAGGTATCTTAATTTAAGAAGAACTCAAGCATACTTCACTATTCGTGATAGAGGTAGCTTAAGTTTAGAGAACTTAGCATATGTCACTATCCGGGATAGAGGTAGCTTAAGTTAAGAGGAACTCGAGCATACGTCACTATTCGGGATAGAGGTAGCTTAAGTTAAGAGGAACTCGAGCATACGTCACTATTCGGGATAGAGGTAGCTTAAGTTTAGAGGAACTTGAGCATACGTCACTATTCGGGATAGAGGTAGCTTAAGTTAAGAGGAACTCGAGCATACGTCACTATTCGGGATAGAGGTAGCTTAAGTTAAGAGAACTTAGCATACGTCGCTATCCGGGATAGAGGTAAGCTCTGTTTAGAGTTTTGACAATTCGGAGGTTGTCACCTAGCATTATCCCGTTATAACGGAATTAACGGAGGTGACTGGGAAGAAAGCTCAATTGCTTAAGAGATAAGGGATATCTTCTGAAAAAGAGGTTATCTTAGTTAAAAGATAACGAGAATTGCATGCCCAAGTGGAAGGTCCGGGCGGGATTGTAATTTTACGCTCGGAGCGAATGAGGCCGCCCGGCATGAGATGGAGAAAAAGGAGCCGTACGGCTAGAAGCTGATTTTCCAGATTATTTAAAATCAGATTTGAACGGGCCATTGGCATTGTGTTGCCGCCCAAGAACGCGAGAGAGAGAGAGAGGAGGAAGAGAAATTTCGAATTCCTTCAATTTCCTTTGCTTCCTTTGATTTGAGATGGATCCGGAGGGCAATCCTATACCGAGGCAAGCAAGAAGAAATATCTCCGCGGCCGCTCGGAGGAGAAGAAAGGAGCTCGTGCGAACGGAAAGAAAGTATGACTTTCTTACGCCTCCGTCGGAGCTTTACCCGGGAAGAAGAGAGCACAAATCGACGAACCCGCGTCCGGTTGGGGTAAGCATTCTTATTTGGCTCAATTCCGTCGATTTTGATTGAGTTTTGAATGACTTAGGGCTTGACCCAAACTTAGGAATTTCTAGGATTTTTCTAGGATTTTTGAATGATTTTGAGATATTGATGATGAACCTATGAGGCTAAGAATATGCAATGTGCAATTTGTTTGACAAAAATAGTGAGAATGACCCACTTTTTTCTCGCTAATAAGGTAAGAATGAAAAATTGTCTAAAGTGAGACGGAGTTCTTGCATGTGCTAAAACTAGGTCAAAATTTTGAGAAAACATGATTTTGGAAGATGAAAAGGATTCATGCATGCCATTTTTGAAAGAATAATGCTTATGTGCAAAGATTTGTGAAAATTGTGATTTTGTGCTTTAGGAAAGCAATGGGACTTGACATGACGCGTTTCAAGTGATGAAAGACGCTTTTTTTGATGCAAGGGATGCTAGAAAAACTTTTGTGAATGCTTTTCTTTTGAAAAATATGTGCACTTTTGTGAATATATGCATGCTTTTGAAAATGATGAATGGTTGACACACTTCTTTTTGTGCTTGTCTACAGGAGAACAAGTCTAGAGGACCATCAGAGATTGCAGTCAAGCTTTGGCAGAGGATGCCGGATTTCGAGAAGAATGGGGTGAACCCCAAGGATTTGGTGAGGGCTACCGGCCTGGATTCATTCGTCGAGGCTATCGGCAGGGGTGTTCATATCACCTCTAAGAGTAAGGGCTTGATCCGGACCCTTTACGAGTTACGGTGGGATAGCACCCATAGCTTTCATCGAGTGAGGGAGAGGCGACAATGACTCTGCCGATTTCCACGGCTATTGCGGCCTACGGTTCACCGGGAGGCCCGTGACTTGGAGAGACCATATTACTGCCGAGGAGTTTGAATTTGGTTGGATTTGAGTTGATTCCCAAGGGTGGGTATGGAGACGCGGAATGTCGAGGTGGCGATTCGAAGCGCATGCGAGAACTTTGCTGCTAATGATGTGACCGCCCGGTGGCTAGAGCTTTTGTGTGGTTGATGCTATCGGTCACCATTTTTGCTAATTGCAGGACACGGCCATGACTTGTCTCCTTGATTCTTTGGTTGATGTTGATGGGATAGGGACGGTCTCTTGGGGAGAGGCCGGATTGGTAGAGCTCTACTTCTCATTGGACATGTACAGCCGGAACAAGGCTGCTTCTATGGACTGTTTCTCCTTTGCCCTTGAGGTAGTCTCTCTTTCTTTTCTCTTTTCTCTTTTCTGTCTTGAGACTTTTATGAGAGAGAGAATGACCTTTTGATGCTTTGAACATACGAGGCACAGTTACTGCGAGGTGATCGGGTTCTTTCCTTGGAACCAGCGAGCGATATCACCATCTTCCACTGCTATGGTCCATTTGGAAGGGGAGATGCGAGGATAAGTTCACGGGAAAGACCCGGATTACCTTCGACTACAAGATGGTGAGGCCGGTCATCAACGGGGACGGGCACGACGGAGTGGACTTCTACCCTTGGGGCGAGTATCAGGAGATTTTTCTTGGGAGAGGCCATTGAGGCGACTAGGCGAGAGGAGATGGCTCAGCTGGGCGACATGTGATGTCATTTATTTGGGGGACCGTTTCTCGAGCGGCATGGCCATGTCCCTCCATTGGACGCCATTACTCCTCGGGATCCTCGGCACGGATGTTGCGGCCCGAGGATTGGCCGGAAGGATGAGATTGCTAGGTACCGGGCGGCGTGGCCGCGAGGAGTACTTTGACATGGATACCCCCTACGTTGTGTTTGTGGAGCGGCGGCGAGGACGCCACGAAGCTAGTGAAGGCGGCGGTCACTCGGGGATATGGGGAGGATGAGCCTGCGGCCCGCCGATCCCTCCTGCGCATCTGTCCTACGTGGTCCATGGAGTTCCGAGGAGGATGAGGATTCTGTCCCAGACACTAGGGAGCCCGGTATACCACTGCCGCTGGCAATGCTTTGTAAGTATACTTTTAGGGTCTTTCCCTTTTCGGCTTTCGAGATTTTTACGCTTTTTGCAAATTTGAGATTTTACGAGATTTTTACGAGATCTTTCTCTTCTTTTCTCGGAGTTCCGGCTCGCACTTATGATAAGTGGTCGGGCGGAATAGGGGCTGGAAGGACATGTGTCGGTCTCTTCGAGGAAGGCGCTGCGCTTGAGCGGCGGCGGATGCACGGGAGCCCGGGCGCAAGAGACGGCATGTCGGGGCACGGCGTCTACCTCATCGGCCTCGGAGTACTCTTCCCGGTGCCATGCCTCGGGGCGGGGACCCATGGCCCGACGTGCAGGCGGTAGGCGAGTACGGGCACGATAATGTCCATTTGTCGACGTGAGCGACCGGGAGGACTTGATGAGGAGGCTAGCATTTACGGTGGCGAGCGGCGATGAGGAGGAGGAAGAATCGGAGGCCTAGGAGGTCTCTAGAATAGATTTGGAACAAAAACAAACAATGGACAAGATTTATGCACACTTTGTTTATTTTTTGCTTTATTCTGGCGCCGATGGGGCGAAGACATTGTATTAATGCTTTATTTACTTTTTCTAATTTATGCTTTTTAATTTGCATATTATCTGAGCCTTGGGGCGATTTTTTGCTTGGAATCGGGGCTGGCCGGGCCAAAATGATTTATAATGGTATATAAATGCTTGAATGGCTTACGGATATGTTTTTGTACGGGTTTTGGTTGAAAAAGTGGGGTGAAAACTCCCTTGGGCAGCAACTTTGGTTCTTTGCAGATTTTTCTGCGGATGGCTAATGTAGCCGTGCGGTTTTGTCCGTAGGGCAAATGAAGCCGTGCGGCTCACGGTTAATGTCGAGCTGGTTATTTTACGAATAAAAGCAAGGCTTGGCCATTTCATTTCATTTTCAACTTAGACTTGTCCCAATTGTTCCCGAGCACATTTTGGACCTAAAAGCACCATCTTTGGTCATTTTGCAATGGAGAAGCCCGTTAGATTGCAAAGGGGAAGCGAGACCGTTTTACGTCCGATCTTCAATCTTGGGTGAGACACAACTTCCAATCTTATAGGGGGCTGCTTGATTCTTCCTTCAAGATCAAGTCTTTATGGCATTTGAGGGATCTCCCGCCCGATTGGGACCTTTTGAGAGCCGCGGCAAAGTTACGGGACGTCAGGAGACATGTTTCTTGCTTTTCTTATAACGATATTGTCCCAGGCATGAAGACTTCCGAGCCTTGATTGGGGGTCCGAGATTGAGGCTATATCTATTCCGCTGGTCGGAGACGTGCCGGTGGCGGTAAAGCTTGCATCTTTTACGCAGATTCCTTTGGGGGAGGCCGAGAGGATGATGGTAGCCCGGACGGGATTGACCTTTACGATATCCGGGCGAGTTTGGGTCTCCGAGATATGGCTGCGACCACGGTGGCTATGGACGCATTTATCCTTTGCGTATTCTCTGCTCACATTCACCGGCGAGTCCGTGGGGATCTGTCATAGTGGTCTCTTGGACATGGTTAGAGGCTGCGAGTGGGAAGGATATTGTCCCCACTTGGTTTTGGGAGAGACACTTCATGGGATTGACGGGATGGCTCGGGAGACCATTTCATGAGATCCGGGAGTCGGTGTCTTGACCTTATGGGCTGCGGGGAGAGGCTCGGGGCTTTGCCAAGGGCTTTGTCGACTCGGTGCCCTTGGGTGATTTCTCGGAGAGGTGCACCGAGGCAACGGGACCGAGTAGGCTGGGAGCTAGCGATGGCTAGGCTATCCTCTTCGGACATCCGTTGGTGGATACCTCATTGGAGGTTGCAAACCGGGAGGACATTTCGGGAGTCCTATGCTTTGTGAGGGTTCCGGGATTACGCTGGTCATCCTTCTACATACCTGCTTAGTATCCGGGCGGTTTGGGGCTTTACGGGAGCCTTTGAGTGATTGGGAGGACATCCGGACCATGGAGGTGGTGTCATTGGATATGAGGGATCCAGCCAGCTTCTCTTTCTTCTCGAGGGCTTGGACATACGCTGCTTTCCCACCCAGGGCTATCTTCAGGAGCAGGAAGAGTACCATCTTGACCACTGTCTACTTGGACTAGTACGAGAGGGAGATGGGAGCGACTCAGGTCATCTTGGAGGAGAGACGTCGAGCTTTATTGGGAGCTGACTGCGACTCGAGCAGGACTTTGAGGGAGACTGAGGCTAAGGCGAGTCGCCATAACCCGGTCAGGTGACTTGATCGAGACATGGAGGCTCGGTACAAGAGGTTGTCAGAGGTCGCTCCTTTGGCCCGAGGCTCGAGAGGGAGGAAGTGCGGACTCGTGCTCGGGTAGAGAGCACTTATTGACACGGGTTTGATAGAGGCTCCGGTGAGGATACCGGAGGTCGGGATGAGGGATACCGACATCATAGATAAAAAGAGGAAGAAGACTCGACGAGGTCGAGGAAAAGGGAAGAAGACCAAAGAAGACTCAGCGAATGACGACTGACAAATCTTTTCTTAGGATCCTCTTATTGCCATTTTGCAAACACATTAGTTTATTTAGGCATTTTATTGTATTTTAGATCTTTGTAGCGAGGTTAGCGAGTCAAGAGGTAGACCGTGCTTGAACTCATCAAGAAGTTTTTAACTTGTAATGAACAAGAAATATTATCTTAGAAATTAATCAAGACACATTTCATGGAAATTCAAATGTCTTATTGATTGGGACCTGTTTTATGAAAACTGAAATACCCTTTATTATTTAGGACGCACTTCATGGAAGCTTGATTGTCCTTTTTATTGTTTAGACCGAACCATATATGGCTGCCTACGTTCCCCTTTTACAAGAAAGACTAAGGGGCTCGGGTCTTCGTAGTTCATTACAGTGAACTATATATATTTTCTCTTTTTTTTTATGTGCGGCCATTTGTTTTTGCCTAGACCACCCTTTTTGGGTTTTCGGCCCTAGTGGGCATTACTCTTTTGCACTAAGATTTTTATGTGCAACCCTGTCTTTTGCCTAGACCGCCCTTTTTGGGGTTTTCGGCCCTAGTGGGTATTACTCTTTTTGCACCTTTTTTTTTTATTTTTTTCTTTTTTTTTTTTTAGACATAGTATCTTTTGAGCTTATCACCGTTATTTGGGTGGACAAAGGGATTGCCGTCCAGTGCAAGCTTCATGGCTCCTCCCGATAGTATCTTACGCACCACATGGGGCCGATCCAAACGGGTTCCCATTTTCCCGGGGGTTGTCTCGGTAGGGGGCTTCACTTTCAACACTAAGTCACCCTCTTTGATGTCTCTAGCCTTGACCTTTTTATCAAACGCTGCGGCCATCCGCCTCTGGTAGGCTCGGGTGTGTTCCATGGCTTTTAGCCTTCTCTCGTCAAGCGGGGCTAACTCATCATGCCGGCTGCGCAACCATTCTACTTCATTGACACTCTTTTCCGGGAGGACCCTTAATGACGGGATTTCCAACTCAGCTGGTAACATTGCTTCCATCCCATAGGTTAAGGCAAAAGGAGTTTCTCTGTAGGCTGTTCGACGGACGTTACGTAGCCCCGAGTGCCGAGTGCGGCTTTTCGGGCCAATCACGACCACGGGTGGCCATCTTCCGGATGATCCGTTCGAGCGTCTTATTAGCGGCTTCCACGGCTCCATTAGTCGAGTGCATGTACGGAGACGACTTGTGGCAAGTGATTCTGAATTACGACGGCAACCTATCGCAGTCCCCTTCAAAGTGCGACCCATTATCGGAAATGATCTCGTTGGGCACCCCATATACGCACATTATGTTTTCTTTGATGAATTGGGCCACTTTTACGGAAGTGAGGACCTTGTAAGACTTGGCCTCTACCCACTTGGTGAAGTAGTCGATGGCTACTAGCACAAATTCATGTCCATTGCTTCTGTAGGGGCTATTTTCCCTATCACGTCAATACCCCAAGTTGCAAACGGCCAAGGAGTCGTCATGCGGTACGGGTCATGAGGCGGGAGATGGTTGAGGTTGGCAAACCGGCGGCACTTGTCGCATGCTCGGACGTCTTTGGACACGATCTGTTTCCATGGAAATCCAGTAGTAACCCATTCTGAGAATCACTTGCATCGGGGCTCTGGCATTCATATGAGGACCGCGGGGACCATTGTGGACTTCAATCATCAACTCTTTAGCCTTTTCTTGAGTGACGCACAAGAGGAGTGGTCCTTGGTATCGCTTCTTGTATAGGTTGCCTCCTTGAATGACATAATGGGAGGCCAACCTTTTCAAGGCTTGCAAGCTCTTGGCTCTGATACCTTCTTTTGGTCTACCTTCTTCGTCTCTGAAAGCTGACTCTCCATCTTTGAGGAACTAGTAAATTTGATTGTACCAGGGTTCCTTTATAGGCTCGGGTCCCAAGTCTACTTCACAACAGAAGGCTGGGGCTTCTCTTCTACCCACTCGAAAGGGTTTTATGGCTTTTCCCTCGGGGATCTCTACCAATGAGGCTAGAGTAGCTAGGGCATCTGCGAATCTGTTCTTTTCCCTTGGCAAGTAGTGGAAGGTCACTTCTCTGAACTGTCCAGTCAACTCCTCCATATGGGCATGATACCGCTGCAGGTTAGGGTCCACGATCTTCCACTTGTTGGAAACACAGTTGATGATCGGGGCGAGTCTCAGTAAACTTCTAGCTCCTTGACATTCCTTTCTAAGGCGGCTTCCAAACCGGCAATGCGGGCTTCATACTCGGCAACATTGTTCGTGGCGGGGAAGTTCAACTTGAGGGCTATGGGTGTATGCTCATCTTTTGGATCGACCGGTAGCATCCGATACCGTTTCCTCTTTTGTTAGCGGCTCAGTCAAAGAACAATTGCCATCGGTTTTCGGGCTCATTGCAAAGATCCCTTCATGCAGGAATTGGGGTTCGGGCCCTCTGTCTTCATTCTTGGGAAAGTTTGCCGGGTGGTCGACAACGCTTGACCCTTGATGGCCTTTACGGTCACATAGTTGATGTCGTACTCTGCTAAGAAGAAGGACCACTTTGCTAGACGCATCGAGAGGGAAGGCTTATCAAAGATGTATTTGATGGGGTCCATTCTTGAGACCAAATTCACGGGGTGGGCTTGCATATAATGCTTCAACTTGCCGACTACCCGGACCGGTCCCGCTGGTCTTTTCACATCTTGAGTAATTGAGCTCACTTCCTGCTGACTTCCGGTGACAAAGTAAATGGCATTCTCTGCGAGAGTCTTTCTTTTCTGAGCAAGCATAGCCCCAGCTGCCGTATCGGTGACGGTGAGATAGAGCGAAGAGGTTTACGTCTATGTGGGGGCATAGTACCGGAGGATGTACCAAGTATGCCTTGATGCAGTCAAAAGCATCCTGGCATTCTTCGGTCCATTACGTGTCTACGTTCTTCTTCATGAGCTTGAAGATGGGCTCGCACATAGTGGTCAAGCGATTGTGAAACGGCTAATGTCTTTGCGGTTTTCCCATAAAGCTCTTAACTTACATGCAGGTCCGAGGTGGCCTCATATCCATAATGGCTTTGATCTTTTGGGGGTCAACTTCGATACCTCGCTCAGTGACCATATACCCAAGCACTTTTCCCCTTGTCACTCCGAAGGTGCATTTAGAAGGGTTTAGTCTCATGGAATGTTGTCTCGGCCTCTCAAAGAACTTCCGCAGTCAACAAAGTGCCGCCCGTCCTCGCCTTTGGAGTAGATTATCATGTCGTCTACGTAGACCTCAATCTCCTTGTGGATCATGTCATGAAAAAGCGCGGTCGCTGCCCTTTGGTAAGTAGCCCCGGCGTTCTTAAGCCCAAATGGCATCAACTGTATAACAGTAAGTTCCCACGGTGTGGTGAAGGCTGTCTTTTCTTGGTCTTCCTCGGCCATCTTGATCTGGTTGTATCTGCAAAGCCATCAACGAAGGATTTGACTTCGTAGTTAGCGATGGAGTCCACCGGGATGTCTATGTTTGGCAAAGGGTAATCGTCCTTGGGGCTGGCCTTGTTCGGATCTCGGAAAGCCACACGGCGGCGCACCTTCCCATTGGCCTTGGTGACGGTCACAATATTGGATAACTATGTCGGATATTCGATGACTACGATGAATCCTACCCGCATTAGCTTCTCAATTTCTTCTTTGACTGTAGAGACCATTACGGCTTGATCTTCCTCGGTTTACATTTCTTGGCTTAGCATACGGTGCTAAAGGGATTATGTGCTCTACTATCAAACTGTCTAGCCCCGGCATATCCCTGTATGACCATGAAAACACGTCGACGTATTCCCTGAGCAGATCGATCAGTCTGTCCCGTTCAACCCCCTGGAAGAAGTTTCCGATCTGTGTCTCTTTAGGTTCCTCGACAGTACCCAAGTTCACACTTGTCAAAACCTCCTCGGCAGCTTGGGCCCGGTTTTCCTCTTTTACGAAACACCTTAAAGATTTCTTTAATGTATTGTTCATTTAGTGTGTTTGCATCTTGTTCAAATGATTCATTATTAACTGTTGTTAAGTTTTGAGTTAATTTATCATTTGTTAAATTGGCAATAAGAGGATACTCAAAAAGATCTGTCATTTCATTCAAAATAAGGGGAAAGATGACATCGATTACATTTTGATAGTCCTCAGGCGTGAGGCCTTCGGATGACTCAGAGGACTGGAATTCAAAGATTCACGACTCAGCGGAGCAGAACAGGGTGTTTGACACAACTGGGTTGAGAAGGACGAGGTACCAATCCAAGCTCTGCTATCATTTGTTGTCGGCTCGCTATCGGTCCTGAGAACGTCTCCCAATTCTTCAACGGTATTTCTGTCTTAGTTACCAAAGTGCGGGGATCAAAAGGATTTTCACCACCGTCTCCAATTATGGCAACTATCTCATCATCTGAGCTGAAGTCGATCAAATCTGGGATCTGTGCTTCTTCATTAAACAACTGTAGCAAGCCCCGCTCCTTTGTCTTCACTATTGGCGGCTTCTATCGGCGATCCTCGGAAGTGCTAACTCGAAAGCGAGAGAAGTCCATTACCACTGGATGCGACTCTTTGGCCATTGCAGTTTCCTTTGAAGACATACTCGTTCTGAACGGTAGTGGTAGCCCCAGGAATGTCTGGCAAGTCAAGGAACATTCTTCGAACAGGATTGGCTGGCTTTCCCCTTACTTTCTCAAGATTCTCCAGAAGGGTTTTCTTAATTTGGTCCCAGGTGGCTCGGGCTTCTGGTTTTACGTGCAGGAACCATCTAAGAGTTGAACCCTTTAATGACAACTGAAAATGGTCGGCCATTTGCTGATGTGTACAGTCCTTGGCTCTCATGGCAAGAAGGTAGCTTTCAATATGAGTCCGGGGACAATCGGTGCCGTTGAACTTTTCAATCTCAGGCATCCGGAATTTTGGAGGAAGAGGGACAATCTTGCTAGGATCGGTAATCGATATGCCGCCTTTTTGGTGTTCGGTTCTTCGAACTTCTCTGCATGGACTTAACTTGTTCCATCAACCAAGTCATGTTGGGGTCGGGGGCGGTTTCGATTACGAAGCGGGCTTGTCGAGATTTGAGTGGCGGGGTGTGGGTGGCACGGTGGTAAATTGGTACCGTGGCTTGGGAGTCTTTAGAAGGGAAATAGGTGTAAACTTGGCCTGGTCCGGTGTTTCCCTGAGGCTGACCAGAGGCATAGGAATTAGACTCATAGTTGCAGAAGTAGGAAAAGGGAGCCTCGTGGGATCCTATTGGCAAGGTTGGGGGTGGAAGATCTGCTGTGGCAGGGCAGGAGTTGAAAAGGTCGCTTGATTGATTACGAGGCACGGAAGTTGTGCAGGATGGCCCATTCTTGGGGGAGAGAGAGCGAATCCCATAGGGTAATGCGAGGCTGCGTGGTAGGATAGTTGTGGCATTTGTTCTCTGTTGGTAGGGAACAAAGTTGGGTCTTATACTGAGGAGGAGAGGGTGTCGGGACCCTAATGGCTTGGGATACGGAAAAAGCTGAAAAGGGACAGTCTTTGGCAAAGGCTCATATGTGGATGGAGGAGGGCTGGTTATAGGCTAGAGGGCTGAGATGGTTACTTCTGGAGTTTCATCTTCTACCATAACCAAGGAACCATTGGGCTCTACCACTATCTGGACCCCATGACGGCGTAGCTGTGAATGTGGTGCCCAAATTTTGTGTTGGATTCACGCGAGTTTGAAGACATCCGAGTTATTTGAAAAACGGAGTCGCCACGCCATTTTGATTACCTCAAAACTTTGAAAAAGGTTTTACTTGGGTTCGGAGGTGAAGTTACCCCTTGGGAAGAACGTTTGGCGTTCACCCAAAGTGCCTTGCCGAAGCAAGTCTCCCAAGATTTCATTAATCGTGCTTGCTTGCGTGCTTTCTTGTGTGCATGTGTTTGAAAATAAGGGGGGAATGTCCCAAGTCGTCTTCCGGACGTACAAACCATTTGTTGGTTGTCGCTCGGGATTCCTTGGAATTTTATGTATTTGGGATTATGATCCCGTCCTCATCTTATGACTTGTGATCATCGCATTTTAAACCTCGGGACCCTCGGGACTTGCGTGATCGAGAGAATGACTCTCTTTTGGTCAAAGATGAGGTTCTTTATGAAAAGGAGGGTCCTTAGCCCATCAATCCTACGCTTTAAGACGGTCGAGCTCGTATAGAGGCTTCATACTCTTTCTTAAGCGATAATCGGAGATATAGGGTTCAAGGTATCCCTTTCTAAAGAAATATGGAACCTTTAATGGAAGGAACGATGTAAAGATAGGATCTTTTACACCGGTCCGTTCCAAGGTTGGGGAAAGGGGAAATGCATGATGAAAAATGACACTTTAATGAAAAGATGACATTTTTGGGTTGCAAATGATGCACTTAGTTTAAAGAAATAATCTTTATTGCAAATGATGCATAAAGATTTGATTTTTATGCAAATGATGCATTTTTGTTGAAGAAATTGGCATTCATTATGCAAATGATGCATAAAGATTGCATTTTGAAAAGCATATGATGCTAGTTTATGGTAAAGACATGGTCTTTAAAGCAAATGATGCTTGAACAAGGGGTTTTGAATGCAAAGGATGCATTTTTATTGAAAAGATTGGATTTTTATATGCAAAATGATGCATAAAAATGACATTTTTATTTGAAAATGGGAGTTTTAGGTGCAAAGGATACACCTTTATGAAAAAAGACTACATTTTTATGACAAATGAGGTCTTAATGCATGCAAAAATGGGAAAGGGGGTGATAAAGATGTGATCTTTAACTATGAATGCCAAGTCCCAAGCAAGATATATGAATGCAATGAGCAAGTATATCAATTAAAAGCAAGGTTAGGGCGTGCGAGGTTACCAATTGCTTCCTTTGCTTCTTTGGTCGGAGCTAGGAGGAGAGATTGGTCTTGGATCTTCAAGGAGGAGGGAGGGAGCTTCTTGGCCTTCTTCTTCACCTTCTTGAGCCTTCACCAATATTCTTCACGTCTTGGGAGTGGCGAGTGTATTGCTATGGATTGTGTGTATTGTTGTTGTTGTTGAAATGGGTAGAGGAGGGCTCTATTTATAGGCGATGCGGATAAGGCTAATGAAGCCGTGCGGCCGAGAGACCTTGGGCTAATGCGGCCGTGCGGGCTTATCCACAATGACTCGGCATTCTAGAACCATGCAAGGTGGCATTATTCTAGAACCTTCTTCCTAATTAAGAAAAACGTGTTTTCTTAATTAGGAAGGCTCCCTTCGACCCTTAATTTTAATTTGGGATTTGTTCCAGAACATTTCAGGAACACTAGGAAGGTCAGGGAATTACGGAAACTTACCGAAATTGCCGGGAAATTTAGCGGAAGGCATGAGCCGGATTTGGGTACTTACGAAGCCCTCGGCAACGTCACTTGCAAGGCGAGTGGGGTTGTCGATAGAAAAAGATCCGATCGGCGAATGCGAGACGGATTGGGTGACCAAGACGGTCGAGTGGGTGAACCTTTTGGAAGGCTACCTACGTATCCGGAGGAATCAAGCCGGGCCGTAGTTCGGAACTTAGGATCCGGCGGGGAGGAAGAAGAGCGGTCTCTTCTTTGGGGAAAAAGAAGAGAAAATGACCTAGGAGGTCAAGCAATTGATCCTCTTTGGGGATATGCTAGGAGTGACCAAGGTGGTCGGATATACGAACTTCTATGAGGGTTGCTTTATCACTAAGGAGTGACAAAGAAACGGGGTGACCAAAGTGGTCGAATGGCTGGACCTTTTATAAAAGGCTACCTACGTATCCGGAGGAATCAAGCCTTGATCGTAGTTCAAGCATCACTAGATAGTTAGGAACGATGTCTAGGATTCTTGAGATTTTGACAATTAATGGAGGTTTGTCACTGATTGAAACTAGAGCTTACGTCACTATCGAGTGGATAGAGGTAGCTAGAGTTTGGTGAACTTGAGCATACGTCTCAATCTCTTTCGAATCGGAGATATGGGTTGCCCGAGCATACGTCTCAATCTCTTTCGAATCGAGAGATATGGGTTGCCCTAGAATGATTTAAGCATACGTCTCAATCTCTTTCGAATCAGAGATATGGGTTGCCAAAGTTTGAATGATTTAAGCATACGTCACTATTCGGGATAGAGGTAGCTTAAGTTGAGAGAAACTTGAGCGTACGTCACTATTCGGGATAGAGGTAGCTTAAGTTGAGAGAAACTTAAGCGTACGTCACTATTCAGGATAGAGGTAGCTTAAGTTAAGAGAACTTAGCATACGTCACTATTCGGGATAGAGGTAGCTTAAGTTGATAGAAACTTAGCATACGTCACTATTCGGGATAGAGGTAGCTTAAGTTGATAGAAACTTAGCATACGTCACTATTCTGGATAGAGGTAGCTTAAGTTGAGAGAAACTTAGCATACGTCACTATTCGGGATAGAGGTAGCTTAAGTTGATAGAAACTTAGCATACGTCACTATTACGGATAGAGGTAGCTTAAGTTGAGAGAAACTTGAGCGTACGTCACTATTAGGGATAGAGGTAGCTTAAGTTGAGAGAAACTTAGCGTACGTCACTATTCGGGATAGAGGTAGCTTAAGTTGATAGAAACTTAGCATACGTCACTATTACGGATAGAGGTAGCTTAAGTTGGGAGAAACTTAGCATACGTCACTATTCGGGATAGAGGTAGCTTAAGTTGATAGAAACTTAGCATACGTCACTATTCTGGATAGAGGTAGCTTTGAGAGAAACTTAGCATACGTCACTATTCGGGATAGAGGTAGCTTAAGTTAAGAAGAAACTTAAGCGTACGTCACTATTCGGGATAGAGGTAGCTTAAGTTGATAGAAACTTAGCATACGTCACTATTCGGGATAGAGGTAGCTTAAGTTGAGAGAAACTTGAGCGTACGTCACTATTCGGGATAGAGGTAGCTTAAGTTGATAGAAACTTAGCATACGTCACTATTCGGGATAGAGGTAGCTTAAGTTGATAGAAACTTAGCATACGTCACTATTCTGGATAGAGGTAGGCTCAGTTTAGAGTTTTGACAATTCGGAGGTTGTCACCTAGCGTTATCCCGTTATAACGGAATTAACGGAGCGGCGGGAATAGAGCTTGATTGCTAAAGAGATAAGGGATATTTTACGAAAAAGATGTTATCTTGGTTAAAAGATAACGGAAATTGCATGCCCAGTGGAAGGTCCGGGCGGGATTGTAATTTACGCTCGGAGCGAATGAAGCCGCCCGGCATGAGATGGAGAAAAAGGAGCCGTACGGCTAGAGACCTGTTTTTCAGATTATTTAAAACGGGTTTGAACGGGCATTGGGCATTATTGCCGCCCAAGAAGCTGCCGAGGAAGAGAGAGAGAAAGGAGAGAATTTCTTCAAAAATTCTTCAATTCCCTTTGCTTCTATCGATTGGAATGGATCAGGAGGGCAATCCCATACCGAGGCAAGCAAGGAGGAACATCTCCGCGGCTGCGAGAAGGAGGAGAAAGGAGCTCGTTCGGACGGAGAGGAAGTATGACTTCCTTACGCCTCCATCAGAGCTTTACCCAGGGGAGAAGGGAGCATAAATCAACGAACCCGCGATCGGTTGGGGTAAGCATTCTTAATTTGCTCAATTCCGATGATTTTGCTTGAATTTTGAATGATTTAGGGCTTGACCCGAATTTTAGGAATTTTCTAGGATTTTTGAATGATTTTGAGATGCATGAACAACCTATGAGGCTAAGAATATGCAATGTGCAACTTATTTGATGAAAATTATGAGAATGACTCACTTTTTTCTCGCAAAATGAAGTAAGAATGAGAATTTTCAAAATATGAGACGGAGTTCTTGCCTTGTGCTAGAACTAGGTCAAAATTCTGATTTTCAATGAGAAAACATGATTTTGGAAGATGAAAATGATTCATGCATGCCATTTTTGAAAGAATAATGCTTATGTGCAAAGAATTGTGAAAATTGTGATTTTGTGTTTTAGGAAAGCAATGGGACTTGACATGACGCGTTTCAAGTGATGAAAGACGCTTTTTGATGCAAATAATGCTAGAAAAACTTTTGTGAATGCTTTTCTTTTGAAAATAGATGCGCTTTTGTGAATATATGCATGCTTTTGAAAATGATGAAGGGTGACACTTCTTTTTTGTGCTTGTCTACGGGAGAACAAGTCTAGAGGACCATCGGAGATAGCGGTTAAGCTTTGGCGAGAGGATGCGGATTTTGAGAAGAATGGGGTGAACCCCAAGAATTTGGTGAGGGCTACCGGTCTGGATGCGTTTGTAGAGGCCATCGGCGGGGGTGTTCACATCACCTCTAAGAGCAAGGGCTTGGTCCGGGCCCTTTACGAGTTACGGTGGGATAGTACCCATAGCTTTCACCTTAGGTGGGAGAGGCGACGGTGACTCCTGGCGACTTCACGGCTATTGCGGCCTACGAGTTCACTTGGGAGGCCCGTGACTTGGAGAGACCACATTACGGTGAGGAGTTCCGAGGCTTTGGTCGGGTTTGAGCTGATTCCCAGTGCAGGGATGGAGGCGGAACGTCGAGGTGGCGATTCGAGACTTGCATGCGAGAACTTTCTTGCTAATGATGTGGCCTTGCCCAGTGGCTAGAGCATTCATATGGTTGATGCTATCGAGTCACTATCTTTGCTAATTACAGGACGCTGGCCATGACTTGCCTCCTCGACTCTTTGGAGGATGTGGATGGGATAGGGACGGTCTCTTGGGGCGAGGCCGGATTGGCGGAGTTGTACTTCTCGTTGGACATGTACGGTCGGAACAAAGCTGCTTCCATGGTGCTTCTCATTTGCCCTTGAGGTAGTCTCCTTTCTTTTTTCTTTTCTCTTTTCTGTCTTGAGACTTTTATGAGAGAGAGAATGACCTTTTGATGTTTTGGACATGCGGGCTGGTTTTGTGAGGTGATCGGGTTCTTCCCTTGGAACCCGGCGAGTGATGTCACCATCTTCCACTGCTATGGTTATTTGGAGGAGATGCGAGGATAAATTCACGGGGAAGACCCGGATCACTTTCGACTACAAAATGGTGAGGCCGATCATCAACGGGGATGGGCATGACGGAGTGGACTTCTACCCTTGGGGCGGTATCCGGAGATCTTCTTTGGGAGATGCCATTGATGTGACGAGGCGAGAGGAGGTGGCTCGGCTGGGGCGACATGTGATGTCATTTACTTGGGGACCGTTTCTCGAGCGGCGTAGCCATGTCCCTCCATTGGACGCCATTACTCCTCGGGATCCTCCGGCACGGATGCTACGGCCCGAGGGATTGGCCGAGAGGATGAGATAGCGAGGTACCGGGCGAGGCGTGGCTGCGAGAGGAGTACTGACATGGACACCCCCTACGTTGTGTTTGTGGAGCGGCGCACGAGGACGCCACGAAGCTAGTGAAGGCGGCGGTCACTCGGGGATATGGGGAGGATGAGCCTGCGGCCCGCCGATCCCTCCTGCGCATCGTCCTACGTGGTCCATGGAGTGCCGAGGAGGATGAGGATACTGTCCCCGATGCTAGGGAGCCCCGGTACACCTTGCCGCTGATAGCCTTTGTGAGTATACTTTTAGGGTCCTTATTCCTTTTTAGCTTTGATTTTACGCTTTTGCAATTTTACGAGATTTTACAGATTTTTACGAGATTTTCTCTTCTTTTCTCGGGGTTCCGGCTCGCACTTACGATAGGGTGGTCGGGCGAGAATAGGGGCTGGAAGGACATGTGCCGGTCTCTTACGAGGAAGGCGGCTGCGCTTGAGGCGGCGGCGGATGCACGGGAGCACAGGCGCAAGAGACGGCACGTCGGGGCACGGCGTCTACCTCATCGGCCTCGGAATACTCTTCCCGGTGCCATGCCTCGGGGCGGGGACCCAGCGGCGACGTGCAGGCGGTGGCGAGTACGGGCACGATAATGTCCATTTGTCGACGTGAGCGACCGGGAGGACTTGATGAGGGAGGCTAGCATCTATGAGGCGAGTAGCGATGAGGAGGAAGAAGAATCGGAGGCCTAGGAGGTCTCTAGGATAGATTTGGAACGAAAACAAACAATGAACAATTTTTATGCACACTTTGTTTATTTTTTGCTTTATTTGGGCGCCGATGGGCGAAAACATTGTATTTACATTTTATTTACTTTTCTAATTTATGCTTTTTCAATTTGCATATTATCGAGCCTTGGGGCGACTTTTTGCTTGGAATTGGGGGTGGCGGGCCAAAATGATTTATAATGGTATATAAATGCTTGAATGGCTTGGATATGTTTTGTACGGGTTTTGGTTGAAAAAGTGGGGTGAAAACTCCCTTGGGCAGCAACTTTGGTTCTTTGCAGAATTTTTCTGCGAGAGGGCTAATGTAGCCGTGCGGCATGGCCTTGAGGAAAATGAAGCCGTGCGGCTTACGGTTACATGCGATTTGGTTATTTTACGAATAAAAGCAAGGCTTGGCCATTTCATTTCATTTTCACTCTAGACTTGTCCCAATTGTTCCCGAGCATATTTTGGACCTAAAAGCACCATCTTTGATCACTTTGCGATGGAGAAGCCCGTCGGATTGCAAAGGGAAGCGAGACCATTTTCTATCCGGTCTTCAATCTTGGGCGAGACATAACTTCCAAAATCACAAGGGGCTGCTTGATTCTTCCTTCAAGATCAAGTCTTTATGGCATTTGAGGGATCTCCCGCCCGATTGGGACTGTTGAGAGCCGCGGCAAAGTTACGGGACGTCAGGAGACATGTTTCTTGCTTCTCTTACAACGAAATTGTCCCAACGCACGAAGACTTGAGCCTTGATTGGGGTCCCGGGCGAGGCTATATCTATTCATGATCGGAGACGTGCCGGTGACGGTAAAGCTTGCATCTTTTCTGCAGATTCCTTTGGGAGAGTGAGAGGATGATGGTAGCCCGGATAGGATTGACCTTTACGATATCCGGGCGAGGTTTGGGTCTCCGAGATATAGGCTGCGACCACGGTGGCTATGGATGCTTTCATTCTCTGCGTATTCTCTGTTTTGTTCCTTCTTGAGTCCGTGGGGATCTGTCATAGTGGCCTCTTGGACATGGTCGAGAGGCTGCGGGTGGGAAGGATATTGTCCCATTGGTTTTGGGAGAGACATTTCATGGGATCGACGGGATGGCTCGGGAGACCATTTCATGAGGTCAGGAGTCCGGCTATGTTGACTTTGTGGCTGCGGGAGAGGCTCGGGGCTTTGCACGGGGCTTTGCCGACTCGGTGCCCTTGGGTGATTTCTCGGAGAGGTGCGCCTAGGCGGCGAGGAACGGGGTAGGCGGGAGGCGATGATGGCTAGGCTATCCACTTCGGACATCCGTTGGTGGATACCACATTGGAGGTTGCGGACCGGGAGGATATTTCGGGAGTCTTATGTTGTGAGGGTTCCGAGTTACCTTTGGTCATCCTTTTATATACCTGCTTGGTATCCGGGCGGTTTGGGGCTTTACGGGAGCCATTGAGTGATTGGGAGGACATCCGGACCATGGAGGTGGTGTCATTGGACATGAGGGATCCGGCCCGGCTTCTCTTTCTTCTCGAGGGCTTGGACATATCTTTGCTTTCCCACCCGGGGCTATCTTCGGGAGCGGGAAGAGCACCATCTTGACCACTTTGTCTACTTGGGTGAGTACGAGAGGGAGATGGGAGCGACTCGGGTTATCTTGGAGGATAGACGTCGAGCTTTATTGGGAGGCGGCTGCGACTCGAGTAGGACTACGAGGGAGGCGAGGCTAAGGCGAGTTGCCATAACCGGTCGAGGTGACTTGGTCGGAGATATGGAGGCTCGGTACAAGAGGTTGTCAGAGTCGCTCCTTTGGCGAGGCTCGAGAGGGAGGAGGTGCGGACTCGTGCTCGGATAGAGAGCGCTTATTGACACGGGGTTGGTGGAGGCTCCGGTGAGGATACCGAGAGGTCGGGATGAGGGATACCGAGCATTATTGAGAAAAGAGGAAGAAGACTCGACGGGGCCGAGGAAAAGGGAAGAAGACCAAAGAAGACTCGGCGAATGACGGCGACGGATCTTTTCTTAGGATTCCCTTATTGCCATTTTGCAAACACATTAGTTTATTTAGGCATTTTATTGTATTTTAGATCTTTGTAGCGAGGTTAGCGAGTCAAGAGGTAGGCCGTGCTTGAACTCATCAAGAAGTTTTTAACTTGTAATGAACAAGAAATATTATTTTAGAAATTAGTCAAGACACATTTCATGGAAATTCAAATGTCTTTTTTTTTTATTGATCGGGACATATTTCATGGAAACTTAATCGTCCTTTTTATTGTTTAGACCGAACCATATATGGCTGCCTACGTTCCCCTTTTACAAGAAAGGCTAAGGGGCTCGGGTCTACGTAGTTCATTACGGTGAACTAATTTTTTTTTTTCGTGTGCGGCCATTTGTTTTTGCCTAGACCGCCCTTTTTGGGGTTTTCGGCCTATTTGGGCATTACTCTTTTGCACTAAGATTTTTCTTTTTTTTTTTTATATGTGCAACCTTGTCTTTTGCCTAGACCGCCCTTTTTGGGGTTTTTCGGCCTAGTGGGTATTACTCTTTTTGCACTTTTTTTTTTTTTATTTTTTTTTTTTTTTATTAGACATAGTATCTTCGGAGTTTATCACCGTTTGGTGGGTGGACAAAGGGATTGCCATCCAAGTACGCAAGCTTCATGGCTCCTCCAGATAATATCTTACGCACCACATAAGGGCCGATCCGAGACGGGTTCCCATTTTCCCGGGGTTGTCTGCGGTAGGGGCTTTACTTTCGGCACTAAGTCACCCTCTTTGATGTCTACGGCCTTGACCTTTTTATCAAACGCTACGGCCATTCGCCTCTGGTAGGCTCGGGTGTGTTCCATGGCTTTTAGCCTTCTCTCGTCAAGCGGGGCTAACTCATCATGCCATTTGCGCAACCATTCTACTTCATTGACAACTTTGTTTTCCGGGAGGACCCTTAATGACGGGATTTCCAACTCCACTTTGGTAACACTTTGCTTCCATCCCGTAAGTTAGGGCAAAAGGAGTTTCTCTGTGGGTACATTCGACGGACGTTACGCAGCCCCGAGTGCTAGGTGCGGCTTTTCGGGCCAATCACGACCACGGGTGGCCATCTTAGGATGATCCGCTCGAGTGTCTTATTAGCGGCTTCCACGGCTCCATTGGTGCGAGTGCATGCGGGGACGACTTGTGGCGAGTAACTACGAATTCGACGGCGGTCTATCGCGATCTCCTTCGAAGTGTGACCCATTATCGAAATGATCTCGTTGGGCACCCCATATACACATTATGTTTTCTTTGATGAAGCTGGGCCACTTTTACGGAAGTGAGGACCTTGTAGGACTTGGCCTCTACCCACTTGGTGAAGTAGTCGATGGCTACCAACACGAACTCGTGCCCATTGCTTCGGTCGGGGCTATTTTCCCTATCACGTCAATGCCCCAAGTTGCAAACGGCCAAGGAGTCGTCATGCGGTACGAGGTCATGAGGTGGGAGATGGTTGAGGTTGGCAAACCGGCGGCACTTGTCGCGAGGTTCGGACGTCTTTGAACGCGATCTGTCTCCATGGAGATCCGGTAGTAACCCATTACGAGGATCACTTGCATCGGGGCTCACGGCATTCATGTGAGGACCGCAAGGACCATTGTGGACTTCGGTCATCAACTCTCAGCTCTTTCTTGAGTGACACATAAGAGGAGTGGTCCTTGATAGCGTTTCTTGTACGGGTTGCCTCCTAGGATGACATAATGGGAGGCCAACCTTTTCGGGGCTCGCAAGCTTTTGGCTCGACACCTTCTTTTGGTCTACCTTCTTCGTCTACGAAAGGCGACTCTCCGTCTTTGAGGAATTGGTAAATCTGATTGTACCAAGGTTCCTTTATGGGCTCGGGTCCCAGGTCCACTTCATAACGAGAATTTGGGGCTTCTCTTCTACCCACTCTGAAGGGCTTTATGGCTTTTCCCTCGGGGATCTCTACCAATGAGGCTAGAGTAGCTAGGGCATCTGCGAATCTGTTCTTTTCCCTCGGCAAGTAGTGGAAAGTCACTTCTACGAAGCTGTCCGATCCAACTCCTCCATATGGGCATGATACCGTTGCGGATTAGGGTCCACGAGTCTTCCACTTGTTGGAGACTTGGTTGATGATCGAGGGCCGAGTCTCAGTAAACTTGAGCTCCTTGACATTTCTTTCTAAGGCGGCCTCCAAACCGGCAATGCGGGCTTCATACTCGGCGACATTGTTCGTGGCGGGAAAGTTCAACTTGAGGGCTATGGGGGTATGCTCATCTTTCGGATCGACCAATAGCATTCCTACACCATTTCCTCTTTTGTTAGCGGCTCAGTCAAAGAACAATTGCCATCTATTCTCGAGCTCAGCTGCAAAGATCCCTTCATGCAGGAATTGGGGTTCGGGCCCTCTGTCTTCATTGCGGGGAAAGTTCGCCGGGTGATCGACAATGCTTGACCCTTGATGGCCTTTACGGTCACATAGTTGATGTCGTATTACGCCAAGAAGAAGGACCACTTCGCTAAACGCATCGAGAGGAAGGCTTGTCAAAGATGTACTTGATGGGGTCCATTTTCGAGACCAAATTCACGGGGTGGGCTTGCATATAATGCTTCAATTTGCCGACTACCCGGACCGATCTGCACGAGTCTTTTCACATCTTTGAGTAATTGAGCTCACTCCCTGTAGCTTCCGGCGACAAAGTAAATGGCGTTTTCTACCCGAGAGTCTTTCTTTTCTGAGCAAGCATAGCCCCAATGCCGTGTACGTGACGGTGAGATAGAAGCGAAGAGGCTTGTCTATGTGGGGGCATAGTACGGGGGATGTACTAAGTATGCCTTGATGCAGTCAAAGGCATCTTGGCATTCTTCGGTCCATTACGTGTCCACATTCTTCTTCATGAGCTTGAAGATGGGCTCGCACATAGTGGTCAGGCGATTGTGAAACGGGCGATGTCTTGCAATTTACCCATGAAGCTCTTGACTTACATGCAGGTTTGAGGTGGCCTCATATCCATGATGGCTTTGATCTTTCGGGGTCAACTTCTATACCTCGCTCAGTGACCATATACCCAAGCACTTTTCCCCTTGTCACTCAGAAGGTGCATTTTGGCGGGGTTTAGTCTCATGGAATCTTTGTCTCAACCTCTCAAAGAATTTTCGTAGGTCAACAAAGTCTTTGCCCACCCTCTCCTTTGGAGTGGATTATCATATCATCTACGTAGACCTCAATCTCCTTGTGGATCATGTCATGAAAAAGCGCGGTCGTTGCCCTTTGGTAAGTAGCCCGGCATTCTTGAGCCGAATGGCATTCTTGTATAACGATGGGTTCCCCGTGGTGTGGTGAAGGCTGTCTTTTCTTGGTCTTCCTCGGCCATCTTGATGCGGTTGTAGCTGCAAAACCATCAACGAAGGATTTGACTTCGTAGTTGGCGGTGGAGTCCACCGGGATGTCTATGTTTGGCGAGAGGGTAGTCGTCTTTGGGGCGCCTTGTTCGGATCTCGGAAATCCACACGGCGGCGCACCTTCCCATTGGCCTTGGTTACGGTCACGATGTTGGACAACCATGTCGGGTATTCAATGACTACGATGAACCCTACCCGCGGTAGCTTCTCAATTTCTTCTTTGACACCTGTAGAGACCATTCGGCTTAATCTTTCTCGGTTTACGCTGCGGCTTAGCATACGGTGCTAGAGGGATTACGTGTTCTACTATCGAAGCTGTCTAGCCCCGGCATATCCTTGTATGACCATGCAAACACGTCGACGTATTCTACGAGCGGCTCGATCAATCTGTCCCTTTCAACCCCCTGGAAGAAGCTTCCAATCTGTGTCTCTTTAGGTTCCTCAATAGTACCCAAGTTCACACTTATCAAAACCTCCTCGGCGGCTTGGGCCCGGTTTTCCTCTTTTACGAAACACCTTAAAGATTTCTTTAATGTATTGTTCGTTTAGTGTGTTTGCATCTTGTTCAAATGATTCATTATTAAGCTTGTTGTTAAGTTTTGAGTTAATTTATCATTTGTTAAGTTGGCAATAAGAGGATAATCGAAAGATTTGTCATTTCATTCAAGATAAGGGGAAAGATGACATCGATTACATTTTCATAATCCTCGGGCGTGAGGCCTTCGGATGACTACGAGGGGCTGGAATTCAAAGATTCTGACTCGGCGAATAGACAACGGGGTGTTTGACACGGCAGGTTGAGAAGGACGGGGTACCAATCCAAGCTCCGTGATCATTTCTTTGTCGGCGGCTATCGGCCACGAGAATGTCTCCCAATTCTTCAATGGCATTTTGTCTTAGTCACCAAAGTGCGAGGATCAAAATGACTTTCACCATCGTCTCCAATAACGGCAACTATCTCATCATACGGGCGAAGTCGATCAAGTGCAGGATTTGTGCTTCTTCGTCAAACAACTCTTGCAAACCCCCCTTGTTGTCTTCACTGCTTTGGCGGCTTCTATCTGGCTGATCTTTGGAAGAGCTAACTCAAAGGCGGAGAAGTCCATTGTCCCGGATGCGACTCTTTGACAGGCCGGATTTCCTTTGAAGACGTACTCATTACGAACGGTAGTGGTAGCCCCGAGGATATCGGCAAATCAAGGAACATTCTTCGAACGGGATTGGTGGCTTTCCCCTAACTTTCTCAAGGTTCTCTAGAAGGGTTTTACGCAAGGAGATGCGCGATCACTTTCATCATATTGTGTCCCTCCTTTTGTAAAGTAATGGGTCGAGACGGCAATTTGTAAGGATGGAGGCTGGACCCCTTCACCTTTCGTGCCTTTAGCTTTTACGGCATCCAGAGAGTTCGGTTTGTACCCCAAGCCATATACGGTAGTCTGTTCCTTCACATCAATGATGGTGTTACGACCTTGAAGTCTTCTACCCAACCCAAGTCCCGGAAGATAACTCATTTTTCGCATCATTCTCATGGCGGGAGGGATTTTATCGGAAGTAGTGGTGAGGTCGGTGCAACACACTTGTGCCTTGGAAGAAGCTACGGAGAATCCGGTCAATGCTAACCCTTCATCATCGTGCTTGATCTCCAATATCGGGATATCCCAGTCTTTGGTTCCTTCTACCGTGACACTTTGTCCCCATAAATGGTGGTGATAGTTCCATCACTCGGCGAAATTTGGCCTTGATGCAAAGTAGAGGCTACCCCGTTTATGCGGTGGATCCAAGGCCGTCCCAGAGGCGGTAAATGAAATCGGAATGTCAATAACTTGAAAATCAACGTCCATGACCTTTTTCCGAACCACATCTTGAGAGTGGCGATCCCCAAAGCGATCGTGCGGTGGAGTCATAGGCCTTAATAGTCGACTAGAAGGCTTTAAGTCCGTTGGCTTCGGATCCAATAAATCCATCATTTTAGGCGGCAAGACATTCATTGCGAGACCCTCAGTCGACTAATACTCGTGGCAATCGACGTTCTTCTAAGCTAATTTGTGATGTAAAGAGGTTCGTTGTGACTAGCCCCATACTTTGGCGAGGTCTAAGTCGGTGAAGGTAATGATGTTTCCGTAGTGGATATTTCCAATCATTTGGACGACCTCATGCGGGGTGACATCTATGGGCACCATGGTCTTGGCCAAACTTTCTTCTAGCTTCAACTTATGAGGGTATGAAGAGGTCAACGGGGACCATAAGGAGATATTGGCTTGGGTACACTTCAGCGAGTTAGGGCTGGATCCTCCTTATCGAGTCGAGCTTTTACGCCACGGCTTATAAGGTCTTTTATACATTTTTGGCTCGAGACGGTGCTTCTTTTGTCACCCTTAGGCTGCTCAACATTCATACGCCGAGACCAAGTCATCACATAGACATTGGATTTTCCTTGGTCATTATTCCCTCTTGGAGGATTACGTCAATTCTTTCAAAGTCGAGGCGGATTCTTGCGGCGTATGGCCAATTCTGGCGATTGATCGATTGACGGTCTTTGCTTAGGAAGCATAGGCGGCTTCCCGAATCTGGTCCCGGAGTTACCGGCTTTTTGACCTTTTACGAGTTTGACCGGCTGATTTCAACTTCACATTCTCCGTTTAAAGCTTTCACAGTCTCATTCAAACTTTTCAAAGTCGGCATGCAACAAGAATTATCACTTAGGAGTTTGGAGCTTGGCAAATGGCTTTCTCATCCGAACCTAGCAACTTCTTTAACGAGTAGGATCACATTCCTCATCAGCTTTGTCAAGCATGTCTTTTCTTTCCACAGGGGTCAACCTTCGACGGCATCTTTGACGTTGGCCAAACATTTTACGAAGTGGGAAATTCCATCATCAATAAGGATTTACGCGGGGTCAAATCTCATGGCGGGTTCCTTTTCCTTCTTTATCGAGAGATATTTTCCGGGCTTTTTGGCTTACGGACTAACCACTCCTCTATTGTCCCTTAGGCACTTCGGCTGTGTCTTCATCGGTGTCACTACGGTAGCTCTCGTGGGAACTTTCGCCTTGACTACGATGACCAATGAGGGCAAAGCGAGGTCGGGATACTTGACGCCATATGAGGGTATCTCGAGACTCTTCCTCGGGCTTAGGGATTACCGGGAAAACATCATTATCATCGTAGGACATAAAGGGGCCCAGGGTCGCCTCTAAACTCGAGGACTCTTTCCAAGGCATCCATACATTCTTCTTGAGACCAAGTTTCGGGAGTGACTACTAACAACGTGATAGAGTCTACCCTTCTGATGAGAGTTTGGCTTCGGCGACGCTTACATGTTCCAGATCGGTGGGCGGAGCCCACTTCCCTCTTTTGGCTAAAGCTTCGATCAAGTTCCTCCATTCGCCTACCAAGTCCTTGTACGGAGTATTGAACTCTAGGATATAGGACTCATACACTACCTCATCCTTCTCCGAGCCTTTGCATAGGCTGCAGACACACTTTGAAGTGATTTCATCCCTATTCCGAGTCCGTGGCTTTCTACCTCATCTTGCCCCTCGGGTTTCACTTCCGTTGGCTCCAAGTCCATTCCTTTTCTTGAGCTGTCATCATCGCTGTAAACCCATCCATTCCTATTCTCGTTTCCGTGACTCTTCCTTTGTAGCTGTCCGAGAGGTAGGCAAATTCACGGGCGTTGACAAAATTGGAAAGGTCAAATTGGCCTTTGGGATTCCAAAGTAGGCTCGAGTGAAAGGAGGAAAAAGGTCCCGTGGGGGGATGCGAGAGGAAGCGAGGGTGTCGGGACCCTAACGGCTTGGGGTATTGGAGAAGGCGAGAAGGGGACGATCTTTGGCAATGGGTTATATGAAGATGGGGGAGGGCATTGGTTATAGGCTAGCTCTTCTTCCCTAGTCATGCAGTTACCCAAACCGGCCTTTGTTCTCTGTCAAATCGGCCATTCGACTCTCGAGCGAGGATTACGGCGAGCGTATCGAGGATTACTGCGCTAACAAGTCGGCGGCCCGGTGTTCTCACCCACTTCTTTCTCGGCTGCGGGAAAGGGATAGGAAAGGTTTAGACTCGGGGTAGGTGTTTAGGTGAAGGCTCGAAGCAATATGCAAATTAGAATCTTCAAGTTTACTTAAAACAGTGTCTTTTATTAATATCTATTTGGTTGGAAAAGGGATTACGCCCTTCTTTTTCACAACTACTCTAGATCTGGATCGGTGGGTTCCGTCACTACGTCTATAAGCCCCTCGTATTCCACACTGTATTTCGACCTCCCGGGGTGGACGGCCCGGGCGAGGTCCTATAGGGCACGCGGATCCCACCGAGAAGTAAAGAACGCTCCTATCGGGTCTAGCGGGTCATAGGACTTTTCAACGCACGAGCGATGCGGATTATAGTCAAGGCAATACCGGGAAAGTCTCGTCTCTGCCTTGACGGATCTTTGTGAGTTTCGCTTGAGCGAATGACGGTTTTGACTTTCGGTAATGTCGAGAGAATAATAGGCATGGGTCGGGCGGTAAAAAGCCGGATGACACGGTGTCACATTGAACTTCGTTGCATACGCGGTGCGTGAGTCGGAATCGAAGTCAATGCCGGTCAAGATCTTGCCAATTTTTCCTTGTCGGAATTTTGGCGAGCTTCGCTTGAGCGAAAGATCTTTTGATTTTTGGCAAAGACTCGGTCTTGACTCTTACGCATTCCGTGCGGGTCAAGGTCAATAGTCAATGTCGGAGTCAAGATCCCACCGATTTTTCCTTGTCGGAATTTCGGCGGGAATTTCGCTTGAGCGACAATCTTGGCTTCCGTTATGAGCTAAGGCTTGACCTTTACGTGGGTATGCAAGCTGGGCTATATGACACGGACTAGACCAAAAACCAACCAAAAGTCACGGTTTTTGAAACGTGTGACACGGGTGTGCATTGGTCGACCTTTGTTTGCCATGGGGAGGTTGGGATGATTCCGTGCGCGCCGGGAGCATCGTAAGGCTGTCCGTGGCTGCATTGGAACCACCCTCGGGTTTGAAGGACGTGCGTGCAAAAGTGTACGGGATATATCGGAGTGCGCGTAGTGTGCGGTCTCCTAAAAATGTTCCTTTTGAGTTAAAACAGAGATTTTCATAAATGTGTTTTAAAGGAATGATTTTCGGGACGGGGAAAATGCAACACATAAGCACGTAAATTTTAAGGAGCCCCGATCGATCATGGAGTGAATAGCCCCAGTGCTAGGGCCCAGATTAACCATGATTTTCTGGTGGAATTGCCACTGAGGTCGCCGGTCGAGAATCCAATGAGGATTGAGCCGTACGGCTGCATGGATCAATTTTCCGGGTTCCACTCCTTTGCTATTTTTCGGGTTATTTCCCGTTTCAAAGTATGCCGAGATTCCAAGATGCAAATGATGCAATGCATGGTAAAGAAAGCAAGCATGATTAATGAAATCGGCGATGGGAGTCTAACCCGCTCAAGGGAAAAGCTTTCTTCTATTTTTTTCAAAATTGTTTTTTCGAAAAGGGATGCGGTACGTGGATTGTTAAACCACCGGTTATCCCAACTCCCACGTCGGGGAGTGTACGGGGAAGGGTAAGTGGTTTCCACCTATATCACGAGTATCGATTTTAGTTTGTTTTGAAAATAAAAGCTTTTCTCCTTTGGGATATCCCAGTAGTCGCCAAACTGTGAATGTGGTGCCCAAATTTTTGTGTTGGATTCACGCGAGTTTGAAGACATCCGAGTTATTTGAAAAACGGAGTCGCCACGCCATTTTGATTACCTCAAAACTTTGAAAAAAGGTTTTACTTGGGTTCGGAGGTTAAGTTACCCCTTGGGAAGAACGTTTGGCGTTCACCCAAAGTGCCTTGCCGGAGCAAGTCTCCCAAGATTTCATTAATCGTGCTTGCTTGCGTGCTTTCTTGTGTGCATGTGTTTGAAAATAAGGGGGAAATGTCCCAAGTTGTCTTCCGGACGTACAAACCATTTGTTGGTTGTCGCTCGGGATTCCTTGGAATTTTATGTATTTGGGATTATGATCCCGTCCTCATCTTATGACTTGTGATCATCGCATTTTAAACCTCGGGACCCTCGGGACTTGCGTGATCGAGAGAATGACTCTCTTTTGGTCAAAGATGAGGTTCTTTAGAAAAGGAGGGTCCTTAGCCCATCAATCCTACGCTTTAAGACGGTCGAGCTCGTATAGAGGCTTCATACTCTTTCTTAAGCGATAATCGGAGATATAGGGTTCAAGGTATCCCTTTCTAAAGAAATATGGAACCTTTAATGGAAGGAACGATGTAAAGATAGGATCTTTTACACCGGTCCGTTCCAAGGTTGGGGAAAGGGGAAATGCATGATGAAAAATGACACTTTAATGAAAAGATGACATTTTTGGGTTGCAAATGATGCACTTAGTTTAAAGAAATAATCTTTATTGCAAATGATGCATAAAGATTTGATTTTTATGCAAATGATGCATTTTTGTTGAAGAAATTGGCATTCATTATGCAAATGATGCATAAAGATTGCATTTTGAAAAGCATATGATGCTAGTTTATGGTAAAGACATGGTCTTTAAAGCAAATGATGCTTGAACAAGGGGTTTTGAATGCAAATGATGCATTTTTATTGAAACGATTGGATTTTTATATGCAAATGATGCATAAAAATGACATTTTATTTGAAAATGGGAGTTTTAGGTGCAAAGGATGCACCTTTATGAAAAAAGACTACATTTTTATGACAAATGAGGTCTTAATGCATGCAAAAGGGAAAGGGGGTGATAAAGATGTGATCTTTAACTATGAATGCCAAGTCCCAAGCAAGATATATGAATGCAATGAGCAAGTATATCAATTAAAAGCAAGGTTAGGGCGTGCGAGGTTACCAATTGCTTCCTTTGCTTCTTTGGTTGGAGCTAGGAGGAGAGATTGGTCTTGGATCTTCAAGGAGGAGGGAGGGAGCTTCTTGGCCTTCTTCTTCACCTTCTTGAGCCTTCACCAATATTCTTCACGTCTTGGGAGTGACTGAGTGTATTGCTATGGATTGTGTGTATTGTTGTTGTTTTTGTGTGTTGAAATGGGTAGAGGAGGGCTCTATTTATAGGCAGTCTGGATAAGGCTAATGAAGCCGTGCGGCCAGAGACCTTGGGCTAATGCAGCCGTGCGGGCTTATCCACAATGACTCAGCATTCTAGAACCATGCAAGGTGGCATTATTCTAGAACCTTCTTCCTAATTAAGAAAAACGTGTTTCTTAATTAGGAAGGCTCCCTTCAGCCCTTAATTTAATTTGGGACTGTTCCAGAACATTTCCGGAACACTAGGAAGGTCCGGGGAATTACCGGGAAACTTACCGAAATTGCCGGGAAATTTAACCGGAAGGCATGAGCCAGATTTGGGTACTTACAACTACCGTGGACAATTTATTTAAAGAACACTAATCCATCAATTAGGTTTGATTGTTGACCTACCGGAATACAAGAAAACCTAGATTCATTTATTTCTTATTTGCATAATGAGTTTCTTGAGTATTGTTTTGACCTACTGGAATTTACAATACGATAGAAATATTAGGGTTGCAATTCGAACACCAAACGTTTCAACCCTTAATAAAGTGAAAGAATCTTTGAACGAGACTGTTATTTTTATTATCGATTAAACCCTAGCATAGAAGGGATACAACTGCGAAATTCAATCCGTGAATGCTTTCAACCCCAAGTGTAAAGTATGAACAAAGTTCTAGTTTGGGGGTTGAAGCATTGGGGAAACAAAGGTGAGCAGAAAGCTGAAATTTCGGAAGGAGTAATATGCAATTGACGACTTTTAATTTCACATTCTTGTGTTTGTATGTCCATTCCTTCATTTGTACCCGTAAACCTAGCCCTACAATTGTTGTGGATTTAACTTTGAGCCATATTTTTGTTCAATATTGAGTAATCGGGTTGACAAGTGCGTAATCGTGCATATGAGTATCCTTGTATATGGAATTGTTTGTTATCTATGATGTAGGGCATGTTTTAGTGAACCCATAAACAATCTTATCTTGTTGATCATGATCTCCCATATTCCATTCATCATTCAGGCCGAGGTGGAAAATTGTGGTTTAGATGCATTAATGTGATTGTAATTGCATATTCTTATTGGCACTTGTTTAGTATATTATGTGAGAATCTGAGACTTCTTTGGCCGGCAACCTTGTATGTAGTGAGAACATATCAAAAATATTTTTTGTTGATTATTTTTATTTGTTAGAGTATTTTTGTTTTTGTTTAGTTTTGTTTTACTTGAGGACGAGCAAAAGGTAAGTTTGGGGGTATTTGATGGATGTGGTTTTACCCATCCAAATGATACGTTCCTAAGCTTATTTTCTATTCGAAACCTTGGGAATTTAATGTATATTTGAGTGTTTTGATAGTTCAGGGGCTGAAGTGCAACAATGCCGAAAATAGAATATTTGCACCTACTTGGGAAGTACAGGGACCAAACTGAAATTATGGAAAATTGGGTAAAAAAATTGGTTGCAGAAAGTTCATGGGCCAAAGTAAAAATATAAAATTTTAAGGACCAAGGTGCAACAGAAATTTTTGTAATGACCAAAATGCGATTGTGCTATTGTTACGAGACGGATCCAAGTGGTACCAAAGCAAGGCAGGCAAGAGACAAGGCTGGCCTAGGAACCAGCAAGGTAGTGGCCGAGGAACTTGGGCCAACAGAGGAGCTGGCTGGCCAAGGGTGATGCAAATGGGGCCAAAAATCACAAGCTGCTAGGCCAAGCTGTGTGCAAGGCAAAGGAAAATACAAAAGAAAATTGTAATTGAATCAGAACGACTTGGCCAGTATGGAACGACTCGTGGGCACGAGTTGGCTTTTGGGCCTGCGGTTTTGGGCCTTTCTGCACTGCTAAGCTAGGTTATATATAATTTAGCAATTGTTTTTGTGGAGATGATTCATTCATGCCGTGGGATTGTTTTGCTTGGAACAAAAGGGAAACAATACTTCCTTCGTTCCGTTTCGATTACAGGTTTTATTTTCTTTATTTTATTTTTGTAATTTCTATTTTTATTATGAGTATCTAAGTAATTGATTCATGAATTGGATGTAGTAATTGTTGAACTTCTATGCTAAATTGAGTTTTAATTCTTTCAAACTTTCTCGTTCTTATTTGATGAATTATTTATCATTCCATTGATGTATTTTAGATTGTTGCACTACCGTGGACAATTTATTTAAAGAACACTAATCCATCAATTAGGTTTGATTGTTGACCTACCGGAATACAAGAAAACCTAGATTCAATTATTTCTTTTTTGCTTAATGAGTTTCTTGAGTATTGTTTTGACCTACCGGAATTTACAATACGATAGAAATATTAGGGTTGCAATTCGAACACCAAACGTCCCAACCCTTAATAGAGTGAAAGAATCTTTGAACGAGAATGTTATTTTTATTATCGATTAAACCCTAGCATAGAAGGGATACAACTGCGAAATCCAATCCGTGAATTCCCTTAATCTGGTTAAACCCTTGTTTCTTGTTTACTTGTTTTCTTCAATTCATTATTTTAATTTCTTGCTTTAGTAGTTTTAATAAATCAAAATCAAAACCCCCTTTTGGTTACATTTTGCACTAATTAAATCAACTTGTTAATTCACTCAAGTCTCTGTGAATTCGACCCTTGCTTGTGCATACTACTACAACGGTAGCTAGTACACTTGCTAGGTATTTTATTACAAGAGGATTTTTATCCATCAGCAACATTCATTTTATGCACTATATATATAACAATAAATGCATATGAACTCAAATGAGGGTACAAGTTATCACAAACCAACCCTACATGAACAATATGCAATAATATATAATCTCTATAAAGGTCCAAGTTCCATTTACCAAGTTGGATTCACTTTGGTTAAGTAACGAAACAAGGTTGCAAAGCATTTCCCAAACAATATTTAAAGTACTTCCACTATTCCAATTTAACCAAGTAAAACATCATTATGTAGCTAAAGTGTTCTACTTTAATCTAATTTAAAGAAGGTTCACTTTGGTTCTTGTTTGAATAGGTTTCTAGGCCTTAGAAAGTTGTTCAGGGACTGCAGGGTAGGGCACGACTCGTGCCCCAGGACACGACTCGTGCCCCTTATAACCTCCTTCAGCTACAGTCGTCCCAGCATAGGCACGACTTAGGCAAAACTTCAAGGGACGACTCGTGCCTGACTCATGCCCCAGAGCACGAGTCGTGCCTAATGCTCAGAATTCAGAACAAAGTTTAAACAACAACAGCCACCAAACCCAAATTGACATATACTCAATTTACTCTATTTTAAGGTAATAAAATCAGTACCAACCAGCAACCATACAAAACCCAAACCATTTCATACTCATTCCAAACTATTTCAACACCAACTAACATCATTTTAACACCATACTCTAGATCAAATTGCCATGCAACTAGAGGTATCAAAGAATAATATGACTACCAATCCATTTTCTTGCTATTCAACAACCACCCCATAACCATTTCAATTCCACTTTTCCAAAACCATTCTTACCAAGTAGAAGTTGTTCCACTCTAACAAAAACTTACTTATAAACATCAATAACAACAAAAATCAAAGAATCCCCTTGCCGTCAGGAACACGAATCCGAAATCCGTTTTGAAAACGAAGAAGAAATGAAGTGGGAATAATTTTATGAAGGAAGAACCTAGGGTTTGATTTTTATCTCCATGGCTTTTGTGTAGAGAAGAAGAAGTACTGATTAAGTAAAAAAATGAATTTTCTTTTTCTAATTCCATGGATAATACTAAAGAGTTTAAATAAAGCTCCTCAAAGAAGAATGACCCAAAACTAACAATAACCTTAACTATTCAACTTGGCAACTAAGCACCTCAACTAAATAAAGTCAATTTATTAAAATTTTCCAAATTTTATAAAATCATTAACCACTTTATACTTTATCCCCTTTACGCCCTTTATCATTAAATTTAATTCAATTTCATCCTAACTTCACATAAGTTAGTTAAAAATATATTTGAGCACATAAACTTAACATATAGCATAAAAGGCATAAAAGGCATAAAATGAAATATTACCACCCAAACTCCACGTGCTCAACGAGTGATAAAATAGTGCCTATTATTAGGGTCATGACAGATTTGTCCATGGTTGGGGAGGTCTCTTGGGGTGAGGCCGGATTGGCGGAGTTTTATTTTGCTCTCGATTTGTACAGCTGGAACAAGGCTGCTTCTATGGATTGCTTTTCTTTTGCTTTAGAGGTATTCTTGTTTTTTTTTTCTGTTCTATCCCTTTTTCTGTATCCTCAAGATCTTACGAGATAAATGACCTTTATGTTTGGACATGCATGTCTGGTTTTGCGAGGTAATCGGGTTCTTTCCCTGGAACCAGCAGAGTGACCCTGCTACATTCCCGGCTATGGTGTGCTGGAGAGGTGAGGGTCGGGACAAGTTCACTGGGAAGACCCGGATTACTTTAGACTATAAGATGGTGAGGCATGTCATCAACGGGGACAGTTGTGAGGGGGTGAGCTTCAATCCTTAGGGGAGATATTCGGAGGCTCTTATGGGGGATCCCATAGTTGTGACTCGGCAGAGGAGGTGGCTGACAGGCTTGACCTGTGACATCATCTACTTGGGGGACCGGTTTTCCAGGCAGCACGGTCATGTTCCTCCTTTGAGCGCCATTACTCCTCATGATCCTCCTCCTTTCATGATGCACCCTAAGGTCTGGTCAGAGGATGAGAGGGACAGGTATAAGGTTGGCTTGGCGGCTAAGGATTATTTTGATCACGCCACTCCGTACGCCACCTTTGTGGAGGAGCGTTTGAGGACACCACATAGGCTGGTGAAGATAGTTGTTGCCCGAGGGTATGGGGAGGCGGAGCTGACTGATCCACCTATTCCTCCAGCCCACCTATCTTATGTAATGATCTTTTTTTTATTATTCATTATTATTATTGGTATTTTATTATTTTGCAAATTACTTGAGCCTCGGGGTAGTTTTTTTTTTTGCATGGAAATGGGGCAAAAATTGAGCTGGAATGTGTTATGGTGGTATATGAATGTATGAATGGTGTTTGGGAGTGATTTTGTGTAGGTTTTACCGAGAAAGTGAGGTGAGAATCCCACTTGGGTGCGGACTGAACTGTTGTTGTTGCTGAGATGTTGTCAATGCTGCCAAAAGGCATCATGTGGACCAGAATTCCCTCTTGGGCTGAGATCGGGTTTAAACCTTGGGTCTTGTTTAAAGTTCCTTTCTTAAACTCTGGCACTTGAAGCTGATGTTGACAGGCTTTTATAACCAAAGACTAAAGCAAATGTCAAAGTGACCAAACCTCTCTTCTGAGGATGGATGTGACTTATTGAAGCCCAAGTCTAAGGGAAAAATTATGCAAAACCCCAGGTTCTATTAAAGAGAGGAATGATCATTTCATTGGCAAAGCCCCGGCTTGAAGAGATGACTTGGTAGAGCTCCGACTGATGGTCTGATCCAAGATAATGGCGAAATACCAAACTGACTAGTCATCCAAAGAGAGAGTCATGTTTGAAGCGACCTCAAGGAATCCATGAACGAAAAATTCTCCAAATGACTTGCGAAGCCCCCGACTTGACAAAGTATCATGGGGAAGGCCCGAATGTATTGATTATAAAACCAAACTGGTTGGTTAACCATGACTGATCTCAAAATGCACTTAATGCATCCCCAATCCATTGAAGCATTACGTTATGAAGCCCATCCTAGTTTCAAGAAAAGATTCTCATTCTGATTGGTGCGAAGGGGTCTTGTAGACTCGACTTCTAACGTTGGACTTAAAGTTATGATTAAGCCCCGATCCTAACACCAAAGAACTTGCTCGTGGCAGGCTTTCAACTAACAAAACTTCCCTTTGCTTGGCAAAGCCCCGATTTGATGAACTAAGTAGGCGAAGTCTAGATTTTGAAGCAGTGACTTGGTGAAGCCCCAATCTTATGACCTAGCAAAAATCCCAATCTGATTGGTACTGCAAAAGTGATCCTGAGGTTGATCTGACCAAGACTAAATACATCTTGTTACATAATGAGGAACCCGATGCGGACCCAAAAATGACTAGAAAAGCCCCATTCTAAAGAAATGGCTTGATGAAGCCCCAGCCTTGAAGAGTTTTAATGCAGCCCTAATGCAAATTGTAGTAGAAGAGGGAAAACCTATTCTTTAATACTTACATTCTTATTTTCTTTAGTCAATCAATCAACCGCAAGAAGATGTAAAAGAAAAGAATTTTAGAAATTTATACATGCAGGGGCATATTTTTTGAAAGGTGGGAATAGATCCCGATTTTGTGTTATTTTGATGGCCTCATTCGACGTAGGCACAAGAACTCGCTTTGGGTTTGACTCTTTTGAGAGAGTATAAGTGTAGAAAGGTTTGTAAAAGTGTATGGAAGCCCCTGCTGACAGAAAATCAGTGTTTAGCACTATCTTTCCTAAGATGTAGAAAAAGAAGACTTGTCAAGACATCTGAAAACATGTTTTATTTACAATGATCACAAGATTGCTTAAAACCCTTTATTAATGTTCGGGTTATTCAACCACTAATCTCAATATGAACAAATATTTTGATTTATCATGAGGAGAAAGTCAACCAGTGTCGCGGAGCAAAGTTGGCTATGTGTGAAAGAAATGTCTGTGTATAGAGGAGGTCAGAGGCAGGGTTTATGGGATTTGAATGTGTTTATGACCGAACCATTTCTGGTTGCCTACGTTCCCCTCATTGCGAGGATCTCAGGTCGCCGTAGTTCGGCTGAGCTGTATTTGTCTTTGGGAAAGGGTATATTTGTGGTTCCTTTGGTGAGAAGGCTCAGAAGAGAAGGTTGGATGATGAGGCATGGGCCTTGAGATGATTTCTTGACAAGTCGTTCTGGACGGCTGCTTCAATGGTTTCATTGCTTCTTGATCTTCGCCTTTCATTGGGGGCGAAAGAATTTGCATATGCCTAAGGGCTTATAATATGCTTCTGCCTTTGTGTTAACCACTCCATTGTTATTGACAACATTCATTCTTCGAGCTTTGATTTTGCCCCATCTGTCAAGCTTTTGATTGGCGGTGCTGGGTCCTTGGCTTCTTCTTCTTCTTTTTTTTTTTTGAAGCACTTGAGAACGAAGGCAGACCCCCGCTTGAACTTTCTTGAAGCACATGAGGGCGATGGCAAGCTCCTAGGTTGTTTGTCGATGTGTGGTTAGTATTTCGATGTTGAGTGATCTTTTGTTGTTCCTTGATGTTGTCGCCGTTGTTGACTTGGTCAAGGTGAAGGTGGGAACATGATTTGGAAAGTGTGTGGCTTGAGGAAGGACTTTGTGAGGTAAGGAAAGTATATGGGGAAGGCATTAGTTGACTTTCTCACACCGATTAATCGGAACGTTAATTATTTCGAGAGATTATTTGTTGAGCAATGCAAGTGATCATATAAAATAAAATCATTTCATTAAATGTAATGTAGGTGTGCAAATAATGTCTTGAGTCTAGAAAGAAAAGAAAAAGACTCTTTTATAGAAGACTTAAGATTAACTACAATGCCCGAGGAGGACTTGATTGAAAGAGGAAAGTACTAGGACCTACGAAGGTTGACTGAGAGACTATTTTATCTTTTAATTTTGTTTAAGGATAGGTAGCCCCTAGCCTAGCTACTCTTTGCTGGTTGGACAGCCAGGACGCTTGAGCTTTTCATCTTCCATTAACTTTTGAATTCCAAACCACAGACCGAGGCAGTGATCAGTTATGTACCCATGATACTGGTGGAAGTGGAGGGATTTGAGGGCATGGAGCAGCTGGAGCAAATACAAGTTGTCTGAAGTAATGGGTTGAAAAAGTCACGGGGGCGAAACCCAATGAATTCTGAGCATATTACTAGAAGGAAGTGAACATGGGAGGATTTTGAGGGATATTGGGATCTGTTTGAGAGGATTCAGTGCTGCGCTGGTTGTATTGAGTGAAAGGGGTAGTACTGGCTAGTTGTGTCTACGGCCTTTCTCAAGCTTAGAACTGGCATTGGCCAAGCAATGAAATTTGGGGCAAGTTGTCTTATCAGATTCTTTCACTTCGCGCATTTGGATTTTGCACGGCAGAATCACTTCTTTGCCTGGTTCGACATCTTGGGTCGAGGGAGTACCGGTACTCATCATGAGATCAAGCTTTTCTTGCATTCGTTTCACTTGATCCATCAATAATGCCACATGGGGGGTCAACGGGAACTCTCGAGTTACTGGAACTCGCAACAAGACTTTTACCAGCAGAGGGAACCACAGTATTAGGCCGGTGAAACTGACGGGTGAATTCACTAAGTCCGGTAGACGGCAACAGAAAACTTGAGGTATCCAGATTTTATTTTAATAACTCATGATCGTATTCAGGGTATAGGGGTCTCAGAACATAGCCACATGGCTCAAACTGATTATGTGAAGCTGGAGCATAAACTGGCAGGTACCACTAAAACTGAGAAACAGGTTTGATGAAGCCCAATCCATTCTGAGGAGCTGAGGGCGATGGAGCCCTGATGGCCTGAGACACTGGGAGGAAATGGAGGGTAGTAGTCCTAGGTGGGGAATCATATGTCGAAGGAGGAGGGTATTGGTTGTAGGATGGAGGATATTGGATGTATGATGGAGGGTATTGGTTATAGGATGGAGGGTATTGGTTGTAGGATGTAAGGTATTGGTTGTAGGATGTAAGGTATTGGTTGTAGGATGTAAGGGTAGGAGTCACTGTTTCTGGAGTTTCATCTTCGACCATGACCAGAGAACCATTTGCCTCAACTGTTACCTGAACTCCATGACGACGGAGAGCAATGATGAGCATGGCTTGCTGCTGCTCTTCATGAATCTTGCAGCTGTTTTCCATGGCGATGGCTAACTCTTCCTCTCTAGTCATCGGATTACCCGTACCATCACTGTTTTATGTCATGTCTGCCATTCTAAACCCCTGAGTAGACAAAACTGATGATTCTGCTGAACTGTTTGAACATGAGGTTTCCGCACTGAAAAGCCACTGACCCGATATTCTCACCCACTTCTTTCTCGCTGCGGAAAAGAGATAAAAAATGTTTAGACTTGGGGGAAGGCAAGGTTTAGACTCGGGGTAAGTGAGGTTTAGACTCGGAGGTAGGTGAGGTTTAGACTCGGAGGTAGATGACGTTTAGACTCGGAGATAGGTGTTTAAACTGAAGGCTCAAGTAACATGCATGTACTGCTTAAGTTTTACTTAAAACATATTTTCTCCTAATCCTAATTGATCGGAAAAGATTAGACCTTGAAAGGTCAAGATTGAAAATTGGACTGTGAGGGTCTTGATTGGAGATTTGACCGTGAAAGGTCGAGATTAAAGATTTGACCATGGAAGGTCGGATTGCCTATTTGACCATGAAAGGTCGATATCGGAGGTTGGACCGTGAAGGTCGCGATTGGAGATTTGACCCTGAAAGGTCGAGATCGAAGATCGGAGATCGAACCGTGAGGGTCTCGATTGGAGATTTGACCGCGAGAGATCGAGATCAAAGATCGGAGATCAAACCGTGAGGGTCTCGATTGGAGATTTGATTGTGAGAGGTCGAGATTAAAGATTGGAGATTGGACCGTGAGAGGTCGAGATTAAAGATTGGAGATTGGACTGTGAAGGTCTCGATTGGAGATCGGAGATCGGACCGGGAGGGTCTCGATTGGAGATCGGAGATCGGACCGTGAGGGTCTCGATAGGAGATTTGACCGTGAAAGGTCAGGATCAAAGATTGGAGATCGGACCATTAAAGTTCGAGATCGAAGATCGGAGATCGGACCGTGAAGGTTGCAATTAGAGATTTGGCAGTGAAAGGTCGAGATCGAAGATCGGACCGTGAGGGTCTCGATTGGAGATTGACCGTGAGAGGTCGAGATTAAAGATTTGACCGTAAAAAGTCGAGATCGAAGATCGGAGATCAGACTGTGAGGGTCTCGATTGGATATTTGACCGTGAAAGGTCAGGATTAAAAATTGGAGATCGGACCGTGAGGGGTCGAGATCGAAGAGCGGAGATCGGCCCGTGAAAGGTCGCAATTAGAGATTCCAGAAATGGGACCATGGAATTGTGATTCCATTAATTGTTCAAGTTTACTTAAAATAGTGTCTTTTAATTATTTCTATTTGGTTGGAAAGGGTTGCCCTTCTTTTTCGCAACTACTCTAGATCCTGGATCAGTGGGCTCCATCACTACGTCTATAAGCCCCTCGTTTTGCACCTGTATTTCAACATCCCAGGGTGGACAGCCCCGGGCGAGGGTCCTATAGGGCACGTGGATCCCACCGACCGAGAGAGAAGAACGGTCCTAGGGTCTAGTGGATTATAGGAATTTTTAACGCACGAGCGATGCGGATTATAGTCAATGGTAATGCCGTGAAAGTCAAGTCTTTTAGCCTCAACGAAATTTCGGCAGAGCTTCGCTTGCGCGATAGACGTTTGACTTCAACAATTATCCAAGGAAAATAATAGGCATGGGTCGGACGTTAAAAGTCGAATGACACGACGTCACATTGAGCGTTGTTGCATCCTTTGTGCAAGTCAAAGTCAAAGTCAATGTCGGGGTCAAGATTTTGCCAATTTTGTCTAACGAAATTTTGACATGTCTTCGCTTGCGCGAGTAATCTTGACTCTAGCATGGGCTCCGGTTTGACCTTTACATATCCCGTGCAAGTCAAAGTCAAAGTCAATGTCGGGGTCAAGATTTTGCCAATTTTGCCTAACGAAATTTCGGCATGGCTTCGCTTGCGCGAGGAATCTTGACTTTTAGCATAGGCTCGAGTTTGACTTTTACGGGGGTATACGACGAGGTTGTATGAAACGGTCTAGACCAAAAACCAACCAAAAAGTCACAATTTTAAAAGTGTGACATGGACTAGTGCATTGGTCGACACTGGCTACCATGGGGAGTTTGGGATGATTCAGTGCGCCCGGGAGCGTCATAACACTGTCCGTGACTGCAGCTGAACAACCATCCCGGGTTGAAGGACTGAGTGCAAAGTGTACAGGATATATATGGTGCGCGTAGTGTGCGGTCTCTTTAAAAATTCTTTTTTGAGTTAAAATAGAGATTTTCAGCATGTGTTTTAAAAGAATATTTTTGGGGACGGGGAAAATACATCACATAAGCACGTAAATTTTCGGGAATCGGGCCAGACTCAGGACTGAATAGCCCCAAGTTTCCATGGTTTCCAGATTAACCTCAGATAAAAGTGTCCAGGTGGAACTGCGAATGAAGCCGCCCGGCTCAGATCCAGGCAGATCAAGCCGTCCGACTGGATTCAACAGTTTTACAGGTTCCAATTTGCTTCATTTCCAGACTGTTTTTCCAGGGATTTTTGATAACTTTCAGCTTCAAAATGGCACCTGTTCATTATTCAGAATATGCAAAAGCCAAAAATAACACAAAAGATGCAATGCAAAAAAAAAATTGCACAAGCATAAAGATCGGACCCGAGACGGAAGGCTAACCCTCGTAAATGTTTCCAACCCTTCTTATGAAAAAAGAATTTTGGATAACATTTACATGTCCCCAGCGGAGTCGCCAAACTGTGAATGTGGCCCTCGGGATTGAACCATTTTAAGGGTCATCGTTCACCTCAGTTTGAAGACACCGATTTTATTGAAAAACGGAGTCGTCACGCCATTTTGATTTCCTCAAAACTTTGAAAAAAAGAATAAGGGTCCGGAGGTTAAGTTACTCCTTGGGAAGAATGTTTGGCGTTCACCCAAGGAGCCTTGCAAAAATATGTATTCCTAGATCCGAAGTTTGTGCTTGTTTGGGTGCTCGTGTGTATGGGTGATTTGAAAAGAGGAAGGAATGTGCCAAGTTTATCTGCCGGACGTATAAACCATTTAAGTAGGTTATAGCTCGGGATTCCTTGGATTTGATGTTTTCGGAATTTTGATCCCGTGCTCATATTGGACTTGTGATCATCATTACGAGACTTATCCACCCTCCCATTAGGTTAATCAACCATTATAGGCATAATAGCCTTGGTATGTCTTAAACTAACGTTCCTTGGGGATTTAGTCACATGTGATTGAGAGGGGCTCGTCTTTTAAGTCCAAGAATGAGACTCTTTAGAAAGGGATGAACCTTTGCCCATCGATCCTACATCTTGAGACGATGATGATTCGTAGGGACATTTTATGCTCGTCTCAAGTGATTATCGGAGATGTCGGGACTAAGATTCGTCGATTTCTAAAGGGACAACAATTATGGCATTTTTGTGATGGAAATGATGTAAAGATGGAGTCTTTACACCGATCCTCACTACGAAATGCACCAAGAATCAAGGGACTAGGGGAAAGGGGTATAAAGGTTGGATCTTTATACTCATCCTATGTCTTTTATGCCTTAAAAGGCTATTAGACAATCCTCGGAGAGAGATCCATCTTTTAGGGACATGGGGAAAATGACATTAAAGTAAAGATTGTATTTTTAATGTAAATAACACAATGAGTATCATTAAACTAGAGACATAATGTAAAAGGGATGATCTTTATGACTTTTCCTATGTCCTTTAAGACAAGGTGGACAACCCTTGGAAAGATTGATCAAGGGAAGGGGATGACATAATATGAATAAAGATTGCATTTTTATGCATAAAGATAAAGGGACATCACATCATCATGTGGTAGATCTTCCCTAGAACAATCCACTTGTGGAACCTTGTTCATCCTTGGGAGAGGATCTCCAATGAATCCTTTGTGTAGTGGGAGTGGGAATATGATGATTACATTGCAAAGATAGGAACTTTAAGACAATAAATCAATATAAATGACAAGTAATAAGAATATAAATGACAAATAATAAGTAAAGCAAGATAATATGAGAGTAAATCAAAGGGGAAAGTAAGGAGAGATTACCAATATTGGTTTTCTCTATCTCCCAAGGGGATTTTCCTATTTAGGAATAGATTAGGATGGGATTTGTGTATGAGGGAGGTGAGTTTTGAGTGATTTTGGTCACTGGAATTTCGTGTCTTGATTTGGGCAGAGTAACAGTGCCTGAAATTTTTATATAAAATGAATAGAGGAGGCCTCTTTTTATAGGATGATGTGTGCTTCCTAAAAAAGTCGCCCGGCGTGAATCCACGGCAAAAGAAGCCGAACGGCTTTATCCACCGTTGTGTCAGCATGTTTCTAGATTCATGCAAGGTGGCAGCTAGAGGCTTCTTTCCAGCGAGGTCCTGCTTGGAATTCTAATTCCTTGCAGGTCCTTCCTCCCTTGGAAAGTTTGGAAAAGTTCCCAAATTTCCCCTAAACTTTATGAAAGTTTGGGAAATTGCCAGGAAACTTTAACCGGAAGGCATGAGCCAGATTTGGATACTTACACTTCTTTGAATTAAGCGATGAGGTCTTCCATAAATTTGTGGTACTTTTGCAAACCAGGGTCTATTGTTTTCCATTTGTTGGAGACCTGATTAATGATCAAGGCTGAGTCCCCGAAGACTTCCGATTCTTGGACGTTCCTTTCGAGGGCGGCCTCCAAACCAGCGGCTCATGCTTCATATTCGGCTGCGTTGTTGGTAACCTTAAAATTCAGCTTTATGACGATTGGGGTGTGCTCGTCTTTCGGGTCTACCAAGAGCATCCCAATGCCTTACCTCTTTTGTTGGTTGCTCCGTCGAAGAAAAGCTGCCATCGATTCTCCCCTTCAAGCGTGAAGATTCCTTCATCCGGAAATTTTGGTTCGGGACCTTTGGCTTAATTACTTGGAAAGTCGGCCAATTGTTCAGCCATTACGTGCCCTTTGACTGACTTCTGGGTCACGTATTTGATGTCGAACTCTGCTAGGAAGAAAGACCACTTGGCTAGTCTCATTGACAGTGAGGGTTTGTCGAAGAGATATTTGACAAGATCCATCTTGGAGACCAGATGCACTGTGTGCGATTGCATGTAGTGTCAGAATTTTCCGACCACCCATACTAAAGCTGCACAGGTCTTTTCTAAAGCTAAATAGTTGAGATCACTGCCTTGGAATTTTTGACTCACGAAGTCGATGTCATTCTCGATTTTTGATTCTTTATTTTCTTGGCCCAACATGGCTCCAACTGCAGTGTCGGTTACAGTTAGGTACATCAAGAGTGGTTTTCTTTGTGGGGAGGACAGAGAATTGGAGGATTCACAAGGTGCGCCTTTATTTTCTCGAAAGCGTCTTGTCATGCCAGATTCCACTCGATGTCTGCGTTCTTTTTCATTAGCTGAAAAATTGGCTCACATATGGAAGTCAACTGATTCACGAAGTGGCTGATGTACTGCAAGCGCCCCATGAAACTTTTTACCTCTGTCTGGATTTGTGGCGGTCTCATCTCGATTATGGCCTTGATCTTTCGGAGATCGACCTCTATGCCTCGCTCTGTGGAAATGTATCCCAATACTTTGCCCCGGGTTACCCCAAACATGCATTTAGCAGGGTTCAACCTCATTGAATTTTTCGAAGACGATCGAAGAATTTTCTCAAATCAGTGAGATGTTGTCCGTCTGATCCTTTTAAGTGAATGATCATGTCGTTGACGTATACCTCGATTTTCTTGTGGATCATATAGTGAATAAGTGATGTCGCTGCCCGTTGGTAGGTAGCCCCAGTGTTCTTCAGTCCGAATACCGTGTAACAGTAAGTTCCTCATGGGGTGGTAAAGGCAGTTTTCTCTTGATCTTCTTCGGCCATCTGGATCTGATTGTAGCTGAAAAAAACCATCCATGAAGGATTTAACTTCGAAATTGGCCGTGGTATCAACCAACATATCTATGTTTGGCAGCGAAAAATCGTCCTTTGGACTTGATTTATTGAGATCCCGAAAATCTACGCAACAGCGCACCTTCCCATTGGCCTTGGTGATCGTGACTATGTTGGAGAGCCAAGTTGGGTATTCGATCACCCTTATGAAGTCGACGCGAAGCATCTTTTCGATCTCTTCCTTGACTTGTAAGGACCATTCGGGCTTGATCCTGCGCAACTTTTGCTTGATGGGCTTGGCTTCAGGGTTCAAGGGAATCCGATGTTCTACTATGGCAGGATCCAAACCTGGCATGTCTTGGTAGACCAGGCGAACACGTCCACAAATTCTTTGAGCAGGGCGATCAATGCTTCTTGCTCGGCAGCGATGAAGAATTCTCTGATTTGCGTCTCTATAGGTTCTTCAGCAGTCCCCAAATTCACTTTAGTCAAAACTTCCTCGGCATCTTGGGCCCGATTTTCCTCTCGTTTGACAACATGCTTAAAGATTTCTTTAATATATTGTTCATTTAATGTGTCTGCGTCTTTATCAAGAGAATCATTATTAATTGTTCTTAGTTTGTTAGTTAGTTTATCATTTGTTAAAGTGGCAATAAGGGATACTCAAAAAGGTTAAACTTTTCATTTAAAGCGTAGGGGAACACATTGTTGGCTAAAAACTCATAATCTTCAAGCGTAAGGCCGTCAGATGACTCGAGAGACTCAAATTCCAATACAACAGACTCGGGATGTTTTTTGAATCTAGACTCTAAGAGATGAGGGGTTAGACCTAGCTTCTTAACCATCTCTTCTTTGCTGGATGTGGGCCCGGAAAAGGTAACCCAGTTCTTCAATGGCATTTTTGATAGGTTCACGATCTTGAGTATAATCCTTTCCAAAGGATGACATTGTCTTCTTCATTGACCTTGTCTTGGTTATTTTCTGGATGATTGTGCCCCATGAAGTTCTTCCATTCAAATTGGATTAAAGTTGCTTTCAAACATTCAGAGGGTGAGCTGATTCTGAATCCCTTCATATCTTTCCTGAGCTGGGTCATATCTATTACTGGGTACTCATTGTGCTCTTCCCAAACATTTATTGTGGCTTCGTGATGCTCATTCCTTCTCGGCATTACATGTGGCAAAGTCTCCGATTGCCACTCTTTGATTAGCACCATCCCAGGCGGTAGTTTCATTATTGCATCAACCTCGAGGCAAGATGATGGGATGTGGGGTTGTTTCCCAGGAAGCACCCTCTTGTTGTTGTTATTACCGGGCCCTGAGAAATATAGGTCATGAAGGGCCTCTTCCAGAATAGTGATGTACTTGTGGCGTTGGAGCCTACTATTGCTGATGCTAACTACTGTCAGGAAACCTGCTCCCGCAAAGAAGGTTTTTTGCTTGGGCTATAGTCACGAAGGCCGAATCATCAGGCCATGTGATCCTTCTTTCTCGGACCATATCTGAAAGGAGGTTGCTCCATCTTTTCTCTATGCCATGTAACGAGATGTTGGATTCGATTATGCTGCCATGTTCTCCTCGAGATTTGAGTGCGTCCATATGGGAGTTGATAAATCCCAAAGAATTTGAGGTGGGCATGCTTTCTTCAAGGGGATTTTCGATGAAGTACTTGTCTATCCCCCATCGAGCTCCATTTAGGCATCCATTTCTAGGTCCTCCATTTGGCATTTCTCGCAGTCGCATTGTTCTAACTCTTCGTGTTGGCTCATGAACTCTTTGGGCTCTAACTCATCAAACCCTACCGCGTTTGTGTAAGGATCCCTTTTGAATTGGACCATGCCTGGAGCTTCGTCTGACAGGTAGTACTCAGTCATGTCGGAACCCTCTTTCGGGTTGTAGTCTGCTGCCCAGGAACTTTCCATCATGCTGGTTCCATGGATTATCTCCAGGTTCCCCTTGACTTTGATAAACTTTACGCACTGGTGTAGAGTTGATGCCACTGCCATCATCTGGTGTAGCCAAGGTCGCCCCAGTAAGGCGGAGAAGTTAGACTCGATTTCCACCACTTGGAACTCTACTGACTCCTTTTGCTCGTCGAATTGGAGGTCTAATAATGTCCCCAAAGGTGCGGACCGAGGAGTCATAGGCTCGGAGCACTTGGAAGGAAGGTCTCATTTGGGTATAATCGATTCTTAACATTCTCATTACGCGTGCAGTTAGAATGTTGACTGATGAACCGTTGTCAAACAATACCTTGAGAGGTCTAATTTGTCCAGCTTGATAAGGATGTGGAGGGCTCGCTGTGCCTATTTTCGCATTCTGGCAAGTTTGCGTCTGTGAAAGTTATGTCGTTTCTGGCACTACCACTTGCTTGACCTGTCTCGAACGACCTCTTCTCTGGGGAGGGTTCAATCCACACATTGGTGTGCCCTAAATTCTTGGGGAACAGCCATTCTCAGGTCTTCTCTTCTGAATTCTTCGTTGTGGGGGGCCCAGATTCTGTTTTCACGCCTCCAGTTGTCAAGGGACAACATGTTGATGGACCCGGTAATTGCATAGGACTCGTTGAGCGCCACCATGTTTACCCAATGTTGTTGGAGAGTAGCGGGTTGTTAGAACTGCTGAACCAGAAGGACTGTCGGATCTTGTGACCTCAATGCTGGAAAGATGGCAACCGGGAACCCTCAACCACTCTCGGTTCGCTGTAGTGGGCGAAAGGCAGGGTTTGGACTCGGGAGGGTTTTTTGGATGAAGGGGGAAGCTCATGCGACATGCAGTTCTTTTTATGATTTTTTTTGCTATCTTAATTTACTTTAAAGCACGTTTTCTCAAAATCCTAAATGTTTAGAAAAGATTGCTCTTATTTTTCGCAACTATTCTAGATCATGGGTCAGTGGAAACCAATATTACATCTATAAGCCCCTCGTTTTTCACCTATATTTCGACCTCCGAGGGCGGACAACCCTGAGCGAGGGTCCTATAGGGAAAGAGGTTTCCACCGACCAAAAAAAGAAACGAACCTATGAACCGAGCCTGTCAAGTAAGTTTCAATGCTTCCGCCATATGAATAGTGTGCAAAGCCAACATCCTTGAGTCAAGATCGGGTCAAAAATTTGACATGACCTTTTTTTTTTGCCTTGCTTTCGCAAGGGATCTTTGACTTTAGGTTTTGACTAGGTCATATTTCTCATGGGTGACGCATTAAAGGCTTGATTACATGGTGTCACATTGGGCGTTGGCGTATATCCAATATAGGTCAGTGTCTGAGTTAACGCTATAAGTCAAGATCGGGTCAACAGATGATTCTGCCGAGCTTGCTTTCGCAAATGACCTTGACTTTTAGGTTTTGGCTCAAAAAATGATCGACATGGGATATACATCTAGGCTTTATGTAACGGACTGGGTCAAAAACCAACCAAGTCTAGGACATAGTGTGATGCAAATAGTGCGAGGTTGACACTGGCGAGGATGGGATGTCACTACGAAAAAACTGTGGATTAGTGATGATAGTTTACCATGGAAACTTTTTTCCATGGTAATTCCCAATGAATTTACCTAGGAATTTTATTTCCTAGGAAAATACCAAGGAATTTTTTTTTCCATGGTGAATTTCGAGGAATTTAGGAAGGATAAATTTTTCTAGGGAAATTTGCAAGGAATTTACCAAGGAAACATTTTTCATTGTAATTTCTGAAGGAAATACCATGGAATATTTTTTCCATGTTGAATTCCAAGGAATTTACCAAGGAATATATATTTTCTAGGAAAATTTCATTTTTAAATTCCTTGGGAAGTATCACCCAAAATTTCAATTTTGTACTAAACTTCCCTCCAAAATTACCAAGGAATAAATTCCTAGGCAATCACTCAAAATATTTTTAAAAATTGGTGGGAAGATTTCCGCCATAATTACCAAGGGAATTACAAAGGAATAAATACCAAGGAAATATTTTCTTGGTGAAATCCTTGGCAAATTTCAATAGAATAGATGTCAAAAAAATAATTTCTTATAATTACACACACATAATATATTATAATTGTTTCTCAATAGACATTTGATTTTTTTAATTTTTTTTTGGATAAATAAAACTATTTGAGAGGTTAGTTAGTAGTGAATTTTTTTACAAAAAAATATATAAAAAATTAAGAATTTTTAAAGAAATGAAAGTATATAATAGAAAAAAAGAGGGACGGACAATAGCATTTACTTTTTTTTTTTAATTTTTTTTTGGATATATAAAACTATTTGAGATTTTAGTTTGTAGTGAAATTTTTTACATAAAGTTATATAAAAAAAAGTTAAGAATTTATAAAGAAATGAAAGTATATAATAGAAAAAAGAGGGACGGACAATAGTTTTTACTTTTTTTAATTTTTTTTAATAAATAAAACTATTTGAGATGTTAGTTAGTTGTGAAATTTTTTACAAAAAGTTATATAAAAAAAGTTAAGAATTTTTAAAGAAATGAAAGTATATAATAGAAAAAAGAGAGACGGACAATAGCATTTACTTTTTTAATTTTTTTTTTTTGGATAGATAAAACTATTTGAGATGTTAGTTATCAGTGAAATTTTTTACAAAAAGTTATATAAAAAAAGTTAAGAATTTTTAAAGACATGAAAGTATATAATAGAAAACGAGAGGGACGGACAATAGCATTTACTTTTTTAATTTTTTAAAATTTTTTTTGATAGATAAAACTATTTGAGATGTTAGTTATCAGTTAAATTTTTTACAAAAATTTATATAAAAAAAGTTAAGAATTTTTAAAGAAATAAAAGTATATAATAGAAAAAAGAGGAATGGACAATAGCATTTACTTTTTTAATTTTTTTAATTTTTTTAATTTTTTTTTGATATATAAAACTATTTGAGATGTTAGTTAGTAGTGATTTTTTTTTTACAAAAAGTTAAATAAAAAAAGTTAAGAATTTTTAAAGAAATGAAAGTTTATAATAGAAAATAGAGGACAATAGGGTATGTGTTATATTTTAGGGTATATGTTATAGTTTAGGGTATATGTATATGGGATATGATTTAGGGTATATGGTATGTGTATATGATACGGAGTATATGATTTAGAGTATAAAGTATGTGTGTCTGGTGTTTGGGGTATATGGTCTAAGATATGAGTTATGATTTAGGATATAGGGTATGGGTGTCCGGTGTATGTATATATGAATATGTTTAAGGAATTTGGTATATTAAAGATTATTTTATTTAATTTTTATGTGTATGAATTATAAGGTGTTTAGGCATATGATTTATGGTTTAGGGTATGGGTATTGGGTATGATTTAGGGTTTAGGATTTAGGGATTAGGTATATGATTTTATTTAATTTAAATTTTTTTTTGAATAAATAAAACTATTTTAGATGTTAGTTAGTAGTGAATTTTTTTACAAAAATTTATATAAAAAAAGTTAATAATTTTTAAAGAAATGAAAGTATATAATAGAAAAAGAGAGGGACGGACAATAGCATTTACTTTTTAAATTTTTTTTTAATTTTTTTTGGATAAATAAAACTATTTGAGATGTTAGTTAGTAGTGAAATTTTTTACAAAAAGTTATGTAAAAAAAGTTAAGAATTTTTAAAGAAATTAAAGTATAATAGAAAAAAGAGGGACGGAAAATAGCATTTAATTTTTTATTTTTTTTTTTAATTTTTTTTGGATAAATAAAATTATTTGAGATGTTATTTAGTAGTGAATTTTTTTACAAAAAGCTATAAAAAAGTTAATAATTTTTAAAGAAATGAGAGTATATAATAGAAAAAAGAGGGACGGACAATAGCATTTACTTTTTTTTATTTTTTCTAATTTTTTTTGGATAAATAAAACTATTTGAGATGTTAGTTAGTAGTGAATTTTTTTACAAAAATTTATATAAAAAAGTTAATATTTTTTAAAGAAATGAAAGTATATAATAGAAAAAAGAGGAACGGACAATAGCGTTTACTTTTTTAATTTTTTTTTGGATATATAAAACTATTTAAGATGTTAGTTAGTAGTGAAAATTTTTAGAAAAAGTTATATAAAAAAAGTTAATAATTTTTAAAGAAATGAAAGTATATAATAGAAAAAAGAGGGACGGACAATAGCATTTACTTTTTTATTTTATTATTATTTTTTTTTGGATAATTAAAACTATTTGAGATGTTAGTTAGTAGCGGATTTTTTTACAAAAAGTTATATAAAAAACGTTAAGAATTTTTAAAGAAATGAAAGTATATAATAGAAAAAAGTGGGACGAACAATAGCATTTACTTTTTTGATTTTTTTTGGATAAATAAAACTATTTGAGATGTTAATTAGTAGTGAAATTTTTTACAAAAATTTATATAAAAAAAGCTAAGATTTTTTAAAGAAATAAAAATATATAATAGAAAATAGAGGACAATAGGGTATGGGTTATATTTTAGGGTATATGTTATAGTTTAGGGTATATGTATATGAGCTATGATTTAGAGTATATGGTATGTATATAAAATACGAAGTATATGATTTAGGGTATAAAGTATGGGTGTCTGATGTATGGGGTATATAATATATGATATGAGTTATGGTTTAGGGTATAGGATATGGGTGTCCGGTGTATGAATATATGATATATGTTTAAAGAATTTGGTATATTAAAGATTATTTTATTTAATTTTATGTGTATGAGTTATAAGGTGTTTAGGCATATGATTTATGGTTTAGGGTATGGGGTATGGTTTAGGGTTTAAGGTTTAGGGTTTAGGTTTTAGGGTTTAGGGCTTAACGATTAGGTATATGATTTTATTTAATTTTTTAATTTTTTTAATAAATAAAACTATTTGAGATGTTAGTTAGTAGTGAATTTTTTTTATAAAAATTTATATAAAAAAGTTAATAATTTTTAAAGAAATGAAAGTATATAATAGAAAAAGAGAGGGATGGACAATAGCATTTAATTTTTTTAATTTTTTAAATTATTTTTTGGATAAATAAAGCTATTTGAGATGTTATTTAGTAGTGAAATTTTTTACAAAAAATTATACAAAAAAAGTTAAGAATTTTTAAAGAAATGAAAGTATATAATAGAAAAAAGAGGGACGGACAATAGCATTTAATTTTTTAATTTTTAATTTTTTTGATAAATAAAACTATTTGAGATGTTAGTTAGTAGTGAAATTTTTTACCAAAAGTTATATATATAAAAAAGTTAATAATTGTTAAAGAAATGAAAGTATATAATAGAAAAAAGAGGGACAGACAATAGCATTTACGTTTTTTTTTTTAATTATTTTTTGGATAAATAAAACTATTTGAGATGTTAGTTAGTCTTGAATTTTTTTACAAAAAGTTATATAAAAAAGTTAATAATTTTTAAAGAAATGAAAGTTTATATAATAGAAAAAAGAGGAACGGACAATAGCATTTACTTTTTTTATTTTTATTTTTTATTTTTTTTTGATATATAAAACTATTTGAGATGTTAGTTAGTAGTGAATTTTTTTACAAAAAAATTATATAAAAATGTTAATAATTTTTAAAGAAATGAAAGTATATAATAGAAAAAAAAGGGACGGACAATAGCATTTACTTTTTTATTTTTAATTTTTTTTCGATAAATAAATTATTATTATGATATATTATTATTTAATTATTATTATTATATAATGTTATTTTATATTTTAAATACATCACAAACAAGATCTTAGCCATTAAATACATCACAAACAATATAATTCAATGGTCCAAATTCATTTAGCAAAATAATGACACCCTTTCATTTAATTCCATTTTATAAACGCTCACACGATTGATATGACGTAATCAATCTGGACCATTAATCATAAACATCCAATGGTTCAAATTCATCAAAACAAAACATTTCAATTTCTTTTTCTTTATCCTCTTACACACTCTCTTTCTCCTCACAGCACACACACACACACACACACACACACACACATACACACACACACACACACACTCTTTCTCTCTCTCTCTCTCTCTCACACACACTCTTTCTCTCTCTACTATTCGGCCGGCCACTCCTACCAAATTCGCCCGGCGCCCACAGCCACCCTCCTCCTCCTCTCTCTCTCTCTCTCTATCATCTCTCACTTCTCAAGGCTGCCTCACGCCCTCTTCCCTCATCCCACCATAACTACAAGAAAACCTGCCTTTTCGCGATTGCTGGCTGACGGCAAAAAAAGCAAGCCACGTTGAGTATATAAGGAGATTACCATGATCGCATTTAGCTGCATACAGAGGCTAGCGTGATGGCTAAGTTAGCCACGCGATGCCATCACATTATATATTTTTCCCTCTAGCGCCAACAACGTAGTCCGGACGGGAGTGGAAAATTCTAATTTTTATCAAAGGCGATGGCTTTAGCAATCGCTTTTTATAAAAATATTAAATTAAATAATTTTAAAATTGAATTTTTAATTTTTTTTAAAGGCGACTGCTTTTGCCGTCGCGGAATAGGTAATATGAAAAAAAAAGTACAAATATTAAATTAAGAAAAAGAAAATGAAAACACAGACGCGGGCATTTTCCCGCACACCGTCCCCCAAAATTCATTCAAATGCGCCCTTTTTTTCCCCAAACCCCCTTCCCTGAAATTTTAATTTTCCCCAAATCACAAAAGCCAAAAAATGCAAAGGCGAAATCGATTTGCGTCGGAGCCGGAGGTCGGAGCTGCTGGATTTTTGAGGTAATCAAACTCCACAGCAACAACAACACGGTACAAACAATTCCTTTGGATCCTCTCTCTCTCTCTCTCTCTCTAAAACTCACAATGTTCCCCTCTCCATTTCACTTTCTCTCTCTACAACCACCACACCAACACTGACCACTTCTTCACCTTTCCCTCTCATCCATTCAGCCATCAAAGCTCTTCGTTTGAACTCCTTTTCACTTCCAACCTCACTCACTATCATTTTCTCTCTTCAATGGCTCCGTAATCTCCATTTTGCCTGCTAACTGGAGATCCAAAACCCTAGCTAGTATTGTACCAGTCCAATCGGAATTTTGAACGACAATGAAGTCCAAGACTCGGCTCGACTCTACTATTTTCCAACTCACCCCTACCAGAACTAGGTATCAATTACACTTTTCAATCATCTGCTTTTGTTCTGGTAAATTTATTAGTATTTGTTGGGTGGAATGTGGATTGATCTGAATGACATCAGGTGACTCTCTCTCTCTCTCACTCTCTCTCTCTCTCTCTCGCTCTCTCTCTTAGAGAGATCCAAGACAGAGGTGGGAAGAGTCAGACGGCAAATTGGTTGAGAACAAAAATTACATTACAGACAAAGTTAAATATTGTTTTCAAAACTCCCAAAGTAGATCTCTATTTGTTTCCTCTCTTTTGATTACAAATTAGGGCTTTTTCATATATTGGAGTATTGTTGAATTCTATGTCAAACTATTAAAGAGAAAATATCTCCTAGGTGTGACACTTTTGTGTGGTTGAAGTTTTCAAAGATGCCTATGTTAAGACAGCTAAACGCAGATGAATTAATATGAAGAAAATGTTTGCTCTCATTTGGAGCTGATACTTCTGATATTCTTCTTCTGTGATTTGTGCTATTGCTAATATATTGATGAACTGACACCTGATTCCAGAAGCGATTATTTATTACGGCAGCTTGAGAGCCTGCATGCTCGTCAGTTACTAGATAGGTTTGTCGTTGATGAAGCTCATTGTGTAAGCCAATGGGGACATGATTTTCGACCAGATTTGACTTGTGCATTAGCTTAAAATTCTTTCTTGTTGTTGCTTAATGTTTTAAGGTTCCGGTTTACAGGGTCTTGGTATCTTGAAACAGAAGTTCCCGAATATACCTCTGCTGGCTTTGACTGCCACTGCCACAACGAGCGTCAAAGAAGATGTTGTGCAGGCTCTCATCGTGTGTGTTGTAGGAGTGTGGTCGTGCTGGAAGAGATGGGCAGCACTCATTCTTTCTTGTGCATTAGGTTAAAATTCTTTCTTGTTGTTGCTTAATGATTTAATACTAGATGTATAGTATCTCACTTGTTTTGGTGGTATTGTAGGAGTGTGGTCGTGCTGGAAGAGATGGGCAGCACTCATCGTGTGTGTTGTATTACAACTATAGTGATTATGTATATGCTCGATTAAGTATTGTGCTGGAAGAGATGGGCAACACTCATCGGTTAGTTTTTAATGTGCTTATTAAATTTGTAGTATTTAATGTGCTTAGAAGTTGATTGGTTTACTTGCAAATGAGCAGGACAAACATCTATAGTTGCAATATGGGAAAGTTGGTCTGATCTTGGTTAATTAGAATTTAGAAAGTTTAATGAAGTAATAAATCAATTTCTCTCAGTTGGTCTGATCTTGTTATAATGGCAGCTGTGATAAGTCAATTATGGATGCATCTGGAACAGCACTGGCTGTGGCGGCTCATGTGCTTGGAGTGTGTGTTCCTGGTTCCGGGGCTAGAATTATGGTATTTTTGGGTGGCCCTTCGATTGAAGGCTTAGGCGCCGTAAGTATTCTATTCACCCAGGAGTTGTAATTTTCATGATCACGAGGACATGAAGCTTTTAGCTATTGTACTTTATATATATCTACATCTTCTGACACATTACATGGTCCACCAGGCTTTCTGGACGGCGCTCCTAGAGACTTCATTTTCATATTGCACTCAGAAAGTAGGTCTTGATTTTTATTAATAGTTAATTTCTGGGATCTCCTCCGCTTGCTTTCCCGAGAAAGAATTCATTTCAGATGGCAATGCCTCACAGCCTTATTATTATTACATCTGTAAGATGTGTAGATATATTGGAAAAATACAAAGGTAAAATTTCAATTGTCGAAAAAGTTGCGCCAGATTATTAGGACATGTATTGTTTGAAGGGATTTCTGCTCCCTATTACCATAAAGTCGTGAAGTTGTATGAAGGGATTTCAAAGCAGCTTGTACATCAAGGACATGTACTTGATGTTTTTGCTTGTGCTCTTGACCAGGTAATATTTTCTGTCTTATATATTTTGCTTTCCACAGTATTGTTTGCTTATATTTAGCAGTATATTGAGATTTTGTAATGTTGCTTTAGCATGGCTGCTATTTAGTTGCTAGGTAGGGGTTGCTGAACTTAAAGTAGCTATTGAAAAAACAGGAGGACTTGTCGTTTTATTTGATCTGACTTTCGAGGTTGAATTCTATATTTGCTAGTTACTTGACCCTCTTTGGATCTAGTATCTGCCTTCTAGAGTTGAAATTGAGCAGTGTTAAACAGTTTGTCAAAGTATGTTACTTCCTATGTCCTGGAATGATGTTCTCACTTTTTTTGTTGTTACTTTGAATGAACTTTGATGAATAATTTTGGGTTAATTTAATTGAGTAGGTCTGCTGAGAAACGCGTTTCTCCATAACTATGGAGAAACGCGTTTTTAATAGCCAGAAGCTATACGTTTGATAACCAGAAAAAAATTTCTGGATATCAGTCTCAAAAGGGTTCTGGATATCCAGAAGCTTTGGAACGGATATCCAGAAGCCTTTGAGCAGATATCCAGAAAAAATAGATTTGAAGCCAAATCCAAGGCCAAGACCAGAAATTGCTTATTGAAGGTTTCTGGATATCCATAAACCTTCAAATGTATATCCAGAAACCATCAAATGAATATCCAGAAACATATTTGAAGCCAAATCCAAGGCGAGACCAGAAAATGCTTATTGAAGGTTTACGGATATCAGAAACCTTCAAATGTATATCCGAAACCATCAAATGAATATCCGAAACATTTTGAAAGTTTCTGGATATCATTTTGAAGGTTTCTGGATATCACTTTTCATAAGCTTACGGATATCTTTCAAAGGGTTCGGATATCCGAACCTTTGACCGATATCCAGAAGTAACCATGGGACAAGGTCATGGCCAATACAAAAAGTTTCTGGATATCCTTTCAATAGCTTCTGGATATCCGTAACCCGTTTCTCCATAACTTATGGAGAAACGCGTTTCTCCCTAGATTTTACGAATTTAATTATCCTAATTAAAATCTAAAACTTGTTATTGATACACCAATATAAATGTTATCAATAACAAGTTTTAGATTTCATTAGCATAATCAAATTAACCTAAAATTACTGCTCAAAGTTCATTAAACATGACAACAACAAAAAAGCGGGAACATCGTTCGGGGACAGAGGGAATATAATGTTCCATAAAAATACATGAGCCCTTCTCCCTCTTATATATGTCTTTGTCTTCATGCACATCTGACACCATATCTTTCGGTTGAAGATTCGTTGGTTGTTCATGTTTATCAATTCTGCATAAATGTGTTGATATTGCATTTATGGTTCTTTTTTGTGGAAGCAGTCTTATGCCACTCCACTCCTTGGTAGAGTGATTAGTACTTATTACTTAGACAAGGATTTGGTTAATAAATTTGAGTTCATTTCTTTGAGGGTAGAACTTTTTCATTTCCCCTCTGATAGATTACAAGAATGTTCACTGAATCCTTACTTTACTTTCAAACTGAATGCAGTGGTATATTTGAGGTAAATTTCTCAAAAGATATCAAAATTCAAGGAATTATTGGTCCATGTGCCTCACTTGAAAAGGTTAGTACGGAACTCTGTAGGAGGATCACCCTTTTTATGCTGGCTTTATTTTAGATGTTCATTAGCTGTTGTTTTTATGCAGAAAGGTCCGTTATGCTCTGAAACTGTAATTGGCCAAGGGGGCACCACTGCTTGGAAGATGTGTGGCCTGGACTAAGCTACATCTTTGTGTCTAATGTTTGAGATTGTAAAGAAGGAAAGCCCAGATGGTATTGGTCAAATCAGCAAACAATCAGTTTTATTTCCAATTTTTAACTTAGTAAGTACTTACTGCTTATTAGTTAGAAAAATTATTTATAATCATCTTTGGTTTACAATATGGAGTTTCTTCACTAATTAAAGATATTTTGCTCCAGTTATCAGCACAGCAGTAGGCAAATGAGGCTTCGTGCAACTACACTTTTAAGGAAACTTTTGCAAATAAATTGCGTGAAGCAAATGGGTTAGAGCCTACAACACCTGTGAATGGGGTTCAGGATCCTGACTTGAAGATATATTAAGACTAGTACGTTATATTAAAATATTTTGGTCTCTCTAATGGTATTATATTAGGAAGATAACTGTTGATTTCTGTTAATCGGATTATGTGACGGAGGATGTCCATTTTTTTGAGTTTATGATGGTGGATGTGGATGTGGATGTCACTCTTTTGAACAATTTTAAACCTTGATGTATGCTTTTGAAAATATAATATATTTACTAGTTATTATTATTTATGTATCAATTAATAGTATTGTTTTGAATATTAATCATCATTATTTTAAGGAGAAAAATATTTTATATAAATAAGCAGTGAGTTTACGCGATTGCAAAATCTGTCTTATATTGTTTTTACATTGATATTTGCGATTGCATTTGCCGTCTCCCTTTTTAAAACCTATGGCGATTGCATTTGCCGTCTCCTTTTCAAAACCTAAGGCGATTGCATTTGCCGTCTCCTTTTTCAAAACCTAAGGCGATTGCATTTGCCGTCTCCTTCTTTAAAACCTAAGGCGACTGCATTTGTCGTCTCCTTTGCTGAGCTAAGGCGATTGCAAATGTAATTAAAATAATTAAATAAATAAAATTAAAAAAAACTCTTACGCGATGGAAAAAGCAATCGCGAAAAATAATTGACAAAGGCGACGACTTTTTTCAGTCACCTTATCTTTTCGCGACAAGGCTTTACGAGATTGCCATTGCGACGGTTTTTCCCGTCGCGTTAACCTTCCGCGACGGCTCTAAGGGTTTACGCGACGGCTTTTGATCGTCGCGAAAGACCAGTTTTCTTGTAGTGCATCACACCCGGTACATCCCAAGCGATAGACCAGATTCCGGCGAGAAGAAGACCATTAATTCCGGCGAGAAGAAAGAAAGAAATGTCAGATTTAGATTTGTTTGTTTTGTTTTTGTATTTCATTTGTTTGTTTTGATTTTTGGTTGATATTTTGAATAGAAATGTTATTTATTATTTGAAGTTTTGTAGATTCAAATTTGGAAGAAATGAAAATCCCAATTTGTATGTTGATTTGATAATCTTGGTGGTGGGGGAGTGGTGGAGAGGGCGGTGGGGGAGTGGTGGGGAGGGCGGTGGGGGATTGATGATGATGGTGGTATATTTTAAAAACAATCCATTAATAATTCTAAATACACATTTTTTTAATTATTTTTAATATTTTTTTGATTACTAATTTAAATGATTTTTGAATAAATATTTATTTATTTAAATAAATAAATATTTATTTAAATAAATAAATATTTATTTAAATAACTTATTATCTATTTTTTAATATTGCAGCTTATCATTATTATTCTATACAGTCATTTGGCTAGAGCTACTACGTAATTACGTATGGAAAGAAAATTTATATAGTTGGACATTTAAATAGTGAAGATTTGAGATAGTGAAGATATGTTTTTACCGCTTCAACTACATTGAGATAGTGAAGATTTGAGATAGTGAAGATATGTTTTTGTCGCTTCAACTGAGAAATTAGAGACATGTATTTTTTTGCCTTCGTTATTTGGGGATGTACCGACAATTTTAATGATAATTAATTATATTTTGATAATGTGTAGTATTTTGATAAATATAATATTTTCACATATATATTATTTTTTCGTGGAGCATCAATTAAATTAAAATCACATTTGCAACACAATATTTCGTAGTAAAAAAGATGGCTACGCTATGAAAATGTTTCATAGCAAGACAGTAACATTTGGCGACGAAAATATTTGTAGTAGACGAATGTATTTATAGCTATAAAAATATTTCAAAGCAAGACAGTAACATTTGGCGACGAAAATATTTTATAGTAAAAGAATGTATTTATAGCTATGAAAATGATTCATAGCAAGACAGTAACATTCGGCGAAGAAAATATTTTGTAGTACAAGATCGGATAATTTGGGACGAATTAATTCGTCACTTAAAGAATTCATTTGGCTACGAAAAATACTCTTTAGCGATGATTTTATATTTTGTCGCAGAAACTATTTGGCGACGAAATTTATTTTCCGTAGCTAAAAAATATACCTACGACTATGAATATTATTTCGTCGCCAATACCCTTTAGCGACGTCACATAGGCGACGAAATTGCGACGAAAACAGGTTCGTCGCCAATACTCTTTAGCTACGAAATCTTAACATTTTGCAACAAATTTTTTCGTAGCAAATCTCAATTGTTTTGTAGTGTTTATACAAATATATTTAATATATTAATCATATATATTTTTTTTAATATAAAATGCCAATTTAGCAAGAAAAAATAAAATATCACCAAGAAAATTTAGCAAGGAAATTAAAATATATGTAATAATATTTTATTTATACCAAGGAAATTATTCGTCAGTAATTTCGTAGGCAAATTTTTTCAAGAAAAATCATCTTTTTTTTTTTTAATAATAAATCAGTAATTATCAAGCACAAATTCCTTGACAATTTCCTTGGTAAATTACAAAGGACATATTTCTTGACAATTTCCTTGGTAAATTGCCAAGGAATATTTCATTCCTCAGCGAAATTACGGACGCCTCGTTTGCCAAGGAAATTTCCTAAGATTGCCAAGGAAATTTTTCCTCACTAAAGTATGTTTACCAAGAAATTTGTATCGATTGCCAAGAAAATTTGTCCAGGGCAATTGCGATTTTTTTCGTAGTGTGTTTGGAATGATCCCGTACGCGCAAGAGAGGCATAGGAACACCTTTCGAACTACAACTGAGACCATCACAGGGTTGTAGTGTGCGAGTGTACATGGTAAAAATGCGCGTAGTGTGCGGTCACTAGAATTCTTTTTTTGGATAAAAAAAGGAGTTTTTGCAGAATGTGTTTTAAAGATATGTACACAAACATATTATTATTCAACATTTTTTTGTATATTGAATAAACAAGACAAAAAGAGTAACACACACACACACACACATACACACACATACACAAAAGTCAAAGAAAGGGGTAAAACGAAAGTTTGACCCACACCATGTTTTAAAAATCTTTTTAGAAGTTTTTAAAACAATTTTCCCCAGCAGAGTTGCCAGCTGAAATTACCCGATCCGGACGCGCCCCGCCCCCGCGAGGGAGGGCCTGTGCAGGTTTTGGTTTCAAAGATGGGATGGATGAATTTCTTTGAAAAGAGAGAGTCGCCACGCCATTTTGATTATGCCCAAAACATTGAAAAAAATAAGCTTTTTTGGTGTGTGATGAGATTTTTGAGTTCGGAAGTCAAGTTACGCCTCGGAAAGAGATTTTTGTGCTCACCCGAAACGTCGCATATACATGAGTCTTTCTAAACCCTTATTTAAAAATTTTGTGTGTGTGTGTGTGTGTGTGTGTGTGTGTGTGTGTGTGTGTTTTAAGAAATAAAATGTATTTGAATGAAATGATAATACACGGAACAGGAACAAACCACTATCCCCGACAAACCTCCATTCTTGTGCACATTGTGCATGAAAAATCTTTTAGGATCATTTAGATGTTTTGGGTCTATATGTAGTGAGTAAAGACTACATTATAAACGATCCATTTAAACATTAATATTTAAAGACTTGGAAATTAAAATGGTTATTTAGGGTTCGGAAAGAGATTTTACCAATGTTGGTTTCTTTCTATCTTTCTCGGGGGGATGAGGTTGATTGGTGGTGGTTTAAAGAGGAGAGAAATTCTGCTCTCACTTGGGCAGAACCTCCCCTAATTAACTCTCGTTTCGCACTTGCTTGAACTCGCAGATTTTGGCCGCTTTTGAGTCGTTGTTGGAATTTGTGAGTGAGTGTGGATCAATGGGGGTTGATCGTTGATCTCGAGATGGATCAGGATGAATAGAGATGGAACGGATTGGATCGGGATGGACCGGGATGGACCAGAATGCCTTGGATGGACCGGAATGGCTCGGAATGGCTTGAAATGAGAGGGGGATGAGACTTGGGGTGTTTATTGATGTTTTTGTTGAGATTTTGAAGCTGCTAGAGGCCAGTATTTATAGGCTCTGAATCTGGACAAAGTGATCTGCACGGCTCTGGCTTTAATCAGTCAACTTTTTGACTCTTGTGTCATTCCTGTAGGGCCCTTCTGATGTCTTTGTATTGATCAGTTTGGTCCTTTGAAAAGTTACGGGACTCTGCGATTGCGGGGAGGTAAACCCTTTGTGTTTTAAGTATGCTTGGATGGAGAGCGGTCTGAATTGGGGTACTTACGTGTACATAGATACATTAAGAGCTTTCTTTTATGCATTAATGGTCATTTTGTTCCACTTTATTTTACTTTAGTACAAATTTATGGCATGCATTATAACTCAAATTGCTACATAAGTTCATACTCTAAGGTCCTTTTTTTAATTTATATTTTTATTTTTGTAGAGAATAATCTGCAGTCTTAAGTAATCTCAGCTATCCTCTATATTTCCTTAAGACTAGATTACCCACATTTTTTTGTAGCAGTAACTTCCCTCTTGGAATGCAGGATAAAGAAAACCAAGAACATACTATTACCTGTACGTGCTTCGCAAAATAAAAAGAACAGAAAAATTGTACTAATAAAAAGTTAAATATATTTAAAACCCTAATTAATTAGCTTGAGCTATGATCGATATTTTTCTTGCGGTACAATTCAAAACCTGGTCAGTAGCATTCGCAAGATGGTGCATAACGTCAACTTGAGTCCGAAGTGAAATGATATAGTCTAGAGTTTCTTTTATAAGAGAAAATTCATCCATGGATTCTCCACCAGGAACAAGGCTTTTTAGCACTTTTGTTCTCTTCTTCACCAATCTTTTCGCGACACAAGTTGCTAAAACCATCGTCTGGGGAGCCATTTTTCTAGCTCTTTTGCTAATCCCACAACTCTTTTTCAAGATTTTCTTGCTTCTAATTCTCTTGAACAGTTGACTTGAACTACATTTCCGTAGCTTCTTCTCCATCTGCTCATCAGAAGGGCCTAATATATTTTCGATTAGGGCTGCATTGTTATTGTCCATCTTGGCTTTCGCAATTAAAACGCAGCTCCATGAAGTCGACATTGTGGTGGTGTTAATTCTTGTGGAAGCCATGGCTACATCTGCAGATAGTTTTATGGCATTCTTTCTCTCCAAGAAGCTCAATTTCTTGTCTGAAGATGTATATGTTTGAAGACCCTTTGACCATTTCTTCACAAATTCTTGCTTAAGCTGGCTACAAGTCCCCATTCTCTATTGAAAATGACAAATATTAATGATAAAAATGCAAAATGTTATACTTAATCACACCTTGGATCTCATTTTCTTTATGAAAAAAAATAATAAGCACATGAAATGATAATATTTTGAATAAATGTACCTTACAATACTGAATATTGAACTTGTTTTTCTTCTTGTAAGTTATAATCTGATGAGACAAGGAAAAGAGAAAGGAAAAGTTGCAGAGAGATTATAATAGTTTCTGGCTAGAGATCCAACAAATGGAAGAATATTAAGTTGAAAAAGAGGGAAAGAGAAGATGAGAGGGAGAAGAATGTGGTGAAAGAAAGCATATTTATTTATTTTCATAGAGAGAGAGAGAGAGAGAGAGAGAGAGAGAGAGAGAGGGGAGGTGGTGGGGACTACGAGAGAAAGACATAGCACATGCAAGCACATGGAATGCCCTACCACCTATGAATAAAACCCTAACACTTTGAATACTGAAATTGTGTTAATTAAGAGATCATAAAAATTAAGAATAATTTATTTAACTCCCTTATTTGTCATCATGCCAGCCTAAAAACATGCAATCCACAAATATAATTCTAACCCCCTCTTACTTGGCGGAAAAAAAAAAACCTTTATTACATAGATAAATTAAACAATGAAGAAAATAGGTATGAAAGTTATGGGTTTAATAGATATATCATCATGGGGTAGCCATACTGTTATGGACAACTAAAATTTATGATATCAAGTTTTTAAAATGCTCATTGTATATTATCTAATAAATCTTGAAGTCTCGTATAAAAAAAGAAAGAAAGGAAATCAGTATTTATTTAAAAAAAATTGACCGCAAAAATAATTTCAAAGTAAGGGATATAAATGTGGGCACGGTATTGTGTTAACGCAACCATGTGACATGAGTTGAAAGAAAGTACGGACTACGGAGTGCTTCTTATCAGACTCTTTTTTATTTGTCTCTTACAAAGGCTTTACCCATGTGCAAGTTAAATTTTCACTTCACTTTGAAGAAAGTGTGATAGCATCACACTTGATTAAGTCAAAGAGGTTGACTTAATTATGTTTTGTTACTGTCTTTGTATTTAAACTAAGTAAATATTATATTTATTATTTTTATATTTACTAACCTATTAACCGAATTTTATTATGTTTTAGTATTACTTTTGATCATTTTATAGGACTCTCATATCTTGGAAAGGAGTCTAAAGAGATAAAGATGCTTAGAAGATATAAAGGGATAATGAAGATTGGAATGAAGAGATAATGATCAAGGCTTCTGTTATCCATCTGAGAAGGCTCCTTTACTATAAATATGAAGACCATAACTCAGTTGCAACACACGGTTTTTATACACTCCGAAAGGCTGAGGAATTACAAGCTTGAGAGGAGTGTTTTATTGTGAGAGTTCTTTTGGTTATTTTATTATTCTCTTAGTTTACTTTTTGTAACCGATCAAGAAATTATTTTAATAAGAGAATTTTATTGTCTACAACATATTGCTGTAGATAAGTGTTTAAACCCTTTGTTTATTTCCTTTTTTATTAATTATTCATTTGCATTTCTCTGCATTGCTTGTAGTCTTTGGTGCAATAGCATCAGGACTCACATCAGCAAGTTTCGTGTTCCTGTGCACTTTCTAGCCGCTCCATTTCTTTCAATTGGTATCAGAGCCACACTCGACTTCACTGAGTGAGATCCAAAAAAGAGTGGTCATTACGGAAGGACACTTGAATCAATACCGTCCCCTAGTTTTAGATGGAACTAATTATGCTATCTGGAAAGCCAAGATGCGTCTCTTCATCAAAGCAATTGATGAACGAGCCTGGCTTAGCATTATCATTCCATGGTCCCCTCCTAAGGTTGAAATTAAGAGTAAAGAAGAAGAGGGTGAGACCTCCGAAAAAGTGTATAAAATTAAACCTGAGGAAGAATGGACGGCAGATGAGGAAACTCTTGCTAATTACAATTCCAAGGCTCTTGGTGCTATCTCAAGTCATGTGGACGAACACATGTTTAGACTTGTTTTAAATCAAAATATAGCAAAGAAAGCCTGGGATATTTTGCAAGCTCACTGTGAAGGTGATGACAGTGTCAAAGCCACTAGGTTAAGGATTCTCATGACCAAGTTTGAAAACTTGAGGATGACTGAGACTGAGGACATAAAAAGCTATTCTGCTAGAATAAGAGAAATCTCAAATGAGTGCCTCTCCCTAGGTGAGCCTATTTCAAATGCTAGATTAGTATGCAAAATGTTAAAGATTGTCACAGATAAGTTCAACATTAAAATAGCTGCTATTGAAGAAGCAAATGATACTGCAACCATGGCTTTAGATACTCTTGTGGGTAAGCTAACCATGTTTGAAATGAACATTTCCATTCAGCAACAACATAAAGCTGAAAGTGTTGCTCTTGCTTCTGCTCTTTCTAAAGCATCCTCAATTCCAAAAGAGATTGAGGAAATCTCAAATGAAATTGATACTTCTAATTTGGAAACTGAAGATGTTGCTCTTTTAACAAAAATATTTACTTCTTTTCTCAAAAACAAAAGGGACAACAATTTTTCTTCTAAAAAACCAACTACTTTTGATAAACCAAAAGAGGATAATGAGAGTACTTTCAAGAAACCCACTAGTTTTTCTAAAAACAGATGCGAATACGTTCGGTGTAGAGCCTGCAAAGGCTTTGGGCATTATGCAAATGAATGTGCCAATACTCTGAAGAAAAAGGGGATGAGCCTAAGTGCGACCCTTAGTGATAGTGAGGACGAAGATGAGTCGCTAAACTTAGCAATCATGGAAATCTCGCCTCCAAATCATGAACATCAATCTGATGTAGCTTCAGATGTTATCACATCAACCATCACATCTTCTGAATCCATTATAAACTGTTATACCTCCTCGCTGAACAAGAAATCTGAGAATGAAGAAGAAGATGACGGAAACTATAACGAACTACTTGATGCTTATGCTGAGCTGTATGCCGATTGGGAAAAGCGTGTAGAAAAAATTGCCGTCTTTGAAAAGGTAAATGAAAAACTCTCCACTGAACTATCGAAAGTAAAAGGTGAACTTAAAGATTTATCCACTGAAAATGACAATCAAAAAGAATCATTAGCTAAACTTGATGTCATGCTCACTAAACGTGACATTGAACTTGAGAAGACCAAAACCGAACTCATAGTGGCCAAGAAAACTTTTGAAAAAATGAATACTGGAAAGGCTACTCTTGATGAGGTTCTTAATGTGAGTAAATTTTCGAAAACTGGTCTTGGCTATGAATCAAATTTTGTAAAAGAAGGAGAAAGTTCCTCAAAAACTAAGACTTTTCACAACACGAAATCATCAAACAAGAAGAAAAGATTTGTGTGCCATTAGTGCTTCTTACCAGGACACATAAGACCTTTTTGTTACAAAAGGATTCAAGACCTGAGAAAAGATGCTCCTCAGATGAGTGGACGGATGTACTCACATCACCGCTCACATCGCCAGAAAACAGGCCAGTTTGTTTGGATAGAAAAGAAGAATGAGGAATGCAAGTTAGTGTTCACCTCTCTAAAGAGCAGCATTGCTAGCTCATGGTACTTTGATAGCGGGTGCTCAAGGCACATGACAGGTAATGCAGAATTCCTCACGGATTACATCACTGTCAAAGGAGGAAATGTGAATTATGGGGGAGGAGCACAAGGTAAGATTGTAGGTAAATGTACTTTATGTGTGAATAACATGCCTAAACTGAAAAATGTTTATCATGTAGAGGGTTTGAAAGCTAATCTTATTAGTATAAGCCAACTGTGTGATGACAATTTACATGTTAATTTTGACAAACATGAATGCAAGGTGTTTTACTTGGCCGGTCCGCCTGTCTCGGGATCTAAAAACATTAAAGGGAGAGGGGTGAGAATAAATCTCAGCAAGCTATTATGAATGCAGCAATATGCCAAATAAGATGCAACACATAACAAGTCGCATATAACACATTGGAAAAGCTGTAAACACCTTTCATTATCTCGGTTTACCTTTTCCCGTCTGAACAATAGTCGTACAACATTGGATATAATATTCCAATCTTAGGTGAGCTGCTTAAGCAATACTCACATCTTATAAGACCCGTTTCTCAGGGAACCATATAAGATAGTAGCAACTCTGTAAGGCTTTTGCCTCACTACAGATGCTATAAGCCCGACCTGTGGCCACAAGAGGGGACGGTCACAGATATAACATAATCCGATCACATTAGGTCACACTTCCATAATTGACCGTATTATGTTATACCCCCAACATCAGCTGATTAACAAATTATCAAGCACATAATAGTTACTTGAAACATAATCTACAAAGAGGGATAACAATATAGCCACATGGTAAAATATACTCATGTCCAACCAATATCATAGTGCAACATTTATTCAACACACTATGCATAATATAAACAATGTATATGAACTCAAGTAAGACAAGGAAGTATCATCAATCCATCCTACAAGGTCATTATACAATAATACATAGCCTCTATGAAGGCCGAAGTTAAATCTACCAAGTTGGAATCCCATTTGTCAAGTTACCAAATGAGGCTATCTAGCGTTTTCCAAGCAATATTTAAAGTACTTCCCCAATTCCATTTTGATCACTTAAGATGTCATTGTGTAGCCAAAGTATTCTACTTTAATCTAGGTTAAAGAGATTTCATTTTGGTTCGAGTTTGATTAGGTTTGAACAGCCCTAAAGTTGATACATTGTAACCAGGCCAGGGCACGACTCGTGCCCCAGGGCACGACTCGTGCCCATTTGACCCTCCTCAGAACCTGGCGTCCCCAGCAAGGCACGACTTCCCTTTAACCCTGGTCATGACTCGTCCCCACCTCAGGCACAACTCGTGCCACAGGGCACGACTCGTGACCTGAGCCCAGAATTAGAACAGAAGCAGAATTCTAACAACATCCAAACCAATTTGTCCCAACCCAAGTTTTCCCTTGTTTTGTGCACCTAGAAAGGCATACTAAACTTCATAGATTTCATACTACATCCTTTAAACCCCAAAATGATGCAACCTAAATCATTTACCACTTGAATCTCTACCCATTATACTACCATTTTTCAAGATTTACATTTAATCCAACCCAACCCATTTACTTTTACTCTTTACCTCTTTCATGAACCACAACATTTCTATGACAATAACCAATTTCTCAAGTACAAGAAAGTTTCCTCAAAGCATCAAATAGCCATTAGAACAACAATAACAACATTTAATAGTTCATGGACACTTAAGGAAGGAAAAGGTCATAATAACTCACCTTAGTAAATACAAGATGGAATGAAGATTTTCTTGGCTTGATCAACTCTCCTAGATGCACCAAGCACAAAAGTACAACTTGATTTGAAAATGGAGAAGAAATGAGTTTGCTAGAAGTCTTGGAATGTGAGGCTTTCAAATGGAGTTTCCATGGGAAAGTGTAAGAAGAAAATGGAGGAGGATGATGGAGGAGAGTAGAGGGAGTATGGGAAGAGGAAGGGGGAAGTATGGGAGGTATGGGGGTCATTGACTTAGGAGGGAAAAGAAGAGGGTTTTAAGGGATATGGTCCCCCACCCCTAATATTCAAGGCTTTCAACAATTTAATTAAACCCCTTTTATTCCCATTATTTATTCTACCCATTTTAACCTCCTCTTACTCTTTATCAAATTTCTATTTTTATTTTCCCCCAAAAGTTCTTTATTTAATTTCTCTTGAATTCCTAAGAGGTTCTAAATTACTTCTCAACCACCTTATCTTAAAATAAGAATTTTAAGGACATAAATGAACACATAAAATTAACATAAATATTAAAAGCATATAATATGATATTAAAATTAGAGCCTAGGGTTAGGGTCGTTACACTCACTCCCCCTTAAAGAAAATTCGTCCTGAATTTTAAAAAGACTTACTTGGATGCTCAAACAACCAAGGGTATTTTGCTCTCATTTCCGACTCTAGCTCCCACGTTGCTTCCTCGACGGTGTGATTCTTCCATAAGACCTTCACTATCGGAATACTCTTAGTCCTCAACTCCTTAACTTGGAACTCTAAGACTCTCAACGGTTCCTCAACATAAGACATGTCCGCTTGAACATCATCGGGGGGAGAACTCAAAATGTGGGAAGGATCATGACAATACTTCCTCAACATAGAAACATGAAACACATCATGGAGTAAGGAAAATGAGGGAGGTAACGCCAACCGATAAGCCAAATCCCCAATCTTTTCTAGGATCTCAAACGGACCAACGAACCTCGGAGCCAATTTACCTTTATTACCAAACCTTTTAATTCCCGTCCTCGGAGAGACCTTCAAGAACACAAAGTCACCAACCTGAAAAGATAAATCCCGTCTTCTATTGTCGGCGTAGCTTTTCTGTCTACTCTGAGCCGTCTTCAATCTATCCCGAATCACCTTGATCTTCTCCGTTGAATCTCTAACCAAATCCAGGCCCCAAAGTCTTGCTTCACCAACCTCGTCCCAACACATCGGAGATCGACACTTCTTACCATACAACGCCTCATACGGAGCCATCTCGATACTAGACTGATAACTGTTATTGTAGGCAAACTCCACTAAAGGTAAATGATCTTCCCATGACAATTGGAAATCCATCACACAATCCCGTAACATATCCTCAAGTATCTGAATAGTTCTCTCGGACTGGCCGTCGGTTTGAGGATGAAACGCCGTACTGAAACACAATTTAGAACCCAAGGCTTCATGCAATGCTCTCCAAAATCTAGAAGTAAATCTCGGATCTCTGTCGGAAACAATGCTAACTGGAACCCCGTGAAGTCTAACAATCTCCTTCATATATAACTGAGCTAACTTCTCCAACGAGAACTTGGTTGACACCGGAAGAAAATGAGCCGACTTTGTCAATCTATCCACAATAACCCAAATAGCATCCATCTTCTTCGTGGTAAGAGGCAAACCCGAAACAAAATCCATCGAGATCCCTTCCCATTTCCACTCCGGAATATCCAATGGTTGAAGTAGTCCCGCCAGTCTCTGATGTTCGGCCTTAATCTGTTGACAAGTCAAACACTTAGATACATAATCCGCAATTTCCCTCTTCATACCATTCCACCAATACCCACGCTTAAAGTCTTGATACATTTTCGTACTACCCGGATGAATCGCAAACTTGGACTTATGGCCATCCTCTAAGACACGCCTCTTGATTTACGGTGATGAAGGAACGCAAATTCTCCCTTGGAAGGTTAAAATCCCATCTCTATTCAACGCAAATTCCCCGGCCTTCCCATCTTGCACTTGATCTAAAATTTTCTTTAACTCCGGATCACCTTGTTGAGCTTCCTTCAAATCTCCATACAATGTAGGAACGGCTCGCACATTCGCAAGTATTACTTCGCTCTTCAATTCTCGGGAACTCAAAGCTGTCACATAAGCCTTTCGGCTAATCGCATCCACCACCACATTGGCCTTCCCCGGATGATAAGAGATTACACAATCAAAATCCTTCAAGAACTCAAGCCATCTCCTTTGTCGGTTGTTCAACTCCTTTTGGGTAAACAAATATTTCAAACTCTTATGGTCGGTGAATATCTCAAATCTCGCCCCATAAAGGTAATGCTTCCACTTATGTAACGCAAACACGATCGCCGCCAATTCCATATCATGAGTAGGGTAATTCTGTTCCGCCGGTGATAACTTCCTAGAGGCATATGTAATAACTTTCCCATTTTGCATTAGGACACATCCCAAACCTGCCTTCGAGGCATCACTATAGATCACAAAATTCTCACAACCATCCGGAAGGGTAAGAACAGGAGCCGTTGTCAACCTCTTCTTCAACTCATTGAAACTTGCTTCACACTTGGAATCCCATGCGAACGATACATCTTTCCGAGTCAACCTAGTCAATGGAGTAGCAATCCGAGAAAACCCCTCAATAAACCTTCGGTAATACCCCGCCAAACCAAGAAAACTACGAACCTCCGTCACAGTCGAAGGTTGCTTCCAATTTACCACGGCTTCAATTTTTAAAGGGTCCACGAAAATTCCCGAACTCGACACTACATGCCCCAAGAAAGAAACCTGCTCAAGCCAAAACTCACACTTGCTGAACTTAGCGTACAACTGCTTCTCACGAAGAACTGATAAGACAATCCTCAAATGATTTTCATGCTCCTCCCGGGACTTAGAATACACAAGGATGTCATCTATGAATACCACCACAAAGCTATCAAGATAAGGCTTGAAAACACGGTTCATCATATCCATAAACACGACTGGAGCATTAGTCAACCCAAAAGGCATCACAACAAACTCATAGTGACCATATCTAGTTCGGAAAGCTGTTTTGGCAATATCATTCGGCCTAATTTTCAACTGATGGTATCCGCTTCTCAAATCAAGTTTTGAGTAGATAACGGAACCTTGGAGTTGGTCAAATAAATAATCTATATGCGGAAGAGGATACTTATTCTTTATAGTGGCTTGATTCAACAAACGATAATCTATACATAATCGTAAGGTACCATCATTCTTCCTAACAAATAGAACCGGTGCTCCCCACGGAGACACACTTGGGCGTATAAAACCCCGGTCTAGCAATTCTTGCAATTGGACCTTCAACTCTTTTAACTCGGTCGGAGCCATTCTATAGGGTGCTTTAGAGATAGGGGCGGTACCGGGCACTAGGTCAATACAAAACTCTACCTCACGATCCGGAGGCATAGAGTACTCACTAGAAAACACATCACTAAATTCATTCACAACCGGAATATGAGCTAACTCGGGGGACTTCTTATTGGAATCTACCACATAAGCCAAGTAACCCGCACACCCCTTAGATAACATCTTTCTAGCCTTTAAAGCAGAAATAACATGTAAACCGAACATAGATTTGTCCGCATCAAATATAAAAGTAGGCACATCAGCCATAGCAAATGAGACTCGCTTTCTACGACAGTCTACCATAGCATGACACTGACTCAACCAATCCATCCCAAGGATCACATCAAAGTCACGGATTGGTAACTCGACCAAATCCACCGGCAATACATGCCCACATATAGTCACATCACAACTACGATATATCAAAGAAGATGCAAGGCACTCTCCCATAGGAGTAGAGACCTCCAACACATAAGGCATAGATTCAGGAAATTTATGCAATGAAAATGCAAAATGAGATGCCACAAATGAATGGGAAGACCCGAGATCTATAAGAATGCGGGCCTTAACTCCTGAGACAGGGACTATACCTCTAATGACGGCATTGGGATCGACCTCTCCTCGACCCAAGGCAAACACTCGACCTTGCACTCTATCTTTGGGTTTCCCGTCGACACCTCTCTTCACACCGCTACCTTGTCCCCCTTGACCACTACCCGAAGATTGCTTATTCTGCCACTTGGGACAATTTCTCCGGAAATGTCCTGTCGCCCCACACTCTAAACATCGGCCTTGCCTGCTCCAACACTTGTCCTCCGAATGCCCTGGCTTCTTGCAATACCCACACAATGCCCCAAACTGGCCTGGAGGCGAACGGTTTGTCGGTGCCGCCACAAATCCTCCTCTACCTGCTCCTGGAGCTGACGTCCTCGGCTGTCCTCTATTCTGTTCCGAACCTTGACCTTGGAATCTATTTCTGTTTCCGCCTTCAGATTTACCATGGTGCTCCTCGATATCATTCTCAATCCGGTACGCCATATTCACAGCCGCTTGGAAATTGGCGAAGTCATGAGTCAATAGCTACTCTGGAACTCCACCCTTAAGCCTTTCACGAACCTGTAGACACGCCTCTCTTTATCCGGTACCAAATGGGGACAATATCGGGCTAACTCCGTAAACATGGCTGAATACTGTGCTATAGACATTGTCCCTTGCTCCAATTTCAGAAACTCCACCTCCTTCTTATCTCTAGTCACCATCGGAACGAAATGATCCTAGAACTTACGTGTGAAATTCTCCCAAGTCTGCGGTGTCAAATCCCGATCCCAACCATCCTTCACTACCTGACACCAGTGCTCTGCGGGTCCTTCCAACTTGAAAACGGCACATCTCACCTTTTCTGCATCCGAACTCTCCATTGCCAAGAAAATCTTATTCATCGCTTCAAGCCATCTCTTCGCCTTCACCGGATTCGGATCTCCGTTGAAGCTAGGAGGAGACATCTTCACAAACTTCTCTAGACCATGGTGCCCTTGCCTACCTTCGGGTTGTTGTTGTCCCCTACCTTGATTCTGATTTTCCATATTCTGAAGAAACACTCGGAACATATCCATCATTTCGGCATTCGGATTACCAACATTACCTAAAGCCCGATCTTGATCTCCATCATTACCCGCCATGAGAACAAACTCCTGCATTAAACACTCGACGTCGGTTATCACACACTCTCACTCAGCTAGACTCTACCCGAGAACTCTAACCGAGCTTTGATACCAACTGTGAGGACCCCGACCCGGAACCTACACGTGTCCCGAGCTGGAGCGTCCTCAAACTAACCCAAATATCCAAAAACTTTTAAAAATTTGATTTAACTTTCAAACATAAACATCATTAACATAACCATTTCAAAATAACTCCACTCCTCTCCACCTTGGAGGAGGAGTTGACCAACTTTGAAAGTACTACACTGTTTTAGTTACAAAAGACATCGGTTATAACGTAGAAATTAAAGTTTATAATTACAAACTCCATGAAGGAACTATACCAAAATATACTTTCTACGCCAACCTATACGTACCCCGACAATACCCAAAAGCTCACTTCCAAACTCCTTTCCGCCCTTACTTGGCCGGTCCGCCTGTCTCGGGATCTAAAAACATTAAAGGGAGAGGGGTGAGAATAAATCTCAGCAAGCTATTATGAATGCAGCAATATGCCAAATAAGATGCAACACATAACAAGTCGCATATAACACATTGGAAAAGCTGTAAACACCTTTCATTACCTCGGTTTACCTTTTCCCGTCTGAACAATAGTCGTACAACATTGGATATAATATTCCAATCTTAGGTGAGCTGCTTAAGCAATACTCACATCTTATAAGACCCGTTTCTCAGGGAACCATATAAGATAGTAGCAACTCTGTAAGGCTTTTGGCTCACTACAGATGCTATAACCCCGACCTGTGGCCATAGGAGGGGACGGTCACAGATATAACATAATCCGATCACATTAGGTCACACTTCCATAATTGATCGTATTATGTTATACCCCCAACATCAGCTGATTAACAAATTATCAAGCACATAATAGTTACTTGAAACATAATCCACAAAGAGGGATAACAATATAGCCACATGGTAAAATATACTCATGTCCAACCAATATCATAGTGCAACATTTATTCAACACACTATGCATAATATAAACAATGTATATGAACTCAAGTAAGACAAGAAATTATCATCAATCCATCCTACAAGGTCATTATACAATAATACATAGCCTCTATGAAGGCCGAAGTTAAATCTACCAAGTTGGAATCCCATTTGTCAAGTTACCAAATGAGGCTATCTAGCGCTTTCCAAGCAATATTTAAAGTACTTCCCCAATTCCATTTTGATCACTTAAGATGTCATTGTGTAGCCAAAGTATTCTACTTTAGTCTAGGTTAAAGAGATTTCATTTTGGTTCGAGTTAAAGAGATTTCATTTTGGTTCGAGTTTGATTAGGTTTGAACAGCCCTAAAGTTGATACATTGTAACCAGGCCAGGGCACGACTCGTGCCCCAGGGCACGACTCGTGCCCATTTGTCCCTCCTCAAAACCTGGCGTCCCCAGCAAGGCACGACTTCCCTTTAACCCTGGTCACGACTCATCCCCACCTCAGGCACGACTCGTGCCACAGGGCACGACTCGTGACCTGAGCCCAGAATTAGAACAGAAGCAGAATTCTAACAACATCCAAACCAATTTGTCCCAACCCAAGTTTTCCCTTGTTTTGTGCACCTAGAAAGGCATACTAAACTTCATAGATTTCATACTACATCCTTTAAACCCCAAAATGATGCAACCTAAATCATTTACCACTTGAATCTCTACCCATTATACTACCATTTTTCAAGATTTACATTTAATCCAACCCAACCCATTTACTTTTACTCTTTACCTCTTTCATGAACCACAACATTTCTATGACAATAACCAATTTCTCAAGTACAAGAAAGTTTCCTCAAAGCATCAAATAGCCATTAGAACAACAATAACAACATTTAATAGTTCATGGACACTTAAGGAAGGAAAAGGTCATAATAACTCACCTTAGTAAATACAAGATGGAATGAAGATTTTCTTGGCTTGATCAACTCTCCTAGATGCACCAAGCATAAAAGTACAACTTGATTTGAAAATGGAGAAGAAATGAGTTTGCTAGAAGTCTTGGAATGTGAGGCTTTCAAATGGAGTTTCCATGGGAAAGTGTAAGAAGAAAATGGAGGAGGATGATGGAGGAGAGTAGAGGGAGTATGGGAAGAGGAAGGGGAAAGTATGGGAGGTATGGTGGTCATTGACTTAGGAGGGAAAAGAAGAGGGTTTTAAGGGATATGGTCCCCCACCCCTAATATTCAAGGCTTTCAACAATTTAATTAAACCCCTTTTATTCCCATTATTTATTCTACCCATTTTAACCTCCTCTTACTCTTTATCAAATTTCTATTTTTATTTTCCCCCAAAAGTTCTTTATTTAATTTCTCTTGAATTCCTAAGAGGTTCTAAATTACTTCTCAACCATCTTATCTTAAAATAAGAATTTTAAGGACATAAATGAACACATAAAATTAACATAAATATTAAAAGCATATAATATGATATTAAAATTAGAGCCTAGGGTTAGGGTCGTTACATGTATACTTGACACAACCTGCAGGGTTTGTCGATCCAAGAAATTCTAATAAAGTATGCAAGTTGCAAAGATCCATATATGGGTTGAAGCAAGCTTCTAGGAGTTGAAATCTTCGTTTTGATGAATCAATCAAAGAGTTTGGCTTCATCAATAACGAAGATGAACCTTGTGTATACAAGAATTCAGTGGGTGCGTAGTACTATTTCTAATATTGTATGTCGATGATATCTTACTTATTGGAAATGACATTCCTGCACTTTAGACTGTTAAGTCTTGGTTAGAGATGTGTTTCTCAATGAAAGATATGGGTGAAGCCGCCTACATCCTTGGCATCAAGATCTATAAAGATAGATCTAAAAGGATGATTGGTTTGAGTCAAAGTACTTACATTGACAAAGTTCTTAGAAGATTTAAGATGGAAAATTCTAAGAGAGGAAACTTGCCAATGAGTCATTGTGTTACTCTTAGCAAGACTCAGTGTCCTAAAACAACTGGTGAGCGAAAGAGAATGAATGAGATTCCATATGCTTCAGCAATTGGATCTATCATGTATGCCATGATTTGTACTAGACCTGATGTCTCGTATGCTTTAAGCATGACGAGTAGATACCAATCTGATCCTGGTGAAAACTATTGGTTGGCAGTTATGACGATCCTTAAGTACTTAAGAAGGACTAAGAATGCGTTCCTGGTCTTTGGAGGGATGGAAGATGATCTTGTTGTAAAGGGTTACACAGATGCAAGCTTCCAAACTGACAGCGATGATTTTAGATCGCAATCGGGGTTTGTGTTTATGCTTAATGGAGGTCCAATTTGTTGGAAGAGTTCCAAGCAGAGTACCATAGCCGATTCTACAACTGAGGCCGAATATATAGTGGCATCCGATGCAGCTAAAGAGGCAGTTTGGATCAAGAAGTTCATTAGTGACTTAGAAGTCGTTCCAAGTATCACTAATCTGGTGGAGCTTTATTGTGACAACAATGGTGCCATTGCCCAAGCAAAGGAACCAAGGTCAGATCAATGATCCAAACACATACTTAGGTGTTTTCACCTCATTCGAGAATTCATAGATAGAGGAGACGTTAAGATAAGCAAAGTATCAACCGAAGATAACATAGGGGATCCGCTTACAAATCCCCTCGCTCAAGCTAAGCATGATAGTCATGTTAGGTCCATGGGTATACGATACATAGGAGATTGGGCCTTGTGCAAGTGGAAGATTGTTGGTGTTATGCCCTAGGCTAATAACTATTTTGACTCATAGTTAATACCGTTATGTAATCGTCTTTACCATTTCTAATAGAGAATATTTATTTTGATTATTATATGTTTTACATGTTTATTTTAACAAGGTACTGGACAGACCCACCTTTGAGATTTATGTCATGGTCTATGGTCATATGTCATAATTAAATCTCATGGTAGTCGTGTCATTAGAATCCTTAGTACCTGAGATTATCGTCGTCTTCCACATGATGAACGTTATGTTTGATGTAGTCTAACACTATCTTTAATAGGATAGCAATAAGGGCTATGTTGGCATAACCGGATTCTTGTAGGGAAGAATGATAAGTCAAGATGGGATTTGTCCCTCATAAAGATAGAAGTTTTCTTGGGCCTCTCGATGAATGGTGTTGATGAAATGTATGGCCATACTCAAGAGATTTGATAGAGATCAAAAGCACATGGATTATCAACACATTCGGAATCGAGAAAGCATTGAACAATATAAGTTGACGTGGACCATGACTTATGTTCAATATGACATCGTGAGACAAAGGGATTGTGACAATGATCTATCAAGGAATCAAGCTTTGATGTTATATTTAATTGGGTGGACATAATTGCTTGCTAGAGACCACTTATGTCTTGTGAAGATTGATGTTTCAACTCACAACCAATATAAATATAATTCCTATAGGGTCACACAGAAAGAACGGATTGAAAATTGGCTCAGATATGGAAAATGAAAGGGGGCGATCGCGCCCAATCTCTGGTCAAAAGGGGCGATCGCGCACTATGGAGGGGATGGTCTCGCCCAAACTCTAGACAAAAGGGGTGATCGCGCGCCCCGAAGGGGGCGATCGCGCCCACCTCCTGACATGTTCCGGTTTGGTTTAGAAGTTAGGGTTTTCTCCCTAAGAGTTAGGGATATTTATAAAGTACAAGTAGAACCTTTTTCCTCATCCAAGACAGACGAAAATTAGGGTTTGAGAAACACTAATTGGTTGATTTTTATTATGAATCAAAGATCAAAACTCCATAGATTCAATTCCATAAGAGCCATAGATTGTTGAAAAGAGTTTCAACAATAGAGGATCATCTAGCAATCCAACAAGATATAGATCTTGGTTCATTCGCGTGTGGATTACCAATAGAGGGCGATTGTTTTATCACATAAAGCTTAAAGTCCTTCCATTATTGATTCATCAAAAGGAATAACAAGGAGAAGATCAAAGTTTCGTCTACGATTAAAGTTGGATTGCGAATACGTGTACGAAAGACAAAATCGCAACAAAGGTTAGTAAATCTATATTCATAATTCTAATCTATTCATTTTAGACGGATTCATGGCTAGGGTTTTGTGATTTATTCTAAGTCTTCCGCTGCCCATGTTACCCTAAAACCCAACACTTCTTGATTTCTTCCTTGACTCCAGAAGAAGAGCAAGAAATAGGTTTCTAGAGAAGCGTGCTCGCTTCTACTCTCTTCCATTCTACCCAACCTTTGGCCATCAAGATAAGGATCTGCCGGGCACACATAAGAAAGGTACTCATTGATACAGGTGCGGCCAGAGACATCCTTTACTATCATATTTTAGTAGAGATGAAAATGTCTGAAGCCCACCTCACCCCTTATGCCGGACTTCATGAGGGATTCACCAACCACACCGTCCACGTGAAGGGGACATTTGTTTTGAAGTGACAATAGGGGAAAAGCCCCTACCAAAGGATAAAATTTAACACACCTGGTGGAGTGGTGGTTATGAAAAACCAGTCCAAGAGATTCCTCAAAAATTGAAGGAGAGAAGTAAAATGAAAAACAAGGCATCCAACCCGCAGGTGGAAGAAGAGTCCAAGCGGGCTAAAACAAGGGAAAGTTCTCGCAACCCAAGTTCGTGGGGATGCTCTCCTTCCACTCCACAAAAATTGAGCTCAAGAAAAGCAGGAGAGCAAAGAGATTTGCTCCAGTTGATGGAGAATAGTTGATGGAGAATATGTTGATAGGGGAATCCTGGGAGACATAGAACGAGAAATTATTTACTCCATGTCCACTCTCCAAGGAGAAATTCCTTCTCCCCCAACCATCATAATTGACTCCCTCCATAACTGAGAGGTAAGCGGTCTCTGGCCTAATGATGAGCTAGAGGAAGTGATTATCAATATCAACTATTCCGAGAAAAAAGTTAAGGTCGGTCTGGAAATTCATCCAGAGGAAAAGAGAATTTTGATTGAGTACCTCAGAAAGAACAATGATGGAGAATATGTTGATAGGGGAATCCTGGGAGACATAGAATGAGAAATTATTTACTCCATGTACGCTCTCCAAGGAGAAATTCCTTCTCCCCCAACCATCATAATTGACTCCCTCCATAACTGAGAGGTAAGCGGTCTCTGGCCTAATGATGAGCTAGAGGAAGTGATAATCAATATCAACTATCCCGAGCAAAAAGTTAAGGTCGGTCTGGAAATTCATCCAGAGGAAAAGAGAATTTTGATTGAGTACCTCAGAAAGAACAATGATGTGTTCGCATGGAGGGTAGAGGACATGCAAGGAATTAGCAAGGACTTTATAGTCCATAAGCTTAATGATAGTTCCTCATTTAAACGCATCCACCAAAAATCAAGATACTTTTCTCCCAATAAGAAGATCGCGATCAAGGAAGAGATAGAAAAGCTACTCAAGGCTGGGATAATCAAAGAAATATCATATCTCAAATGGATAGCACATGTTGTCATGGTAAAAAAGCCAAATGGAAAGTGGAGGATGTGTGTTGACTTCACATACCTCAACAAGGCTTGCCCAAATGATTGTTTCCCTCTTCCTTGAATTGATAGATTGGTGGACTCTATAGCTGGTCATAGAGTCTTAAGTTTCATTGATGCATACTCAGGTTATCATCAGATCAAAATGGCTCCGAAAGACTTTGCCTCAGTTGCTTTTATAGCCACGAGCAAGACCTACTACTACAAAATGATGCCCTTCGGGCTGAAAAATGTAGGAGCCACATACTAATGAATGGTCAATATTGTTTTTATAGACCAATTAGGCAAGAATATTGAAGCCTACATTGATGATATGGTCATTAAAATGAAGGAGAACTCCCAAGAGCTCGATGTGGCAGAAACATTCTCCAACTTGCGTCGCAACAATATGAAGCTTAATCCCATAAAATGTGCATTTGGAGTAAAAGCTGGCAAGTTTCTAGGAATTATGGTCAACCAACGCGGAATCGAGACAAACCCCGAGAAAAAATACCTCGGGTAGCCCCTCTGTTCCAAGAACTGGTGCCACTGGGGAAGAACTTTTCTATTTTAGCAAAGAATCGACTGACAATAGAAGTTGTTCTTATAAGGGAGGAGTGTAACTCCCAAAAACCATTGTACTACGTATCAAAGGTGTTGTCCACCGTATAAAGTCGTTATCTCAATATAGAGAAGTTAGCTTATGCCTTGCTTGTAGCTGCTAAAAAATTACGAGCTTATTTCTCCGCACACCTAATCACTGTATTCATAGAAGCACCACGTAAAAAAGTCTTGCACAAACCAGAGTCCTCAGGTAGAATGATAGCATGGCCTATAGAGCTCAATGTGTTCCAAATCACCCACTCACCAAGAAGGACCTTCAAAGCGCAAGCTTTAGCAGACTTTGCGGCAGAAACATCATTTAAACTAGCGGACAGTGCGCTAGGAAAAAGAAAAAGAATAAAACCCCAAGAGGCCCAAGAAAGTCAAGAACCAGAGATAACTTTAATCAAAAAGTTCCCATAAGAGGTATGGACTCTGTTCGTTGACGGATCTACGAGCAAATTGCTTAGTGGCGCTGGCATACTCTTGATCTCACCATGCGGAGAAAGGTTTGAAAGAGCCTTAAGATTCAAATTTGAAACCTCAAACAAGCAGGCCGAGTATGAAGCAATCATAGTAGGCTTAGAGCTAGCTAAATACATGGTGTCCCAAACCTAGAGATAAATAGTGATTCTCAGTTCATAGTAAATCAAATAAAGGGGGTGTATGATAGAATAAACACGGTCTTAGCAAAATACTGCGGTCTAGCCAAAACCCTTCTCAAAAGCTTTGAGTACTATGAGCTGAATAAAATTATGAGAGAGGGCAACACAGAAGCAGACCTCCTATCAAGAATCACCGAGCAGAAAATTTAGGATCTAAATGCGGACGGCCAAATTGAGTTTGTAGAGGCACCTGTCATAGATCGGATCAAGATTAATAATATTGAGGACCAAGAAAGAGACAGGGTAGATGAAATAAAAGATTACATTGAAAAGGAAACTCTCCCCGAGGATCAAAGTAATGCAAGACTCTTCAAAAAGGTGTCGCAAAATACACGTTTATAGACGAAATACTCTACAGAAAATCATTCACCAAACCTCTCCTCAGATGCGTAAAAATTCATATGGTCACAAATCTACTCTACGAGGTTTATGAAGGAGTTTGTGGGGGACACCCTGGAGCTCAAATTCTCATGGACAAGATAAAATTCCAGGGTTTCTATTGGCCTACAATAAGGAAAGATGCAGAGGAGTATGTTAGGAAGTGCGACAAGTGCCAGCGATTTGCGGACATCCCTAGACTCCCATCAATAGCGCAAACGTTAGTAATACCAAAGTGGCCATTTGATACATGGGGAATTGATCTAATTGGACCCTTTCCACCTGCTAGAGGAAGCATAAAATACGTGGTAGTGGCCGTGGATTACTTCACAAAGTGGACAAAAGCCAAATCTTTGGCTACCATTTCCGAGGAAAATGTGATAAACTTTGTTCACGATCACATATGGTGCCAGTTTATTTACCAAGGGTAATAGTCTCTGAGAATGGCACTTAGTTTATCGCGAAATTCACTTAAGAATGTGAAAGAATGAAGGTTGAGCATCGGCAATCCGCTGTAGCTTATCCTCAAGGAAATGGACAGGCTGAGGCCGCAAATAAGCTAGTCTTGGCAGCCCTAAAGAAAAACTTAGAAGGGCAAGGAGGAGGATGGCTAGATGAGCTTCAGACCACATTATGGGTAATCCACACCACAATAAGAAACTCAATAGGTGAAACTCCTTTCTCGCTCATGTATGGATCAGAGGATGTTGCCCTAGTGGAAATAGCTCTTCCCTCCTACAGAGTCACTTACTTTGGTGAATCCAAAAATGAAACCTCTAAAAGATGCTATTTGGATGATCTCGAGGGAAATAGGATGCGGGTTAGAGAGAAAATGTTCAACTATAAACAGAAAGCCAAAAGACATCATGACAAAAGAGTTAGCAAAAAAAACTTTTCTGTGGGAGATTGGGTATTACGAAATGTAGAGGTTTAAGGAACTCAACCCAATTTCTACAAGCTCTCAATAAAATGGGAAGGTACATATCAAGTCACTCAAATCATCGAGGAAGAGACTTAAAAATTGCAAAGTAAGGAAAATACCTCAAAAATTCTTGGAATAACGATCACCTCAGAAAATATTTTTTCTAGAAATTGTACCAAAAATATGTAAGAAATTGTGATAGTGGTAGCGATCTATTGAAGCAATACGTTTGCACGATTCAAAACTACAAAAAGCATAAAAATAAGTCTTCTCACTACTGGAATTAACAGAGTGAATTCCCGCAGGGTCATACACAAATCACGGATGCCAGCACTGTCACACTCTGCTGATGCATGGACTGCATTCAAACCGCACTCTGCATGCCCATATATAAGAAGCTTACCTTGGCTATCTTACGTACGTACGGAATCTGGAGTCTAGACCGAGTAATTTACTTAGGTGAAATCTTGGATGAAAATGATGTACAATAAAGCTCAACGTCCTGGCCAAGGAAAAATTTGGTCCAGTGTAAAGAGCCAAATTAAATGTGGTCATATTTACAAGGTTAACTCCCATATAATTAAATGTTTATTACATAACGGGTTATCTAAAAAACGTTCTAAAAATTAACAAGGCAAAACAATGCCAACGGTCGAAATTGAGCAAAAGTAATATTTATCCCTAAAGCTCGAAAGAGATGAAGCATGGATAATATAAGCAAAAAAAAACATTTCATTATTAAAGAAAATATTACAATCTAAGTCTATTACACAAAAATAGAAAAGAGAAAAATTGTTCAAAAATAAACTAGCCCTACTACAAAATTAGACCGAAGGTTGGTTAGGCTTTTGGGTTTGCTCGATTTCTGGAGGAGGAGCCGGAGTAGAAGCATGAGCTGGAGTTGGAGCTGGCTGGTTGGGGAAGAGCTCGCTAACTGCAGGCCCATTTGGAAATAAGCGAGCAGCAGCGACATCCAGAGTTAATTTTTCTTCACCACACCTCTATGTATCTAACTCGTCAATCGGCGAGGTGGCCGTGACCGCGGACATCAGAGGTAAGGAGGAGACCGCCATAGTTTCAAGATTGGAAATATCATCTACGGGCAGAGGTACCAGAGCGTGGCCAGGAAGTTATTCCAAGATCATTGCGATCAGAGAGCAATTAATGGCCAACTGTTCTGCAGAAAACTTGCTCGTAGCCGCAAAGTTCCTCAGCATGGTCTTGTTGGCGGCCTCAAACTGGGAGGAGCTCTCCGCGACCATAATATCCTTAAATTCTTGGGAGTCCTTAAACTCCTCCACAACCTCCTTTCGGGCAGTAACAAGTGCAGCATCCTTTTAAATCTTAAACAGCCTCAAGGCCACAAGCTCGTCAGATCGCTTGTCTACTTGGGTCTCTAGCTTCTTGACCTGCACGTGGGTTGCCTCCAGTTTTTTCTTATCTCCTTGATATCCTTCTCTAGATGCTTATTTTTCCCGCAGAGTTCATTCCGCTCTCCCTTAGCTTTATCCAATGATTTAAGAGATGTGTCCAATCTTTCGCAAACTTTCTTTAGATCAGACTCCTTCTCCTGCAAAGTTTTGCTAAGGGAATTCTTCTCCTCCAATGCCTTCCCCACCTCCTTATTCCGATCAGAAATGGTCGCGGCCTGCTCATCAGTTATCTCGTGCAGACGCATTGCATCGTTGACCATCTGAGAAAGAAAAAAAAAAGTAAGGAATATAAAAAGAAGGAAAAAATAAATGAAAAATAAGATGGCTAGAAGGTCACCTCAGTGGTCATAAACCTAATATTGCCCACCAAGGTAGAAGCATTGATCTTAGAGCCCACATTCTGGTAATAATCCGGACAATAGAGACGGCTCAAGAGACTAAGCCCTATTATCGAATTATTCCCCCTATAGGAATACAAGTCAATGCCTTGAACGGGTGGAACCTCCCCCAGCTTGTTGCTTATATCTCAAGCCGTCTCCCGGGCATCTATGTTGGCCAGATTATAGGCCGAGCCGCAGATGGAGCGTGATCTGGCTGGTGAACTGGTGGGAGTGGCAAAGGTCATGACCTCGGGGGCTTAAACTCTTTGCTGTTTGTCCTTGCCCTCTCCCTCCGCCTCGATATGAGGCCTCTTCTTTCCCTATTAGTTTGAGCATTGGGAGCAATGAAGTCATCAGCAATGCACTGTCACGGGGTGACTGAGACCGGGGAAGAAGATCCTTCAATCTCGGGGCACCACGCCCTGCGGCCAGCAAATCTCTATACACCCTATCAACAATGGGCAAAACCACGTCTCGGGAAGGAGTCTTCTGGAGTGAATCCTATCTTGTTTTGATCTCCTTGGCCATCTGCCGAGCTCGAGAAGCCTTTAGTTCGGTTTTAGAAACCTTGGGAGTCATTGTAATATCTTTGGGGTCTGCAAAAAGATAAAGAGAAGTTAGATCGCCATTCAAAAAATCAAGATGCAAGCAAAGTATAATTGTAAAGACAAAAAAATAAAATAAAAAAGAGACCAATCCACTTTGCAGGCTCGTAGACCGCACCCATCATACACGTCACTCATTTGGACTCGAATTGGAAGAATTTATGGACTCTCCAGTTCGGGTTGCGTAGAAGTGGCTCTATTGCTACCCTAGGGCCACGTTCAAGCCTTCTCTTTGGGGAGCCACCCTAGCATAAATAAGCATAGGATCATCGTCCACAATCGCGACCACGTCAGAGACATGAATCATCTTCTCCTTGATATAAAGAGCTAAGTACTTAGTGATCGCGATCTGTAACTCCTTAGATTTCGACGATCTGGGATACGAGCTTGTAGTAATCCTAATGGGGGCCAAACCCTCCGATCTAGGGAAGCTCCAACAAAACCTATTCTCTATCAAAAATATGTTCTTCTGATTCCATTAATCAAATTTATTGTTGGGGGGAGAGAAGGTTTTGGCAGAATTGGACACTACAAGAAAAATAACTTTTTGTGACTGCTTTCTGTGATGGCTAAAAAAAGCAGTCTCCATAGACCAGATAAGGAGACGAAAATAAAAATCAATCACATTACCTTAAGGAGATGGCAGTACAATCACATGTGCAATCACGTTTGGTAATTTCGTTCGGAGCGCCAACCCTAGAAACAGGCGCGAATATGAAAAATTAAACGTGATCGCTTTTTTGAAACCGTGATGACTTTTGCAATCACGTTTGATTAGTTATATAATTTAATCAATTTAAATACATGAAAAAAGTAATTTTAATAAAAGGTGACGGCTAATGCAATCTTCTAATACCTTAATTGAATAAAAAAAAGAAAAAGAAATAAAATTGGGATCCATACATAAAAGAAATAAGGAAAGAAATAAAGAAGAAAGAACGAACGGCGCCTCTCTCTCTCTATCCGCTCTCTCCCTCTCTGCTATTTCTCTCTCTCCGCTCCACTCTGCTCCGGCCGTCTCTCCGCTCGTCGTCTCTCTCTCCGATCCGAAACCGAGCCAGTTCAAGAGGTATAATTCCCCTCATATTTTGAGTTTTTAAAATGGATTTGACCATTTTGATCCGAAATTGGTCTATAAGTATACAAATATTGCGTCTTGTATGAATTTGAAGATAGTTTGATTTGATTTTAAAAAGTCAAATTTCGATTGTTTTGGTATATTTTGTTGGTGTATTTTTGTTGATTAGGTAAGTTCTCGATTTGGGGTTTATTTTTAACCCAAAATTAGGGTTTGATTCCTAGTGTTCTTCCCCTAATTTTCATGGTCTTATTATCTCTGTCTCCCTCGCATTACAATATTTGAGTTCATCTTCTTGTATAGTTACAATTTTAATGTCACGAGTTGGTTGAAATTGGTATGAGTTGATATTGTAATATGTTTTTGTGTTCTTAATTTTGCTATTTGTTTGCTAAAATCAAATGATTTTTAATTGTGGTTTTGGGAAATCACAGCTACTTGTAATTTTGGGATTTTAGGGCATAATTTTTAACAAATTGTGTCTTTTATATCCAAGGTAGAAACTGATTCAGAATAACTACTTGTGATTTTTTTAATTTTTAGGAATAATTTTATTTAGAATATCAGAAATACTGTTGTACTGCCCTTGTTCTCCTTCTAGTCCAATTAACTCTTGACTTAATCTTATACTTAATTAAAATACTTATTTTTTTTCTTTTTTTTTCCAATACAAACTTTTTTTCCAATAAAATGCTTGCATTCTGGCATGTCATGATTCTTTGGTTTGGTAAGTGCAACTCGTTTTAGTCAAGTTTAAATACAATTTATAATTTTTTTCAAGAATCATGTCTAATCGAGATTGGATGTATGTGAATTTCGTTGATAAGTCCAAACATGCAATATTTATTAAGGGGGTAGAAGAGTTTCTGGACTTTGCATTTTCCCACCTTGAGTGTGTAGAGGATGGCATGATTCGGTGTCCATCAACCAAATGTGATTTTAGTTGTTACAAAACAAGATAATCTGTACGTATGTGTCTACTTTTAAATGGGTTTGTTTCTTACTATAAAAGGTGGAGTAGACACGGGGAATCCGACATTGAGATGGATATTAATATTGAGGATGAGGGAAATAATGAGAGTTGGTCTAATGAAATGTTAATGGAAGCCGCGGGTCCATACTTTGAGCCCTATAATGAGAATCCTAATGTTCAATCTAAAATGTTTTATGACTTGTTTGAGTCTTCTAATGAGCCGTTGTGGAAGGGTTGTAAGTCTTATACCACGCTGAGAGCCATAAGTCAGATTTTACACTTTAAATCTGAGTATGGCATACCCAATAAAGGCATAGATCAAATACTTATGTTTATAAAATGTATGCTACCAGAGGATAACAAGCTACCTGATTCTTATTATAAGTGTAAGGCAATGATGAAGGCAGAATACATGTTTATGCCTTTGGTCATTCCTGGTCCTAAAATCCCAGGTAGAGAACTTGATGTTGTTGGTGTAATGCCCTAGGCTTTAGTTATGTTTAACTTAAAACCGTTATGTATCATCTTTATCGTTTAAGTTTATTATTTGATTATTATATATTTTGCATATTTATTGTAATAATCTCCGTCCTTAATTATTAAGAGAATAATTAGTAAAATTGTCAATGGATAATCATATGATGATTATATGCATAGAGATGCACATTGAAATTATGGGTACTTGTTAGTGAACAATTCGCCGGACTTGACCCGTATGAGATTTATGTCATGGTCAAAATGTCATAATTAAATCTCATATGGTCACTTCATTTAGTCCCTAGACCTGGGATTATCATGACATTACATATGATGAAAGTCATGTTTGATTTTAGTCAAACGATATCTTAACACGATATTTATAAAGGCTATCTTTGGCATGATTGGATTTATGATGGGAAGGATGATAAGTCAAGATGGAATTTGTCCCTCGAAAGAGAGATGTTCTGCTTGGGCCCCTCGATGAGTGATAATGATGAAAGTGTGTGGTCACACCCCAATGCGATTGGACTATCATTATATTCAGGATCAAGAAAGCATTGAACAAATACAAGTTGACGAGGACCATGACTTGTGTTCAATATAACATCGTGAGACAAAGGGAGAAATGGAAGTGTACCATTGGAAACGTGAACTCTTACGTTATGTTATTTGGGTAGACATAATGGCTTGCTAGAGTCCGCTTATGTTTTATGAGGATCGATATGATCGGACTCATTGCCAACATAACATAATCCTATTGGGTCACACACAATTAGAATGAATTGGTTAAACCAAAGAAAGAATGATTGAGAAATCCTGATGTGACTTGTTGCACCGCGCGACACAACTTGCCCATGGGCTGCTTGTGGTCGTGCGACACAACAAGTCTGATGCGGTTTGGCAGACAGTTTCCTAATACGATTAGGAAACTAATACCAATACTAAGGTAGTATGAATATGAGGTCTGTAAACCCTAATCAAGCTAGTCGAATTTTTCAATAGAAAATTCACAACAAAAGGTTTCTCAATATTCTCTCTAAGGTTTAAGAATCTAGCAATTCTCAAGAACGGTTCTTGGTTCATTCTAACGTGTGGATACTACTAGAGGGTCTTCGCTCGTACGACGATCAAGGCCTAGAGTTTAAATTGTCCAAAGCAATCTGAAGGTTCAAAGATTTTTGAAGATCGAAGATTGTAATTCAAAATCACACCGATAAATTGTTCGATAGCTCAAGACCGGAAAGCAATTAAGGTTGGTAAATTCTATCTCATAGGAATTCAATTTAATCGTATAGAACGGATCTTAGGGCTTGGGTTTTGTATTATTTAGATGCTAATTCCGCTGCGCATGGACCCATAAAACCCAACAGTGGTATCAGAGCCCCGTTCGTATGATTAAGTTTGAATTAACATGCTAGAATCAAGATATAAATCATTTATAATGCGATAGAATTTGAATTGTTTGGTTGAAACAATGTGAAAATCGTTTTTTGATTATGCTGAATTAAATCTATAAAAGTTGTTTACTTGATTTAATTGCTTTATGATTGGAATTGATTGAAGTTCAGAATATTTGCTAGACTGGCTACTCTGGTCGTGCGACATAGTAGGCCGTGGGCAGTCAGAGGAGCTTGTATGGTCGTGCGACGGATCTGGCCTTCTGGCTGATGTCGCCGCACGACAGATCTGGCCCATGTAAGTTTCTGTCAAGCGACAGAACTTGCCAAAATTTGGGCAGAATCAGTTTGTTGATTTTTCTGCTAATCTGTGATTATGTTTATAATTTGATATGTTTTTGTCTTAATATGGATGCTATAAATTTCTGGAGATTAAATTTATAGGGCTATGCTAGATTAATTCATTATTTATGCATGCTTAATTAATTTAAATGTGTTTTTATTAATTGTTGCGATGCATGAATTAGATGTTCTTAAGTGTTAAAAATTTTATTAGATTTTAGTTGAAACATTGATTCATAATTTCCCAAATGTTTAGTTAAAACATTAAATTTTGATTTTCTGATTGTTTATGAGAAACAAGTCAGTTTACGCAAAATTTGAAGGAATCTGATTGTTTATGAGAAACAAGTCAGTTTACGAGTCTGATTGTTTATGAGAAACAAGTCAGTATACAAAGTATTGATTATGTTGCATTCAAATTGTTATTGTAATTGTGCATGACTAGGAGAGTTCTGCCGAAGGAAGATTTGGTACTTAAGCAGTCCTTGTGGCTCACCTATTTTCTTGGGAACTTACCTGGTGTACATTATGATTATCTTTGTTGATATGCTGATAATCTACTTTAAAGAATATTCATTTAACTTTTAAGTTCTTTATGCCAATCCATGATTATAACACTTGAGACCACTCGGATAGTTTTGGGTGGGCTTGCCATAACAAGGTGCTTTGATTCTATTTCGTTTGCGAGCAAGATGAGGAAATGGTGGTTTCTATACGTTTAAAGTGGATGAACTTAATTGGGTTATCAAAATGGTTTTGGACCCAAGGCATAAGATGAGATTAAAATATGCTTAGACATATGGTGTCTTAAATAAATCTCATAAAAGATCTAAGAGTCATATACAATATGATTGATGTTTTCTACCTAATTAATTTAATCTTGAGCGGTGCGCCATAGCGTACTTGAGATTAAATTAAAGATAGATCTTAGCCCATTAAATGCATATTATGCTTATTTGCATTGGGAGGTGTATGATTTAGTGGGAGTATTTTTGAAATACATTATTTGCGCTTAGATGGTAAATGTGTTGATTGATATGCGTTCATATAATTTGTATATTTTGTTGTAGAAGTGGCATTACAAAATGATAATTGCGATTCATCCTTATGAAGGACAAAGTTCGAAAGGAACGATACAAATAATTCTGATTGGATCAGAAGCCTAAAGAATGGTTCTTAGGTAAATGTGTACGTTCTTGACGAATCCGTTCCTGCTGAACCCACTGCAAATGTTGCAAAGGGCAAATAAGGAGCAACTTTAGAAACATGTTGATGATTCTAATAGCATTGCTTGCTTTATAGTTGCCACCATGTTTAAAGGCTCCTATGAAGAACCTTGAACACATAGAAGTTACTTTTGGTCTAGCACACCGCACAAAGGAAATGTTCCAAGTGCAAGCTAGGCAAAAGATGTATGTTGTGGTGAAGGCTCTTGATGCATGAGATGCAAAAAGGAGCAATCCGCAAGTGTGTTAATGGTTAACACAAGAAAGGGGTTCAAAAGGGAAAAAAAAGTAGGAAAAGCAAAGGTTGCTAAACCTAGGAGAAAAGTTGTCAAAGCCGAAGAGGCTAAACCCAAAGTGTCTCAAAAGGATGCAGTTTGCTATCATTGCAATAATATTGTCATTGGAAGCAAAGTTGCAAGGCTTATTAGGAAGGCCTAAAAGGTGAAGAAGGGAAATATGATTGCTACTACTTCAAGTATCTATATGATAGATATTTTCCTCTCGACTTCTTGTTCTTGGGTATATGATACCGGATATGGATCCCACATTTGTTTAAATGTGCAAGGAATAAAGAATAGAAAGCTACTCAAAGAAGGTGAATTAAACCAATTCGTGGGAATGGAGCAAGATTGCTACATTAACCATAGGGACTTATGAAGTCACTTTACCTTGTGAAGTAGTACTTGTTTTGAACAATATGACTACGTTCCAGATTTGAGTAGAAGTATTATTTTCGTTTTTTATATGGATAATGAATGATATAATTTTATTATTGAGAATAAGAAGTTTTATATTTATTTAATGATATGCCTTATTGTATTGCATATGTCATTAAATGATCTTCATATCCTTGATGATGAGAAACAAAATAATATTGAAGATATCTATAATATGAATAGGAAATCTGAACCGAACAATATGAACAACGCGTTCATATGGCACTGCCGGCTTGGTCAAATAAATAAGAAGCATATATCTAAACTCCATTAACATGGACTTTAAGACTCATATGACCATGAATCATTTGAGGAATGTGGATCTTATTTATTGGGATTATTGACCAAACCACCCTACACTAAGAGTAGTAGGAGGGCTAGTGACTTATTGGTCATTATACATGATATGTATGTGGACCATTAAGTAGCATTGCTAGGGGAAGACTTCGGTATTTCATCACATTTCACTAAAAACTTATCTAGATATGACTATGTCTATCTGATGAAGTCCAAAGGTGAATCATTTGAGATGTTTCAAACATTTCAAGATGAAGTACAAAACAATTTGGCATTACTATTGAGTACTTCGATTGGATTGAGGTGATGGATATTTGAGCCAAGAGTTTGACAATCATCTCAAAACTATGAAATCGTTTCAGAGTTGACTCCACCTGGAACACCACATTGTATGGTGTGTTTGAGAGGAGGAATTGAACCTTGTAGGACATGGTTCGTTCGATGATGTGTCAATTAGACTTTCCTATTTCCTTTTGAGGATATGCATTAGAAATGATGTGGTTACACTGAATCGAGTCCTTACTAAATCGGTTCCTAAGGCCCCACATAAAATGTGGCATGGAAGAAAACTTAGTTTGTCTTTTATGAAGATTTGGGGTTGCAAATCTTATGAAAAGAGACTTGTCTCTTATAAGTTAGCACCAAATCTGACAAGGTTATTTTCGGAAATTAATCTTACATCCGCAAAGAGAACAAAATGTTTGTTACTCTATACGATTTGTTTCTTGAGAAATAGTTTCTCAATAAAGAATCTAGTGGGAGTAAAATTAATCTTGAAGAAGTTCAAGAATCCGAAAATAATATGGAACCAAGAGTAGAGACGGAACCAAGTTCACAAGGAGTTGTGGAACCGGTTCAAGATGCACAAGTCCATCATAGATTGGATAGGTTACGATTCGAACTCAATAAATATTGATTTCTTGTATCGAAAAGTAATGAAGTGGAAGTCATTTAGAATGAAAATCCTACTTCCTATCTAGAAGCGATGTCCACTCCTAATTTGGATAAATGGTTTGGAACCATGGAGTCCGAATTGCAATCCATGTTTGATGATCAAGTTTGGAACTTGATTGGGCTACCTGAAAGTTTAAAAACAAAAGGGATCCAAGTAGGTCTTCAAGACCGACATGTATGGGAAGGTGTATACCTTCATGACTAAGGATTGTAGCAAAAGGATTTAGGTTAATTCATAGCATTGACTATGTAAAAAACTTTTCGCCAGTTATAATGTCAAAGTCCATTAGAATTTCAATTGCCATAATCGCATATTGTGACTATGTGATATGACAAATGGATGTCAAACGGCTTTCTTTAAATGGAAAGATTATTAATGATGTGTATAGCACACAACCCGAAGTTTTGTCGATCCGAGAAATTCTAATAAAGTATGCATGTTGCAAAGATCCATGAGATGGGTTGAAGCAAGCTTCAAGGAATTGGAATCTTCATTTTGATGAATCAGTCAAAGAGTTTGATTTCATCAAGTACGAAGATGAATCTTATGTATACATGAAATTCAGTGGGAGCGTAGTATTATTTCTATTGTCTTATAATAATGATATCTTACTCATTGGAAAAATGAAGTTCCGACACTTAAGACTGTCAAGTCTTGGTCAAGAAAAGTTTTTTTTTTTTCAATGAAGGATATGGGTGAAGCCGCTTACATCCTTGGCATCAAGATCAATAGAGATAGATCTAGAAGGATAAATTGGTTTAAGTCAAAATACTCACATTGACAAGGTTCTTTGAAGAGTCTAAGAAAAGTAACTTGTTAATGGGTCATGGTGTCTCTCTTAGCAATACTCATTGTCTTATAACAACTGATGAGCAAAAGGGGAATGAATGAAGGTCTATATGCTTCGGCATTTGGATCTGTCATGTATGCCATGACTTGTGCTAGACTCGACGTCTCATATGCTTTGAGCATGATGAGTCGATACCAATCTGATCCTGATATAAACCATTGGATGGCAGTCAAGATGATCTTTAAGTACTTAAGAAGAACTAAGGATATGTTCTTGGCATTTGAAAGATTGGAAGTTAATCTTGTTGTAAGGGTTACATAAATGCTAACTTCCAAACTGAAAAAGTTGATTTAAAATCGCAATTAGGATTTGTGTTTATGCTTATTAGAGGTGCAATTTTCTTGGAAGAGTTTCAAGCAGAAAATTGTTGCCGATTCTACTACTAAGGCCGAATTTTAGTAACATATGATGTGGCTAAAAGAGGCAGTTTGGATCAAAAGATCATTAGTATTTTTGGAAATGTTCCAAGTATCACTAATTGGTGAAACTTTGTTGTGATAATTGTGGTGCCATTTGTGCAAACTAAGGAACCAAGATCACAACAACGATCCAAACACATACTTAGACGTTTTTCGAGGAATTCATAAAGAATGAGAAGACGTTAAAATATGCAAAGTATCAACCGATGATGACATTAGGGATTCACTTACAAAGACCCTAGCACAAGCAGAAGCATGATGGTCATGTTAGATCCATGAGTATTCGATACATAGATGGAGCCTAGTTCAAGTGGGAGACTGTTGGTGTAATGCCCTAGGCTTTAGTTATGTTTAACTTAAAACCGTTATGTATCATCTTTATCGTTTAAGTTTATTATTTGATTATTATATATTTTGCATATTTATTGTAATGATCTCCATCCCTAATTATTAAGAGAGTAATTAGTATAATTGTCAATGGATAATCATATGATGATTATATGTATAGAGATGCACATTGAAATTATGGGTACTTGTCAGTGAACAAGTGATTGGACTTGACCCGTATGAGATTTATGTCATGGTCAAAATGTCATAATTAAATCTCATATGGTCACTTCATTTAGTCCCTAGACCTGAGATTATCATGACCTTACATATGATGAAAGTCATGTTTGATTTTAATCGAACGATATCTTAACACGATATTTATAAAGGCTATCTTTGGCATGATCGGATTCATGATGGGAAGGATGATAAGTCAAGATGGAATTTGTCCCTCGAAAGAGAGATGTTCTGCTTGGGCCCCTTGATGAGTGATAATGATGAAAGTGTGTGGTCACACCCCAATGCGATTGGACTATCATTATACTCAAGATCAAGAAAGCATTGAACAAATACAAGTTGACGAGGACCATGACTTGTGTTCAATATAACATTGTGAGACAAAGGGAGAAATGGAAGTGTACCATTGGAAACGTAAACTCTTACGTTATGTTATTTGGGTAGACATAATGGCTTGCTAGAGTCCGCTTATGTTTTATGAGGATCGATATGATCGGACTCATTGCCAACATAACATAATCCTATTGGGTCACACACAATTAGAATGAATTGGTTAAACCAAAGAAAGAATGATTGAGAAATCCTGATGTGACTTGTTGCACCGCGCGACACAACTTGCCTATGGGCTGCTTGTGGTTGTGCAACACAACAAGGCTGATGCGGTTTGGCAGACAGTTTCCTAATACAATTAGGAAACTAATACCAATACTAAGGTAGTATAAATATGAGGTCTGTAAAACCTAATCAAGCTAGCCGAATTTTTCAATAGAAAATTCACAATAAAAGGTTTCTCAATATTCTCTCCAAGGTTTAAGAATCTAGCAATTCTCAAGAACGGTTCTTGGTTCATTCTAACGTGTGGATACTACTAGAGGGTCTTCGCTCGTACGACGATCAAGGCCTAGAGTTCAAATTGTCCAAAGCAATCTGAAGGTTCAAAGGTTTTTGAAGATCGAAGATTGTGATTCAAAATCACACCGATAAATTGTTCGATAGCTCAAGACCGGAAAGCAATTAAGGTTGGAAATTATATCTCATAGGAATTCAATTTAATCGTATAGAACGGATCTTAGGGCTTGGGTTTTGTGTTATTTAGATGCTAATTCTGCTGCGCATGGACCCATAAAACCCAACAGATGTATATTTGGGGCCATTGATAGATGAGTTAAAGACATTGTTGAATGTAGGGGTCAACACCTATGACATTTCACTCAAACAAAACTTCAATATGAGGGCTGCTCTAATGTGGACTATTAGTGACTTTCCTGCATATGGTATGTTATCCGGGTGGAGCACACATGGAAAGAATTCATGTCCTTGTTGTTCAGATACTTGTATAGCTTTTAACCTTACAGAAGGCAGAAAGTCGTGCTACATTGGGTGTCATCATCGATGGTTGAGTCCTAAGCATAGATGGCAGTCTGATAAGCACAAGTTTAATAATAAAGTTGAGCGAAAAATGGCACCCCGAAGAAAAAGTGGAGATGAAATTTTGGCTTATGTAACTGAATTTGATTCGATCACTTTAGGGAAAGGGAATAATAGTGATGAAAAAACTCGTGGGTTTGGGGTTGATCATAATTGGACAAAAAAAGTATTTTCTTTTAGTTGTAGTACTGGAGTAAACTTTTGATTCGACATAACTTAGACTTGATGCACATTGAGAAAAATGTTTTTGATAATATTTTTATACTATAATGAATGTTAATGGGAAAACCAAAGACAACTTAAAATCTCGCAAAGATTTAAAAATTCTTGGCATTAGAGCAGAATTGCATCCAATAGAGAGGCAAGATAGAAATCCGATATTTCCAAAATCCAAGTACACATTGAAAAATGAACAAAGAAAGCAAGTGTATGAGTGATTGCAGTTGCTAAAAGTCCCAAATGGGTATGCTGGAAACATTTCTCGGTGTGTTAACCCAAGCGAGTGCAAGATATCTGGGCTTAAGACACATGATTGTCACATTTTAATGGAGAGATTCATGCCAATTGCCTTACGTGAATTCTTACCCAAGGAAGTCTGGGAACCTTTAAATGCATTGAGCCAATTTTTTCGTGATATATTCTCAAAGGTATATAAAGAAGAAGAGTTAGATAAGCTTGAATCAGGTATAGTTGAAACTTTTTGTAAGCTTGAGATGATTTTTCCTCCTTCTTTCTTTGATTCTATAGAGCACCTACCGATTCACTTGGCATATGAGACCAAATTAGGAGGGCCGGTGCAATATCGCTGGATGTATCCATTTGAGAGGTAATAACCTATAGTGTTTTCAACTTTCCTTTTGATTTTTTTTTTCAACTAGAAAACCAATTCATGATATTTTCTCACTTAATATGTGTATATATATTTCTTTAAAATATGAAGGTGCATGCAATACCTTAAAAAAAGGTGCGTAATAAAGCTTGTCCAGAAGGCTCCATTGCAGAAGCATATTGGATTGAGGAAATTGTCAATTTTTGTTCTCATTATTTTGACTCTAGTATTCTTACCAAGTTCAATAGAACCGATTGAAATGATGATGGGTGTCAACAAGAATATGAAGGAGAAGTACCAGTTTTTGCACCAAGTGGTCGTGCCTTAGGCAAGGGAAAAAACCGTTGGTTGTCATGTGAAGAACTTAGGGCTATATCCTTATACATATTACTCAACTATGATTATGAGAAAGCTTATGATAAAATAAAGTAAGTATCCATTTTGTAACACAATTTAGAACTAAAATTCATTAATTTAATCAATATTCTAATATATGAGTTGTTTTTAAATCTTATTTCCAGTGAATGAAACAATCAAAAAGAAAATGTAGAAGCTCTTTAATGTAACATAGTCTATGTTCTTCAAATTAAGTAAATCACGATTAAAAGTTCATCTTTCTTAATTTCTCCAGTGATGTAGCATTCATTGTTAAGTCAGCTAAGTTGCAAAGGAATCTTAATATTAGCAGAGAACAAAGAGATGATACTATAAAGACTATTCTTTGAATTATGTAGTTCATTATATTTGCTCTCTCCAATTCATAAAAAAAATCGCTCATTTGGTAGGTTAAACTTTTTGCAAAGGTGCTTTACTTGCTTGTACTTTCTTGAAATTGTATCGATATTTTCAGAACAAATCGAAAGAAAAAGAGAGATTATTTTTTGGAACTGAGGCTGTACATTATAGTAGTAAAACCTATGCTCTGGGTTATGTACTTCAGTTCATTCTGTGGGTGTACTACGAAGCTTAGTGTTTATCTGGGTTACCTGTATTCATATTATAGTAGTAAAACCGATGCTCTGGGTTACATTATTATCTAACAAGAAATTTTTGCATATTTTTCTTATAAGAAACTTATGCAAACAAATTACGTGAGGCAAATGGATTGGTGCCTGCAGATCCTGTGAATGGAGTCGATGATCCTGGCTTGAAAATATATGAAAAGGCTGTCGGGGGTGTAAAAAAAGGTAGGCTACCTGGAAGGCCTAATGAGAAGTGGAGCAAAAATTCTGGTCATGTTTCATCCTCAGATTTTGCAACACAAGTTGCACTTCAGCAGTCCTCTCAAGAAGTGAAAAAACTAAAGGAATAATTAGCTGAAAGTGAAAGGAAACGTCTAAGGAGTGAAAGGAAATGTCAAAGGTATGAGGCCAATCAAAATGCAAACTATCAAATGTTGTTTGAATATATGGTATGTCAAGCTACAACCATGGAGATCCACCTCCCCCTTGTCCTTTAAATTTTAATGCAAATTCTGGTTCTGAAGGTGCATCTAATACTCGTAATGATAGTTCTCCTACAAATCATGGTGATGATGAGATAGGTGATGATTATTATGAGACACCTGATGAGATGGGTACTGATGGTTATGAGACAAGTGATGATGAGATGGGGGAAGATGAGATGGGTGAGTATCAGGATTATAGTTAGTATGGTTACTTGATCTTTCTTTTGGTTTGTGCTCTAGAGGGAGTATATACCCTTAGACTATTGATTTTTGAACATAATATGGTATCTAGAATGGGTCTTGAACAAGTTTAGTAAGACATGAATAGTTTGTTAAATGTGATGGTGGATGTTATTTTGAGACAATATATTGAGTTTTAAATGATTTAAAGTTTGTTTTCAATTAAGTTTTGGAAAATTTTGTGGATTTATCATTATTAATTCATAATATTATGTAGTAATAAGGCTATAAATAATTATATTATTGTAATGAAACATCTAAGAACTAATGTGATGGCAGAACAATCACATGCTTTGCATTTTCATCCAGGATAAGGTGATTGCATTTTCAGTCGCCTTCTCTAAGCAAAGGTGATTGCATTTTAAGTTGCCTTACACAAGCGAACGAGATTGCATTTTCATCTGGGATAAGGTGATTGCATTTTCAGTCGCCTTCTCTATCAAAGGTGATTGCATTTTCAGTCGCCTTACACAAGCTAACGAGATTGCATACTATGTCACCTTATAATAGCTAACGTGATTGCATTTGTTATTTAATTAATTAAACAAATAAAATAAAAAAAATCCTTTACGCGACGAAAAAAATCAATCGCGGAAAATAAGACTCTAAGTGACTGCTTATCCCTTCGCTTTAAGCTATTACGACAAGGGTTTACGCGACTGCCATGGCAATTGATTTACCAGTCGCGTTACCTTTTCGTGACTGTTTTTCGTACATATGTGATGGCTTTTAGAAGTCACAAAAAGCCTTTTTTCTTGTAGTGTGGATTTGGTTTTTTAACCAAGATTACCATTAGTAACCTAGTTGGAATAAAAGGTGTATAGCCCATAAAGGGTAGCCTCAAACCCTAAAACCCTACGCACCACTATGAAGGAAATTAAAGCTTGAACGATGTTTGGGGTGAGGTGCATGGGAAAGCAGTTGTTGAATTCAATAAATTGGACAATACAGGGGTAAAGAGGAAGCCTAAGACCGCTCTCAATCTGAGACCCAAAGAAAATGCACGACCTATTGCTATCCCAGTTCATCCTCATCTACCTTGAGGGCTACACCCTTCTGCTTGGAATGACCGCGGCCAGACAAGGAGGCACATATTTGACTCCGCTCTCGAATAGAAGTGGTCTCCACATGGCCTTCGGAGAAAACATCAACCCTCTCAACCGCTCTTTGAACAGCATCCACCGTTATGTGGTTTGCGATCTCCCTATTATCAACCTCTATTTTAGAGCTACTTCCGGACCCAGAAAGTTCTAAAGAAGATTCTGAGGAGGAAGACCGGGCTCCCCCAACATCTAGTTCACCCATGTACACGGCCTCATCACCGCTGCTTCCTAAATCAATGACCGCCCTAGGCTGGGCCTCAATCTTGGCAACAGGTAACCACCACCAAGGGGGCCGCGGTCTTAGTAGCATCTAGGTTAGCCTCGGGCTCAGCTGCAGTATCAATGGCAATAGCTAGCTTGGTCTCGTCCATCAAATTCACCTTCTCCCAATTAGTGATGGATCTATCCATGGGGTCAATACGAGCTCTTCTCACAAGTTCCTACGCGTTCAAGGCTTGATCGCATTTACGCGAAAACTGCAATACACCCTCATTACAAAATTTCTCAAACGGGCATGATCTCCTAAAACTACCATATCATCAGTCAAAAAAGCCTTCCTCTTAGCTTCCTTCAATCGGGGTGGGATCCAATTTCCCCAGTCATACCTCATGGTGAAGTACTTGAAAGACTTAAGGGACAGTCTAACCGAAACCCCAGCCACCTTACGATATATCCCACTGGATTTCCTATCAACGGCGAAGGTGTCAGGGGTCGTCCCATTACCTAACTCTAGAGGACGCTCCATACAATAGGTCATGGTGGAGGACAGATAGATAAGGAACTAAAAGCAAAAAAGGAAATTAAAACACTTACGGAAAGAGATTTACCAAGGAGGATGCTTAAGGAAGCTGTGACGTTTTCTCTCTCTAAGGAATACAGGTTAACCCGTATTAATAAGCCCACAAACTAAATTCCCTCGACTGATGAACCGGTGGAATTAAAATTTTGAATTAATGACGGTTGGCATTTATGGCGCCTTTTGAAATTCGCTAAACGTCCCGTCCGTACCTGACACGCGCTGACAGTTCGATAGCCCATGGGGCACATGCAAACCTTATTCGGGAGACTTCGGTAACCTTCGACCAAATTCCACCAAACTCCCCACACGTGCTTGTCACGTGCCAACAAGCAGGGAGTCAGCATAAAGAAGTGATAAAATTTCAAAACACTTGTGCTCGCGATATGCTCCAGACCAAAGACCGAGCTTATTGTATGTCTTCTCGCCCTAACCATAAATGATCCATTGCTCGAATCAAAGGGCCACTGATGAGCCCGAACCCTACAGACCGGACCCAAGCTCGCTCTGTTCCAAAGGCCATATATGACGTGACACTCCTTAGACCACGTGGACCAGGCCTATCCGGTCTGCGTTGACCGCAGTCTCATACCTAACTCCCGGTTAAATATCAAGCTTGTGTGGGACACGATTTCGTATGAGCTTTACACCATATAGAAGACCTGTCACAATCAAATTAAATGGTGGCTCAGACACCTATCACTCCAGTTGAGGTGCCGCACCAACTGTTTCCTTCCCCCATATCCTCATCCAATCAGAGACATCCTTCTACAATACTCTTAGCTTTATTGTTGTTGGTGTAGTGCCCTAGGTGTTTAGTTATGTTTGACTTATTATCTAAACCGCTATGTAATCGTCTTTATCATTTATTATAGAGAAAATATTATTTGGTTTATTATATTGTTTGCATGTTTATTATATTGAACTGCGTCCCTATTTGTTGAGAACAACTAGTATAAGTTGGTAGTGGATAATCATGGAGATGATTATATGCATGTGATGGACATTACACTTATGGATACTTGCTAGAGAACAAGTATTGGATATGACCCACAGATGAGATTTATGACATGGTCAATAGTCATATGTGTCATGAATAAATCTCATGATAGTCGTGTTATTGAATCCTTTGTACCTGGGATTATCATCGTCTTCCACATGAGGAAGATCGTGTTTGATATAGTCTAACACTATCTTTAATCGGATAGCAATAAGGGCTATGTTAGCACGATTGGATCCATGTAGGGAAGAATGATAAGTCAAGACGGGATTTGTCCCTCTTATGAAGAGAGATGTTTGCTTGGGCCCCTCGATGAATGATGTTGGTGAAATGTGTGGCCACACTCAAGTGATTTGATAGAGATCAAATGCATTTGGATTATCAACATATTCGGAATCGAGAAAGCATTGAATGGAATGAGTTGACATAGACCATGACTCATGTTCAATTGGACATCGTGGACAAAGGGATTGTGACATTTGATTATCAAGGAATCAAGCTTTGATGTTATATTTAATTGGGTGGACATAATGATTTTCTAGAAGTCACTTATGTCTTGTGAGGTTGATGTTTCAACTCACTACCAACATAAAATATAATTCCTAAAGGGTCACACACAAAAGAACGGATTAAAAATGGCTAAAAGGATGAATTCTGGGCTCTGGGGATGACTCTGGAATGACTAGTGCTTCAGAGAACAAGTCGTGCCCCATTGGCCCAAGTCGTGCCTTGAGAAGGGACGACAGAATCAGAGAGGTGTCAAAAGGGACGAGTCGTTCTCACGACTCGTTCCCATAGGCACGACTCGTGCCCTGTTGATTTGACAAGCCTTTTTGATGGCACGAATTGTAGCACGACACATCTAGCCATAAGGCACGACTCGTGCCCCTGGGGACGAGTCGTGCCATAGGCTAAATTTGGTCCGTACTGCAATTCCTTTTCTGATTTGGTTTTGGTTTTTGACTAGGATTCTCCCCTAAATGCTAGGGATTTATACTTAGTATAAATAGGAGCCTTGGTCAGCAAATAGCACATGTAATTTTGGGTTTATGAAACACAAAATTGAGATCTAAGATTTAGAATCAAAGATCAAAATCCTTTTTGTCATTGATTATTGAAAATCGGTTTCAATAATCAGGATCATCTAGCAATCAATCAAGAAGCATTCTTGGTCCGTTCGAGTGTGGATTACCGATAGAGGGTGATAAGTTAATCACCAAAAACTTGAAGCCTTCAATCATCGATTCTTCACAAGGTAAAGAACAAGGAGAAGATCAAAACCTAAAATCAACGATTTTGAGATTCGTCTTTGAGATTCAATCTTCAGATTCGAATTCAAGCTAAACATAATCGCATTCAAGGTATGTAAATTTTATTTCGTATAAATTTCTAATCTCTTCATGCTAGACAGATTTTAGGGCTAGGGTTTTGATGTTATTGTTAAATCTTTCGCTGCGTTTGTAACCCCAAACCCAACAGTGGTATCAGAGCCCTATCTTGCCATGATTAGGATTGAAATTGCATGCTAGATTTAATGTGATTATTTGCTACCATGTGATATGAAATAGATCTAGATTCCATATGTTTTGTTTCTATGAAAAACAAGTATATGTGATATACCATGTTCATGATTTATGATGAATTAATTAGATTAGTTTATCACATAGGTTAAAGATTTGTTTAATATGATTAAATTAAATTGGTAATTTCTCAAAATTGAATCAAATTGTTTGTATGATATTTTGTGAAGCCCTATGTTCATGATTATGTTCACATGAGATCTATGTTACAACCATGCGATGTTTGTTACATGTTGAAAACCTTCTAAATATTTAAGTCTTATGCCATTCCTTGATTAGAACACTTGTGAAATTTTAGGGTATTTTGATGTAGTTTTAGCCATAGTTGGATGCATCATTATATCTTGATTTGTGAACAAGATGAGATTATGGTTGATGTAGTTTTGGCCATAGTCAAGTGCATCGTTCCATGTCTCATATATTTGAAAAGGATTTTGACTTAATTGGTGCTTTCAAATAAGATTTGACACAAGGCATAGATGAGATTTAAAACATGTTTTTGACATATGATGTCTAAGGAAATCTCATAAAAGATCTAAGAGTCATATAGTGATATGATTGATGTTTCTACCTAAATAGCTTGATTTCGGGTATTAGCTCAGTTAAAATGGAATTAAGTGAAATATGGATCTTAGCCTACTATGATTATATGATACATGCTTGTATTTGAAGGTGTATAATTTAGTGGGAGTATTTATGAAATACATTATTTGCTCTTAGATGATAAATGTGTTGATATTGATATATGTTTATATTGTTTGCATATTTTATTGTAGAATGGCTACACACAATAATCAACCCCTGTCACTGCGATCTGTCCTTGAGAAGGACAAGCTTGAGGAGAACGGTACAAACTATTCTGATTGGATCAGAAGCCTTAGAATTGTTCTAAAGCAAGAGAAGAAACTGTACGTTCTCAATGAACCCATTCCATCTCAACCTGCTCCAAATGCTTCTAGGGTTGATAGGGATGCTCATAAGAAACATAATGATGATTCTATGGATGTTGCATGCCTTATGCAAGCCACTATGTCTAAGGCTCTTCAGAAGGACCTTGAGCACATAGATGCAGCGTTTGATCTTGCTGAGCGCTTAAAGGAAATGTGCCAAGTACAAGCAAGAAATGAGAGGTATGATGTGGTTAAGGCCCTAACTGCATGCAAGATGCAAGAGGGGTAATCGGTGGGAGCTCATGTCCTTAAGATGAAGGGTTACATTGAGCATCTCGATAGGCTTGGAAATCCGTTGAGTTTGGAACTCGCCACGGATTTGATATTGAATTCATTGCCTGAAAGTTATAGTCATTTTATTATGCACTATCACATGTCTGGCATGGATAAGAATCTCTCAGAATTGCATGCGATGCTTAAGACCGCAGAGATGAATATCAAGAAGCCTAAAACTGATACTGTGTTAATGGTTAACAAAGGTAAAGGGTTCAAGAAAGATGGCAAAGGTAAAGCAAGTGTTGCTAAACCTAAGACAAAGTTTGCCGATGCCAAAGAGGCTCCTAAGGCATCTCAAAAGGATGCGGTTTGCTACAATTGCCAAGAGGTTGGTCATTGGAAGCGCAACTGCAAGGCTTACAAGGAAGGCCTAAAGGCGAATAAGAGCAATACGATTGCTACTACTTCAGGTATCTATATGATAGATATTTTCCTTTCTGTTTCTAGTTCATGGGTATTAGATACCGGATGTGGATCTCACATTTATTTAAATGTGCAGGGACTGAGAAATAGGAAGCTACTCAAACAAGGTGAAGTTGACCTGCGTGTTGGGAATGGAGCAAGAGTTGCTGCATTAGCCGTAGGGACATATGATGTAACTTTACCTAGTGGCTTAGTACTTGTTTTTAACAATTGTTACTATGTTCCGGATTTGAGTAGTAATATTATTTCTGTTTCTTGTTTGGATAATGAGGGATATAATTTTCTTATTGCGAATAAGAAGTTTTATATTTATTTAAATGATATGCTTTTTGGTATTGCAAATTCATTTAATGGCCTTTATGTTCTTGATGTTGATTAGAAACAAAAAAGTGTTGAAAATGTTTATCATGTGGACAAGAAGTCTAAACCGAATGACATGAACAACACGTTCATGTGGCATTGCCGGCTTGGTCATATAAACGAGAAACGCATTTCTAAACTCCACAAAGATGGAATGTTAGACTCACATGATTATGAATCATATGAGATATGCGAATTTTGTTTATTGGGCAAAATGACCAAACTACCCTACACTAAGAGTAGTGAAAGGGCTAGTGACTTATTGGGCATAATACATACTGATGTATGCGAACCAATGAGCAGCATTGCTAGGGGAGGATTTCGGTATTTCATTACATTCACCGATGAATTATCTAGATATGGCTATGTCTATCTGATGAAGTCAAAGAGTGAATCGTTTGAGATGTTTAGAACATTTAAAAATGAAGAACAAAATCAACTTGGCAAAACAATTAAAGCACTTCGATCCGATCGTGGTGGTGAGTATTTGAGCCAAGAGTTTGACAATCATCTCAAAAACTGTGGAATTATTTCAGAGCTGACTCCACCCGGAACGCCGCAATGGAATGGTGTTTCCGAGAGGAGGAATAGAACCCTATTAGATATGGTTCGTTCGATGATGAGTCAAGTAGACCTTCCTATATCCTTTTGGGGACATGCATTAGAGACATCTGCATTCACACTGAACAGAGTCCCTACTAAATCGGCTCCTAAGACCCCACATGAGATGTGGCATGGAAGAAAACCTAGTTTGTCTTTCATGAGGATTTGGGGTTGCGAAGCTTATGTGAAGAGACTTGTCTCTGATAAGTTAGAACCTAAATCCGACAAGGTTATTTTCGTTGGTTACCCTAAGGAAACCAAAGGATATTATTTTTACAACTGCAACGAGAACAAAGTGTTTGTTGCTCGATATGGTGCTTTTCTTGAGAAATAGTTTCTCAATAAAGCATCTAGTGGGAGTAAAATTGATCTTGAAGAAGTTCAAGAGCCCAAAAATAACATGGAACCGATAGTAGTGACTAAACCAACTCCACAAGAAGTTGTGGAACTGGTTCAAGATCCACAAGTCCATCGTAGATCGGATAGGTTACGATCTGCACCCGAGAGATATGGATTTCTCGTGTTGGAAAGTAATGAAGTGAAAGTCATTGAGAATGACAAACCTACTTCATTATTAAGAGGCGATGTCCGATCCCGATTCGGATAAATGGTTAGAAGCCATGAAGTCCGAATTGCAATCCATGTCGGATAATCAAGTTTGGAACTTGATTGAGCCACCCGAAGGTGTAAAAACCATAGGGTGAAAGTGGGTCTTCAAGAAGAAGACTGACATAGATGGGAAGGTACATACTTATAAGGCTAGGCTTGTAGCAAAGGGATATAGGCAAACTCATGGTGTAGACTATGATGAAACCTTCTCGCCTATTGCCATGCTTAAGTCTGTTAGAATTTTGATTGTCATAGCTGCATATTATGACTATGAGATATGGAAAATGGATGTCAAAAACACTTTTCTTAATGGAAAACTGCTTGAGGATGTGTATATGACACAACCCGAAGGTTTTTTAGATCCACAAAATTCTAGTAAGGTATGCAAGTTGCAAAGATCCATTTATGGATTAAAGCAATCTTCTAGGAGTTGGAATCTTCGGTTCGATGAGAAAATCAAAGAGTTTGGTTTTATCAAGAACGAAGATGAACCTTGTGTATACATGAAATTCAGTGGGAGTGTTGTGCTATTTCTCTTGTTGTATGTAGATGACATCTTACTCATTGGAAATGACATTCCTGTACTTGAGACTGTCAAGTCTTGGTTAGGGAAGTGTTTCTCAATGAAAGATATGGACGAAGCCGCTTACATCCTTGGTATCAAGATCTATAGAGATAGATCTAAGAGGATCATTGGTTTGAGTCAAAGTACCTACATTGACAAGGTTCTTAGAAGATTCAAGATGGAAAATTCTAAGAGAGGAAACTTGCTAATGAGTCATGGTGTTACTCTTAGTAAGACTCAGTGTCCTAAGACAACTGATGAATGAAAGAGGATGAATGATATTCCATACGCTTTAGCTATTGGTTCTATCATGTATGCTATGATTTGTACTAGACCTGACGTCTCGTATGCTTTGAGCATGACAAGTCGTTACCAATCTGATCCGGGTGAGAACCATTGGATGGCAGTCAAGATGATCCTAAAGTACTTATGAAGGACTAAGGATGCGTTCTTGGTATTTAGAGGGATTGAAGAAGATCTTGTTGTAAGAGGTTACACAGATGCTAGCTTCAAAACCGACAAGGATGATTTCCGATCGCAGTCGAGATTTGTGTTTATGCTTAACGGAGGTGCGATATGTTGGAAGAGTTCCAAGCAGAGTACTATTGCCGATTCTACTACTGAGGCCGAATATATAGCGGCATTCGATGCATCTAAGGAGGTAGTTTGGATCAAAAAGTTCATTAGTGACTTGGAAGTTGTTCCAAGTATCACTAATCCGGTGGAACTTTATTGTGACAATAATGGTGCCATTCCGCAAGCAAAGGAACCAAGGTCACACCAGAGATCCAAACATATACTTAGACATTTCCATCTCATTCGAGAGTTTATTGATCGGGGAGACATTAAGATATGCAAAGTATCAACCGATGATAACATTAGGGATCCGCTTACAAAGCCCCTCGCACAAGCTAAGCATGATGGTCATGTGAGGTCCATGGGTATTAGATACATAGATGGAGCCTAGTGCAAGTGGGAGATTGTTGGTGTAGTGCCCTAGGCGTTTAGTTATGTTTGACTTATTATCTAAACCGCTATGTAATCGTCTTTATCATTTATTATAGAGAAAGTATTATTTGGTTCATTATATGTTTTTCATGTTTATTATATTTAACTGCGTCCCTATTTGTTGAGAACAACTAGTATAAGTTGGTAGTGGATAATCATGGAGATGATTATATGCATGTGATGCACATTACACTTATGGATACTTGCTAGAGAACAAGTATTGGACATGACCTACTGATGAGATTTATGACATGGTCAATAGTCATATGTGTCATGAATAAATCTCATGATAGTCGTGTTATTGAATCCTTTGTACCTGAGATTATCATCGTCTTCCATATGAGGAAGATCGTGTTTGATATAGTCTAACACTATCTTTAATCGGATAGCAATAAGGGCTATGTTAGCACGATTGGATCCATGTAGGGAAGAATGATAAGTCAAGATGGGATTTGTCCCTCTTATGAAGAGAGATGTTTGCTTGGGCCCCTCGATGAATGATGTTGGTGAAATGTGTGGCCACACTCAAGTGATTTGATAGAGATCAAATGCATTTGGATTATTAACATATTCAGAATCGAGAAAGCATTGAACGGAATGAGTTGACATAGGCCATGACTCATGTTCAAATGGACATCGTGACAAAGGGATTGTGACATTTGATTATCAAGGAATCAAGCTTTGATGTTATATTTAATTGGGTGGACATAATGATTTGCTAGAAGTCACTTATGTCTTGTGAGGTTGATGTTTCAACTCACTACCAACATAAAATATAATTCCTAAATGGTCACACACAAAAGAACGGATTAAAAATGGCTAAAAGGATGAATTCTGGGCTCTGGGAATGACTCTGGCATGACTAATGCTTCAGAGGACGAGTCGTGCCCCATTGGCCCAAGTCGTGCCTTGAGAAGGGACGACAGAATCAGAGAGGTGTCAAAAGGGATGAGTCATCCCCTACGGGATGACTTGTGCTCACGACTCGTGCCCTATTGATTTGACAAGCCTTTTTTATGGCACGAATTATAGCACGACACATCTAGCCATAAGGCACGACTCGTGCCCCTGGGGACGAGTCGTGCCAGAGGCTAAATTTGGTCCGTACTGCAATTCCTTTGCTGATTTGGTTTTGGTTTTTGACTAGGATTCTACACTAAAAGTTAGGGATTTATACTTAGTATAAATAGGAGCCTTGTGTAAGTACGCAAATCCAAATTCGCGACCTTTCCAGATGCATTTTAAGTAATAAAATGGCATTTAGGGGCGTTTTGGTAAATTCCCGATCCATTCCAAGACTTCCGGAAACATTTCATATATTTCTCGCGAAGAAAGTACTTTTTTGTACTTTGCTCAAGTTAAAAGACCTAGAGGGAATAAAAATGTTTTGGACTTGTTTGGGTATTACCTAGGAAGGTTCCAGAATCAGTTTTGGCGCCAAAAATGGTTATTGTCACCTTGTGTCACGCGACAACTCGAAGCATGGAAAGTGGTTACGTTACGTCGTGCGACACAAAGTGACCATAGGCTGCAGCTATAAATAAGACCCTACCCCTCTCATTTTTAGATCCGAATTTCACCTCCCTAAAGCTACTCTGCCCAAATTACGCCAGAAACTCTCTCTCTCTCTCTCTCCTACCAAAATCCACCAATTCCCTCCAATTCCCTCACATTTCACCTCTCTTCCACCCAATTCCATCTCTACTTCCCTATACACTTGAAGCCCCCTGAATTTAGCTCTCAGTTCGTGCTCAGATCCACATCTCGAAGTTCAATTGAAGGCTCCTACACCTAACTTGGTGTAAGAGTTGAGGACTACAAGGGTAACACTCTCTCCTCTTCTCTCTCTCATTCATTTGTTCTAATTACTCTCTCTCCTTCTCCACTTGATAATCAGGCTCCTTCTGCCTCGGATTATCAAGTGGCAACTGCAATCTCTCTGTTTAAATAGCTTATACTTGAGTCCAATTGCTTGATTATGATGTAATTTGCTTGGATTTGCAATTTGGACATCAAGGGAGTGTGGATCTTCCATATCCACACTCCTTTGATTGATTCGTGTTTAATTCGTATTGTTCTTACTGTTTATGATATAATTGTTGTGTATTTGCTAGATCTGCATCTCATTTTGTGAGGTACCTGCAGATGGTAAACATATGTCACGCGACACATGTGGACATGAGGAGTCCTGTGTCACGCGACATATCGTGACCATCTGCAGGGACCATATTTCAGTTGTAGCTTGTTTTGTTCAGTTATTTTAGCATTTAGTTTCATGTTTATGTTGTTCAGTTCCTAGATATGGTTATTGCTTGATTCATCTAGAGATTGGGTGATCTGTTTGGTTGTTAGCCTCTGCAAGGTGACCATTGATGTCGCGTGACATATCGGGACAAGGGAGCCATATGTCACGCGACAGATGTGATCCTTTGCAGAGGACCTATTTTCCCTTGTAATCTGCTTTTTGTTGATGTAAAGTGGGACGTGGCCTCCCAGAGTCAATGGCTTACAAGTTGTATTTCCCCTTTGTTGAGTAATAAAACAAAGCACTATTATGCATTTTATACATATCTTGTCATACACACTTTGCACACACATTTGGATGTCTTGAATGTTGAACAATTGAAAGACTCGTCTACTGACGAGGCGTGTTGGGTGAACTCTCGGTTCTTCCCAACACGTAACCTGACCCCCGAACCCATTTTCTCTGTCAAAAAGGTTTTCAATGTTTCCTCTTAAAAACGGCGTGGCGACTCCTTTATTTTTTATTTTCGGCGAGTGCACATTCAGTGGCGACTCTGCTGGGGACTTGAAACTTGTTTTTCAAAAGTGGGTCAGACTTTCGTGATTGTTCAACATTTATTCCATTCACTTGTGTGTGAATTGTTTGTGACATCATATGTGTATAAATGCATCTTATTGCTTTGTTTTGTTCCCTCCCCTTTTCTTGCTTCCTGTGTGTTGTGCTGTTGCCTGGGGCTTGGGGCTGAGTTATTTGCATTGTGCTTGGAGGCTGGGGCTGCTTTGATCTTTGTTCTGGATTCTGGATATGTGACTCCTTCTGTCACGCGACAAAGCGTACCTTTGATATCCTGTGTCACGCGACAGAAGGAGGTCATTAACAGGACTTGATTTCTCTCGATACGGGTTGTGATGTGGGGCAGTCCCCCATAATTAAATTCTTGATCTCTGATTATTGTATCTCTGTGGGGTTTGTGAGTGTGTGTTATTTTTTCTTTTATCACCCCTTTTCAAATAAAAAATAATAAAAAAATCATTTTCGCAAAATAAAGGAACATAGCCATCTCGCACACTACATCACGTAGATTTAGAACCTCGGGTGCGACACACGGCATCGCGGACGGTGATAATATTCGCCTACGTTTGAGCGCCTAATGTCAAACCTATCCCCCTAGTGCGTTATAGGTGGCACAACACATTAAACCTTACCCAAACGGTTGGTTTTTGACACACCATTTTTCAAATACACTAAAATGAATTGTTTCAAAAAATTATAATAAGCTTTCGTACCTACCCTAAAACCTAGCACGTGTGGGCATGTTGCCAAATGCAACATGGTCTCACGAAAGGACATGTCGTTCCCGCGGCATGTTCTAACGAGAGATCATGTCGCTTCGTCAACGTGCACCGACGAGAGGTCATGCCGGATTTTTCCTTGAAATTCTTCAGGAATACCCGTTATGCTGCCCAAATTTCTCCAGAAATTGGGGCTGCTCGTCCGTCCCATAAATACTTTGGTTTTAGTTAGGTACTATTGCCTATTATTATTTTTGAACCAATACATTTGGTGTATTTGTGGATGATGTGTCGATAGGTTCCCCCGAGGTCTAGATTGCGTGAAATAAAGGATTAGCCTTTCCCAACCGTTCATAGGACTTAAAAGATACCGATTTTTACTTGAACATTAATAAAGCGTTGCACGAGTCCGTCTCCTTTCCCGTTCTTCCCTCTCCCGTACCTTCTCAAAGTTCTATACCCTCCTCCTTATACACGCTCTCACCTATTCACCTCTGCAAGGCTATGGCAAGTTGGGTGTGCGCTCTCGTTCCCGGCGCTCATTGGTCTACATTCTCGAGGCAAAAGCAGCAAATGCCCGAGTGATCGTCCATATGATTCGGAATCCAAAACGCTCGGTGCGTAGAAGATTGAGGCCCACCATCCGGAAGTTCATATCCCATGGGTCAGCGGCAGAGTGTAAAAGTGTGTCCATTAAAGAGTTGCGGGCTACCCTTGAAGATATTCTTTCTCGCGAGCGGGAGGCCTCGGTTGTTTGCTCGATTGCTAAAGATAAGGAGAGACAGCTTGTGAAGGACAGAAAGAATGAGAAGATTCCTCACCGCACCGATGGCAACGATGCTTTCCCGTCCGAAGTTGATGCAGTCGATCAGTCCTCGTAGGGTCTAGAATGTCCACTGTCGGACATGAGTCTGTCGAGTCCGAGTTGGACCAGATTTTGCTTTGCAGTAATAAAAATCTTTGTTTCTCTTCTTGCTAGATTCGAGACATTACTAGTACACCTGCGTTACACTTGATTGAAATGGTCTTATTCCAAATGATCACTTGTGCTGCTCACCGACCAACGCTTTGAAATGACTAATGTTTGAATCGATCGGAGTGAGAAAATCGACTGATATCCCCATCTCGCATCTCTTGTGCTCACATATCTTCCTTCGTCCTCACCATCTTGTTGTTCGAGGAATTTTCACAGATCTTTCTCATAAGTAAGCTTAAGAAGCAATGAAGACTTAATCTCATTCAAATTATCCGGTAGGGGCTGCGGTTGAAACCATTCATCCATAGGAAAGCCATCGCCTCACCCTCACTAAATGATACCCCTTCAGTTCAAGATCGGCATGTTTTGAAACCCATTTAGCCATCACCAGAAGAAGAGGGACTATCCTTGAGGCTCCCTGTTGGTCCCAAAGGTGGCAACAAGGGTGAAAATAGCTAGAGGGGGGGGTGAATAGCTGTTTAAAATTTTTCGCCCTCTTATAGAAACTAAACCTCTTGCTTACAAAATCCTCTTGCAGTTGATAATAGACTGCAAGTGATAGAGTAAAATGCACAGCGGAATAATAGAGTGTAAAGCGGTTTTGAGAGGCGGTTTGTAAAATGCGGTTTTGGTGGTGCGGTTTTGGGAAGTGCAGTTTTACAAACACGTGTATTTTGACTATGTTAACTCCAAACACTATTTCACAATAATGGATAGCTAAATAAAGATCAAACAGAGACAAAGATAAATAATTAGCAAGCACAAGAAATATAAATGCAGAAAGTAAGAATAAGCTATTTGGAGTGGTTCAATCGGTAAACGATCTACGTCCACTACCAAGATGGTTAGTCTTGGATTTCTAAGAGAGATTTTATATTAAGTATTGCGAGATTACAAAGTACAATAAAATCTTTGCTATGAAGAACAAATCCAAAACTATAACCAGTGTATCTCAGGTGTTTAATCTATGTGATTAGAACAAGTGAGGTGAGTGTGTGAGAACAAGATCAAGGCTCTTTAGATCTGTGAGATGTAGAGCACAATGATTCTTGATTGTGTTAAGGCTTGATTTCTGGGCTAGGGAATATTTCTTGAAGAAAGAAGATGAAGATTCAAAGGATTGAATAATTTCCGGGCAAAGCTTCAGCTTCTATGAACACAACACTTTCAAATTCTCAAGAAATCTTCAAATGGTGAAGATTGGGGGTATTTATACCCAAGCATCAAGAAACTAGCCGTTGGATACAAATTGAAGGACAAGATTGATGCAATCCTATTGGTCCACGAACCACTTTTGTCCTTTGGTGCAGCTCGCTGCGAGATAAAGTTGATCGGGCTCACCGCAAGCAATGAGGTTAGGACACCTGTCACCTTTTCAAGATCCTTGCAGATCTTCTCTGACATTGAATCACGTGACAAGATTTGGTGGTTGACTTTTGATATTGCTGACGTGGATTCCAACGGATAAAAAGTTGTTCACTTCAAGTAGCCAATCATTGGATGCGGTTGGTGAGACGCGGTTAGGAATGTGCGGTTTGCTACACCATGAGGTTGCTTAGATGCGGTTGCTCATGAACTACAAGGATGAGGTTCAGGGGCGGTTGCATGCGGTTGGTTCAAATAGGCAGATTCAAGGTGGAACTACACTTGCGGTTACATGTGCGGTTCATAGGGCGGTTTTGAATACTGCTGGAACTGCAACCTTGCTTCCAATGAATCTTGTGCCAGTCTTCAAGCCTAAGATTAACCTATTCTATAAAATGGACTTAGCTAAAAAATTGAAGTCTAAGCTTCATTACATAGGGTCCTAAAGTCCTTAAAATAGATAGGAGGTTATGGTATCAATCAAATCTAATACAAAATAGGAGGGTTAAAACATGCATACCCAACAATCTCCCCCTATTTGATTGATGCCATTACCTACTATAACAAAAGCAAACATTGTACTTGGTAAAAACATGTCCATAAGAATTAACATGGTAATTCATGTCCCAAGTCAATGCACACACTTAGCTTAAGCTATAGATTTCTATACTTTCTAAAAGATAAAAACTTAGAATATGGAAAGTTATAGAAATGCATTCAGTGCACTTAAAAATTGTGAGTTTAAGTTCAAAGTGCGGTTTAAACTGAATGTTTAAACATCAATTCAAAATAGTGATTTTAAGTTGGAAAATATTTGAATGAGGTTATCAATCATAAGAGGTTTCATTGTTCTACAAACAAGCGGTTTGATATGAACAAGGTTTTGGAACCAATGATGCATTTTTCATTACTACCAATGCGGTTACACTTACAATGGTAGAGAAGCAAAATACAAAGGTTTTAAAAAAAACAAACGAAAGTTGGACAAAAAATACATGGAGTGCGGTCCAACAAAAACAAAGAGAGTTCAGCAACAAGAAGATAAAGGAATTACAAAAGAGAAGACCTAATGCTGACGCGGTTGATGATGCGGTTGATGATGGCGAGGTTGATGTTGATGGCGTGCTTGCTCTCTAGGTTGATTGACTTCTTGCTGGGGCAGCTGCGGTTCTGAAGGTCTGAAGGCTGAGCTTTCACCTCTGATATTTCTTCTGAGGGCTCTAAGGTCTTCAACCTGTCTAGCAAGGGTAGTCTCAACTGTTCGTAGTGCGATTCTGAGAATCGGCCGGCGGTTCCAACAACATCAACGTATCTAGTGTTTCCATCAACACTCTCCTTGATCGAGTAGTGAATCCTTCAATGCGAGGCCTTCAAAGAATTGTAGAAGGTGAAGATCTCATTCTCGATGGCCACCGCTTTGAGTAGATAGAGCATCTCTCAAAGGTTCTAGGTCAACTTGATTACATCAGATTTGACTTCAATTCTTTGATAGAGTTGTCAATTTTAAGGTTGAAGCCTGCTTTGAGGTTCTCAAACCTGAAGGAAATGTCATCATCAAAATTCTTTACTCAAGCCTCCTTATCTTTGTCTTCCCACTATGTTGAGATCAACATTGATTCTTTCTTTGAGGGAGTCCAGAGTTCATTGAAGATTTTGAGCTGCAGGTCATCCGTGAGCGGTTTGGGAAGGAGCGCTCTGAAGTTGAGGCTTGTTGCGGTTCGGTTTCTTGGAGGGTCTTCATGAAAGAGATCAGGCAAAGTTGGTGGCGGTGACAAATTCACTTTGGAAAGATTTGTGAGCATTTCATGAAGTTGTGATTTGAACAAAGATCACCCATGCACTAAGCACTCCTTTGGCTAAGTCTTCTTTGAAGCTCAAAGCCTTGAAGCGCTTCTTGTGCTCGGTTTGACGCCCGGCGGTCTGGGTAGTTGAAGATGTGGAAATTCTCTCCCCCTTAATGGCATCAATCATCTGGGCTTTCATGATTGCCAGTTCAGTGGCTTGAGAGTCCACTTTGGAAAGAAGGTTGCGGTTGGAGGCTTCAAGGTTGGCATTGGATGCGGTTAAGGCCATGTTAGATTCAGTGAGTTTAAGCATAAGGCCTTGGTTTACAACTAGCGTGATTGAATTAGTTGGAGGGTGGAAAGAATTTGGAGGTAGTCGAAGGAGGCGGTTTGAAGGGTTGGAATTTGGTTAATTGAGGGAGGAGGTTGAGATTGAGTTGGAGGGGCGGTTTGAGGTAAAGGGTTTAGGAGGGTTTGAAATATACGGCTGGCAGGGATAGTGAATTCAGAAGCGGTTGATGAAGGAATAGGTAGTGTTTGGGGTAAAGTTGTAGGTGCGGTTGAGAAGGTAGGAATTGGTTAAGTTAGAGGTAAAGGAATAGAAGCGGTTGGAATTGGGATGGAAGGAATGGGTGCGGTTGAGGTGGAATGTTGGTGGTTGGAATCACGAAGTTATGGGGTTAGAATCGGAGGAGGAACTTGTATGGGCTGTATGGACAGAAACGGGAGGGGTTAACTTTGTTTGGATGGTGAGGTTTGAGGAGGTGGAGTAGGAAGGCGGTCAGGAGTAGGAGATTTATGTTGGGGGGAATGTTCAGAAGGTGGAGGAGTATTGACGCGGTTAGGGGATGGTGTTTTGTCGCGGTTAAGGTTTGAAAGAGAGATGGCTGGAGTGTGATGTGAGTAAGGTGGTGATTGGGCGCGGTTTGAATTTTGGATAGATGGGGAGCGGTTTGTTTTCTGAGGTGAGGGAGTTGGTGTTTTGGATTGGTAGGAGGAAGAATGAGATTTAGAAGGGGATTGGGATGGTGTATGGGAAGTGGAATAGGAAGAAGATTTAGAAGAAGATGGAGAAGGGGAAGGTTGATTTCTAACTCGTTGAAGAAACCGCTTGGGGCCTTTGGTTGGAGTATTCTTTTTGGCAATCTGCTTAACCCTCTTTGGTTTCTCCCCCTGAGCGGTTGCAGCTCTTTGTGGTTGAGGAGGAGAGAGCGGTTTAGGTGATAGAGTTTTGGCTGGTGAGGAATGATGGGAGCGGTTAGGAGATTGAGGTGGAGTTGGGAAAAGAGTTTGGGTTTGAGGTGGTTGAGAAGGTGGCGGTTGGGGAATAGGATCTTTGGTTTTCTGGCGGCCACCCTTCTCGGCTTGCTTCTTCTTTATTCTATCAATCTCAATTTGCATAGTAAGCGGCTAGCTCCTCATCCGTCATCTTGGCTAGCTCGGCCTTTGAGTGCCTTGGCCTTCTTAGCCCTGGCCACCAGTGGAGGAATAGTGTTATCTTCTTCCTCTTCTTCATCCTCATCAATGAGGGTCATCTTTTCTTTATCTTTCCTTGGCCTCTTAATTTGGGGCACGCACCGAGATGCACCACGCGGTTGGGTAGGTGCGGTTTTGGTTTTCTTCTGGAGCGGTTACGCGAGAGCTTTTCTTTTTCTTGAAACCGCCTTTGCGGCTTTAGTCGGAGCCCTTGACCGCGGTTGCAGGGGTCATCTCAACAAAAGGTTCTTTGGGTTGGAAGGTATCAGCATCATAGAGAGCCCTGTAGTCATCATTGCCAAAAGAGAATTTGAAGGAGTGTAAAGTCTTGAGGCCTAAGGATTCTTCATCTCCCCAATGATAGCAAATGTCAGGGGTAGTAGTCCTCATATCTTCCAAGTGTTGATAATTGCCAAAGATGGCGGTCAGCAATCTCCCAAAGGGTCTCCACACAGTATGCACATCTTTGGTCTTTAGCCGTAGTAAGCATCAATCTTTGCGGCAGTTCTCTCCAAGATCTTGGGCCACTGGAGCTTCATGCCAATGAAGATGGCACGGCAATGACGCCTTGATGAGAAGTAAAGTTGTCATGTGGTTTCCCTCGTTTTCCACACCACACGTACTCTTCCAACTATGTAGCACGGAATGTGGCTCATCAGTTCTCCAAACTTCTTCCTTCCTTGCTATCTTCTTTGTAGTTGCCGACAAGGAATCCCTAGCCTTCCCGGTGAGAGTGGAGCGAAGTAGCATCTTGGATCTCCTGGGATATTTCAAGTTGGAGCATTAGATACATGGAAGTCAAAGGTGCCTCGATATCTAGGTAGTCAATAGAGACTTTGAATCCTTCTACAATTCCCACTAAGTTGGGGATCTTAGTTCCATGCGAAATGACGGTCTGCCTCCACTTAGGCTGGCGGTCTCGGTAGAATCTGATCAATAAACGAGAGGGATGGTATATGTTTCTTTGTTTGTTGAATAGGGGAAGGATTCCGTAGGCTTCAGCATCTTCCCTCCCATCATTTCTCTTCCCGCAGCATCATACCGCAACT
>JAFEMH010003492.1:0-132500 GCA_022495995.1 Adenophora triphylla var. japonica
GAACGCCTCGTAAACGAGTCTTCCAAACATTCAAAATCCTTTTGTTGTATGTGTGTGTGTGTGTGTGTGTGTGTTTTGGCCAAAATAAGTTGAAACTGAGGTAAGTAAAAATTGGGGAACTCTTTTTAAGGCTTTAAACTGATCCCATGATTTTTGGGTGATTTTTAGGTTGAGATTTGTAACTCAAAAAGATTTTTGGAAGTTGAAAACCAATTCTGCCAGAATGAAAAAGGCAGTTGACTCTTGACTTTTTGAAATGGACTTAAAGGAAACTTCAAAACCTCAGAATCTGGGGAAAGTCCAGAGAATGAAAGGAGTTGCAACTAAAACACCCTAAATAGGGTTTCTACAAAAGGAACTTTCCATTTTTGAAGTAATGTTGAGGGTCAAAAACCTTCTGGAAATCTCAGATATGAAATCTGGATTTCCAGAAGCTGACTGAACTGGCCTCTAAAAGAAAAATTGAAAAAAGGAGTTTTACTCACTCAAAAATAAAATAAAAATATGTATGGAAAGATCTGGATGTTGGCTACAAAAAGTATTTTGTAGTCAACACCAAATTCAAGTTTATCTATGTCCAAAAAATTAGACCATGGACTGAGGTCTGAGAAAATTGCTACTGGACAGCAACTTCTCAAGAGAGAAAATATGATTTAAAAATGGGGTTTTGCATCCATGCTTGTCCCCATTTCCCTAGGTTTTGATTAGTGATCACTTGACATTTTAGTGGTGAATCAACTATATCAAACCATCCTTAAGTACATTAGGACTAAGCACTTCATTTGCTTGGGAAGGGGAATTTTATCCTTTGAAAATGAGATTTGATGTATGAAAATGATTTTTAGGGTTTTGAAAATGTGTTTTCTTTGCAAGAAAGTAAGAACACTTTGAAAATAATGTAGATCCTTGTAGAAGATCATCCATGGAGATGAACTTCCATGGTGATCTTCTTGGATCTAAAGCAAGAAGATGAATAAACTACATTTTGTAGCTTGAAAATGCATGCATGGATGAATTTTAGGGTAAGGAGAGGGAGGTTATACCTTTCTTCCTTGTGTTTTTTGTTTGAAGGCTTGAATGTGAGAGTGTTTTAAGGCTTGAATATGAGAGTGTTTAAGGGTGTTTAGGGTTGATGATTTGAGTTGGTTAAAGAGAAAACAAGTAGATAACAATGAAGTCCTCTATGTTTTCTCTCTAATCCTCCTCCTAAAGGGTGATTTGAGCTTGGATTGGTGTATGTATGAGAGTATGTATGAGAGTGATTTGAAGTGTTTGTGAGTGAGTGAGATTTGGGAAAGATTGGAGAGAAAATGGTGGCAATCTAAGGATTCCCAGCTGTTTTCTCTCTATATTCACTTGAGTTTCGTTCTTTGTGAGTGATTTGTGTTATGTAAGGCGAGAGAGGAGGGTTCAATTTATAATCCTCTGAAATTTACAAAAAGATGTCCTTGCGGATATGTTCGTCGGCGTGCCTTTGTTCATACGCTTTCTGATCTTTGGCTTTTGGACAGGAGGAATAATCTTTTTAAAATTCAAAGCTGACTGTTTTTCAACTTACCAATTCGGGTTTTTCCATTTCTTTTGCTTTTTAGGATTCCTTTCCTTGTTTATCTTTAAATGGCAATGCCCTAATCTACCCTTGCTTTGTTAGAAAGGTTAGGGAATTGTTAGAAATGTTAGAAATGTTAAAACTTTCGTTAACTTCCTAACGAAAAAGCTACCAACTCAAATTGGAGCACTTACGGTAGCCTCGCGACGGTGCTTTCGAAGGAAGCGGGGTCGTCGATAAGAGTAGGCTCCATATTTGGCCCCAGGGATGATCAAGTGATCGAGTGGCTGAACCTAACGATAGGCTACCTACGTATCCCAAATGGGAATCAAGCCGATCGTAGTTCGGGTCTTTGACCACCAGGATGATGGCATTTTAGGTGCCTCGAACCTTGATGAGTTACTGCGATCGTTTCTTTGAAAGAAACTTCTGTGGGGGTAGGAAATGACCATTTTCGGTCGATGGTGGAGTTGTATATACGCTCTGCTCTGTGGGGATAAAGTGACCATTTTGGTGCGGTGGGTGAACCTAGCGATAGGCTACCTCACGTATCCCGAATGGGAATCAAGCCGGCCGTAGTTCGGGTCTTTAACCCTAAGATTGGACTATTTTTGGAAGTCATCACATGTGATTTGACTATTTTTGGGAAGTCGCCCTATGGTTTGACTATTTTTGGGAAGTCACCCTATGATCGACTATTTTGGGAAGTCACCCTATGATCGACTATTTTTTAGGAAGTCGCCCTATGATCGACTATTTTGGGAAGTCGCCCTATGATCGACTATTTTGAGGAAGTCACCCTGTGATACGACTATTTTTGGGAAGTCACCCTATGGTTCGACTATTTTGGGAAGTCGCCCTAAGATCGACTATTTTTGGGAAGTCACCCTATGGTTTGACTATTTTTGGGAAGTCACCCTATGGTTTGGCTATTTTGGGAGATCACCCTATGGTTTGACTATTTTGGGAAGTCGTCCTATGGTTTTGACTATTTTTGAAGTCACCCTATGACTCGACTATTTTGGGAAGTCGCCCTATGGTTTGGCTATTTTGGGAAGTCACCCTATGGTTTGACTATTTTGGGAAGTCACCTATGGTTTGACTATTTTGGGAAGTCATGTTGACTATTTTGGGAAGTCGCCCTATGACTTGACTATTTTTGGGAAGTCGCCACTAGGGTTTGACTATTTTGAAAGTTATGACTTGACTATTTTGGGAAGTCGCGCTTGACTATTTTGAAGTCGCCTTAATGATGGCGTCTTAGGTGCCTCGAACCTTGATGATGGCGTCTTAGGTGCCTCGAACCTTGATGAGGGCGTTTTAGCTGCCCCGAACCTTGGTGATGGTGTTTTAGGTGCCTCGAACCTTGATGATGGCGTCTTAGGTGCCTCGAACCTTGATGATGGCGTCTTAGGTGCCTCGAACCTTGATGATGGCGTCATAGGTGCCTCGAACCTTGATTTGAAATGATTTCCTTTGATGGTTTAAGATAGATGGTCCTCTAGTGGACTTCATTTGAAGGGATCGGTTTACGTCTGGCTGCCCGAAGGAAAGGATGGCCCGTCTTTGAGTCGAGTGGTTGGACCTAATGATAGGCTACCTACGTATCCTTAAGAGGGAATCAAGCCGGTCGTAGTTCGAAAATAGGCTGAGGATGGTCTTTGATGGTTTGACGGTATTTGAGGTTTGACTATTTTTGGGAAGTCGCCACTAAGATTTGATGATAATGTTCTTTTAGAAAAGTAGTTGATTAAGATATACTTTCGTACTGTCTTTGTGCTTACACTGTGGCGAGGCTACGGGTGATGTTGATGAAGAGTTGTTAGGTTGCCATTAAGTGGGGCCGGTTTACTGGCGACGATTTCTTTGTCTTTGGAGGCATTTTGACTGAAGGAGGAGTTTGGTTGAGTGCGCATCTTCTTTGGTGATCGTCAAACTTGTAGAGGTTTTGAGCTTGTCTTCACATTGGGACTTCTTGCTTTTGAGAACTTGGTGTCTCTAATCGCATTGTATTTGAGAACTTGGCGTCCACGACCGATTTGTATTTGAGAACAGCGTCCACGACCGATTTGTATTGGAGAACTTGGCGTCTCGGCCGTCTTGTATTTGAGACCTTGGTATCTTTGACCGATTTGCATTTTGAGAACTTGGCGTCTCGGCCGTATTGGAGAAGCTTGGCGTATTTGGAGAACTTGGCGTCCTTGACGATTGTATTGGAGAACTTGGCGTCTGACCGATTTATTGGAGGACTTGGCGTCCCTTGACTGATTGTATTGAGAAACTTGGCGTCCTCCCAGTGTATTAGATTTGTATTGAGAACTTGGCGTCTACGGCCGGGTGTATTGGAGAACTTGGCGTCTCTTGACTGATTGTATTGGAGAACTTGGCGTCTACGGCCGATTGTATTGGAAGCTTGGCGTCCCTTGACCGATTTGTAGACAGCTGGAGGCGGTCTTCATATGTTTGTGGATGTTGGGAATTTGTTTTCATCCATTTGAGGTCGTCTTTGGTGAAGATCATCCTTGCTTAGAAAAGGGGGATTACGTTTGAATTCCTGCATTTGTTAGTGAAGAGGAAGATGCATATATGGCATTCATGATGGCGGATGCATGCATAGAACCAAAAATGATTATGAAATGATGCGTTTATTTGCTTTCGAAGATGCGCTTGGCCTAAGCTTTTGGCGGAAATTACGATTTATGATTTTCAATCACTTAGGATTTTCCTATTGATTCAAGTTTTGTGCATGCTACATGAGCCACAGGGAGATTTTTGTGGGGATGCATGGTGATGAGAGGGGATATATGTGTTGTTATTTGTTTGGGACAAGCTTTGGTGGTGGGGTGATATCCTTTAGTCGCGGATTGAATTGCATGTTATTGATGCGGTCAATTTTGATCTTGGGATGAAGTTGGATTTGAACCCGGGTCTCGATTGAAATTTCTTTTCGAGTCTCGGACATTTGAAGGCGTGGCGACGGGCTCTAGAATCAAAGCATGTTGACATGAATGAACCCTCTTTTGCTTGGGTTAGTTGTGATTTGTGAAATGCGATATGAGGAGATTCCCAATTCTCAACTTTTGATGATGCGAGGGAGTTGCCATATGCCAAGTTCTAAAGGCTGAAACTCCAAGACGGTTGTTGAGGTGACCAGACCTTTCTTCGAAGATAGGTGTGACTTGATAAAGCCCCATTCCATGGAAAAGACATGGCGAAAACCACGGAATCTTTCTCTGAATGATTTGATGAAGCCCAGGAGTTTGACAAAGCGTCACTCTGAGAGGTCCAGTTAAAGGTTTGGTGACATGCGATGAAGTACCGAGCCAATCGATCAACGTGAGAGCCTTAAAGATGAAGTTGTCATGAAGGGAGAAACCCATCTTTGATACCGACTATGAAACTAGAATCCTCTCTTCGAAGAGTGTCTTCCATATGGGAGCTGTTAGCCGTAGTGGCACTTGGCTTGTTCGTGGCTTCAATCATATTCACCTACTTTTTTTTAGGGAATGGATTGTTGATTGTATTGGGTCCTTAGGGTCCCCTTTTCGATCGATTCTCACCTGCCCTTTTCGGGAGTCGTGTTGGAGGTGGAAGAAACCCGGTATCGTAGCGGAGTGCGACAACTCGGCTGGCGATTGTAAGCCCTCTCAAATTTAGCCCGGAATTGATCATTGCCCGTAGATCCGGATAGGGAAATTGCTAAGTGAGACCCTCGAGATGTGGTTTCGGCGTAGAGCGAAAGATGTCTAGTTGTTCCTCTTCAAAAGGAGGAGTTGCCATCTTGCTTGTAAAAGTCCCACGATGTTCTCGTCGGGATCTTTGCATTGTTGTCTGCGGAGTCAAATCTATTTGCTTCCCACTCCAAGTTGGCTAGTAGTCTGGTCCCATGTAGCCCTGGCCTCGGATTTTAAGCGGAAGAACCATTTTAGAGCATTGGACTTCAAAGAAGGCTGAAATAGTCGGCCAAGCTGACGATTGGCGCCCCTTTTGACCTTCATTGCCAAGGTATACGTGTCCGAGATGGGTTTTCGGGCATGCGGTGCCATCAAAGAGATCCAAATTAGGCATCACGAATTTGTGGGGAACAAAGGAGTCGGGTTCGTTGGTCGGAAAGCGAGACTTCTTAGCGGTCAATTCGGCAATCTGTGCTTTCATTTCCTTGTGTCGTTCCACGAACCAAGCCAAATGAGGGTCTTGTGGTGGAACCATGGCATTGAAACCGGCGGCGAGCTAGAGAGGAGCTACCGGCGGCGAACGAGGTGGAGGAACGGCCGATCTGGGGACATAGGTGAAATCCTGTCCTTGGCCCGAATCACCCGGGAGCTTGAGTAGGACCACTGGGCAAAAGGATAGAACCTCGCGGCTTGTTGTTGATTTTCAGCCGGCAAAGAGGGCGAAGCGATCTTGATGTAGGCTGGGTAACTCGGATTCCGGAGTGAGGCCCATAAGTAGGCTTAAGTGCGAGCTGCTTTGTCCACTGATTGTTGAATTGCATAGGCGAAGGTGCATGACCGGGGAAGTGCTGCGGTCTGGTGATTCCCGATGAAAGCCCGGGATGGAGGCTTGGTAACCCGTGGCTTGAGTGAGGAATGGATTTGTGAAAGCCGTGTGAGGAGCGGGCGAGCTAGCATCATTCGAGGAAGGGCTTTATTTGTTGCCACTGGACCGGCGTGGAAGCATTCCAAGCTGTTCTTTGCGAAGGCCACGATAGATTGGTTCCAAGGCGAGGTGGGATTCCAATTTCTTGTGGCATTCCGAGGTATCCCCAACCATGAGAAGACATTAAAGTGCGATTTTGCCCCATTGAGGGTGTGGCGATCGGTCACGTTAGGCTGCATGGGTCCCGATGAGTACGTATTTGGGGTTTCTTTGTCCCGTTGAGACGGTCATGAAGGAATCTTGTGAGGCTTGTGCGGTGCGGGGATTGGACATCTTGAAGCGGGTTCTTTGTCGAGGCATTTCAAGCGATGTGGCGAAGCTCCGGGGCGATGCTGTACTCCAAGCTATTGAGAGCATACCAAAGCTATTGTGACATACCGAGTGACCCAGCGCTTTGAGGCATACCATACGCCCAAATCGGGCCGAAAGTCAATTTGTTTCCCAAACGGCCCATCCCCAGGCCCAGCTGTGAATGTATATCGGACCGAGAATTTGAAAGGATGGGCGATTCGCGAGTTGAGAAGAGTGTGAGGAAGGTGGTGGTAATGCATGCGGCCAAGATAGGGATGGGGATCCTTTTCCTCTTCTACCGTGAAAGTTCCATCGGGGTTGAGGGCAATCGTCAAACCAAAATTCTGACATCTTCCAAGGATGAACATCGAAACCTCATTCGATTGGCACAAGGAGTTTTATGGACTCGGGTTCCAATATTAGTCATAGAAATATGATGAATTTACGGTCTTGGTTAAAATTCCGTCCTCGTCCTTGGACATCAAGAAGCGCACTTGACTAGCCCATGACCAACATGGCGATCAAATCTCATCTTGCTTGGTGGAGCCTTGGTACGAAGAGATGTATTTGCGAAGTCTTGATTTGGAAGAAGTAACTTGGCAAAGCCTCGGTCTCATATTTGTGAATCGACACAATTAGAGAGGCTTCAACTTTGGTAGGCCTTGTAGGATACGTGCGAACGAGAGACCCAACCCATCTTGTAGCGAGTGAAGAACCAACGTTCTTGAATTATCATGTAGCAAAAGAGGCAACCCATCCTTCCATATTTACTTTATTATTTTCTTTATTCAATTAGTCAGCCGGAAGAAAATGTAAAAGCAAGACAATTTTAGGAATGTATACTGCGGGGGCATATATTTTTTTCGAAAAGTGGGGATGAATCCCGATTTGTATTATTTGATGGCCTCATTTGTGAAGGCACAAAAGAACTCGCTTTGGGTTTGACTCTTTTGAGAGAGCATAAGTTTAGAAAGGTTTGTAAAAGTGTATGGAAGCCCTGGCGACGGAAAATTAGTGTTTAGCTCTATTTTTCCTATAATGTAGAAAAAGAAGACTTGTCGAGACATACTGAAAATATGTTTTATTCAAAATGATCACAAGATTGCTTAAAACCCTTTATTAATGTTCGGGTTATTCAACCCCTAATCTCGATATGAACAAACATTTTGATTAATCATGAGGAGAAAGTCAAGCGATACCAAGAGTCGAAGTTGGCGAATGGTGAAGAGGGATCGTGTATAGGAGAGGCTATTGGTGAGGCCGGATTTTACGGGATTTGAATGTGTTTATGGCCCGGACCATTTACGGTTGCCTACGTTCCCCTCATTGTGAGGAGCTCGGGTCGCCGTAGTTCGGGTACGAAGCTGTGTTTGGCTTTAGAAAAGGGGTATGAACATTTGTGGTACTTTTGGTGAAAAGGCTCGGATAGGAAGTTTGGATGATAAGGTGCGGGCCTTGAGGTGATTCCTTGACAAGTCATTTTGAGCGATTCCGTTGCTTCTTGATCGTCGTCCTTCATCGGGGGAGAAAGATTTTGGATGCAGCTTAAGGGCTTATGATATGTTTTTGCCGTTGCTTTAGCTGCTCCCTTGTTGTCGACAACTTCCGTTCTTCGGGCTTTAATTTTGCCCATATGTCAAACCTTCTGATCGGCGGTGCTAGGTCCTTGGCCTCATTTTTTTTTTTTTGAAGCTTTTGTTGTTTTTTTTTTTTTTTTTGAAGCTTTTGTTTGTTTTTTTTTTGAAGCTTTTGTTTTTTTTTGAAGCTTTTGTTTTTTTTTGAAGCTTTTGTTTTTTTTTTTTGAAGCTTTTGTTTTTTTTTGAAGCTTTTGTTTTTTTTTTTTGAAGCTTTTGTTTTTTTTTTTGAGCACTTGAGGACGAAGGCAAGCTTCTACTTGAACTTTCTTGATGCATGGGGGCGGAGGCAAGCCCCTGTTTTTCGATATGGGGTCGATCTCCCGTCTTTGAGTGACCTTTTGTTGTCCCTTGATGTTGCCGCCTTCGTTGACTTGATCAAGGTGATGATGGGGATATGTTTTGGAAAGTGTATGGCTTGATGGAGGCCTTTGTGAGGTGAGGAAAGTGTATAGGGAGGGCATTAGTTGACTTTCTCGCACCAATTAATTAAAATCTTAATCATGTACAGAGATTATTTGTTGAGCGATGCGAGTGATCATTTAAAATAAAAACATTTCATTAAATGTAATGTAGGTGTGCAAATAATGTCTCAAGTCTAGCGAGAAAAGAAAAAGACTCTTTTATAGAAAACTTAAGATTAACTACAATGTCCAAGGAGGACTTGATTGAACGAAGAAAGTACTAGAACCTACGAAGGTTGACTAAAGAAAGTTGTTTTAATATTAAAGGATGGGTAGCCCTAGTCTAGCTACTCTTTGTTGTTGGGTGCCAAGACGCTTGAGCTTTCCATCTTTACATTAACCGATTCCATTACTTTGCAGGCCAGGCGGTGATCGATTACGTGCCCGTAATGCTTGGTGGGAGTGGAGGAATTTGAGGCCATGGAGCAGGTGGGGCAAGCCTGAGTTGTCGAAGAAGCGGGTCGGAAAAGTCACGGGGACGAACTTTGTCGGCGAGCATATTGATGGAAGGAAGTGAACTGAGAGGACCTTGAGGGGTATTGGGCTTTGTTTGGGAGGACTCGGCGATGTCTTTGGTTATTTTGAGTGAAAGGGTGATACTAGGCGATTGTGTCTTCGGGCCTTTCTCAAGCTTGGAGGCGGCATTAGACAAGTGTGCTGCAGGGCGGGTTGTCCTATCGGATTCTCTCACTTCGGGCACTTGAATTTTGCGCGGCGAGAATCATTTCTTTGCACAGTTCGACATCTTGGGCCAAAGGAGTGCTAGTACTTATCATGAGATCAAGCCTCTCCTGCATTTGTTTCATTTGCTCTATCAATATTGCCACATGGGGGTCAGCGGGAACATTCGATTCTTGGAACTTGCAACAAGACTCTTATCAATATAGGAAACACGGCCGCGGGCGGGTGAAGTTGACGGGTGAATTCACTAAGTCCGGTAGATGGCAACGGAAAACTTGAAGCATCCGGATTTTCTTTTGGCAACTCATGATTGCATTCGAGGTGGGTGTAGAGGCTTGAGAACATAGCCACATAGCTCAAGCGATTATGTGAAGCTGGAGCATAAGCTGGCGGTATTGCTTGAGCGAGAGCAGTGTGATGGAACCCAATTCGTTACGAGGAGGCGGGCGATGGAGCCCTAATGGCACGAGTCTTTGGAGAGGGCTGAAGAGGAATAGTATTTGGCAAGGGATCATATGTGGATGGAGGAGGTATTGGCTATGGGATGGAGAGTATTGGTTATAGGATGAAGGGGGAAATCACTTGTTTACGAAGTCTCATCTTCGACCATGACCGAGGGAACCATTCGCCCCAGCATTACACGAACTCCATGACGGCGGAGAGCACCGATGGCGAGTTCATTGTTCTTCATGAATCTTATGGGCATTTTCCAAAGCCGGGACTAACTCTTCCTTACTAATCATCGGATTTCTTGTACCCTTGCTGTTTTACGCCAAATCTGCCATCGAGATCATTATCATCCCATTTAACCTTGGCGTCGATCGTGAACTTATCGGAGGGCGAGAGTTCAAAGCATTTCACCAAGTCCGGCTTTGCCATGGCCGCATGCTTGTTGCGGTCAAACCATCCATTCTCAACATTTGTTGCGACTAAATCATCGGCTTGTCGAGTACTGTTGAATTCACGAGTTTGAATCATAAAACTCAATCATGTTTACATTCGCGTTGTTTGGGAAATGATCATTGGCGGGGTTGAGATCACCGAGGCGCTCAAGTTTGCCCTTCTTAATTAATCCACTGAACCGCCTTTCTCAAGGCTGTACGGTTGTCGGTCATATGGCCGTGATGCGAGTGGAAAGCACAATGCTTAGTGGTGTCAAAAGGGATTTTGGGATCTTTGGGCTGATAGTTTCTCATGGGTTCGAGGAGACCCTGCTTTAGCAAGCTATTCAAAACTTTGCTTAAGGGAACACCCAAATCCTCGGGATGTGGTTTCTTCTTTGGGGGAGGACGAACTCTTAATGCTCTTTGATTAGAGATTTGGTCGTTGACTTGGTCACCATCTGAGCAGGGGTTTGCCGGTTTTGGTCCATTGGGGCGCTCAAGCTTGCCCGTTTCGATTAACCTTTGAACCGCTCTCTTCAAGACTATGCAGTTGTCGGTCGTGTGGCCATAATGATCATGGAAGGCGCAGTGCTTACTCATGTCGAGAGGTGCATTTGAGCTCCTTGGATGGTAGTCCTTGAGAGGCTCCAAAAGGCCTATCCTTACTAAACCCTTGAAAATTAAGCCCATGGGCATCCCAAAATCATCAAAACGTTCTCGTTGCCTTAAAGGACCACCATTTCTTGGTTGCTTTTGGGTGCCATCAATTGTACACAATGCCTTCTTTCCTTTACCGGATGTCGGAGCCGTGTTGGAAGGGTAAGGTTTATAGCGGTGAGACATGTTCAGACTCGTAGTCTTTTCCCGTGCACGAACCCTTTTGATGTAATCATCGATGTAATCGTCGAGATTCGACCTTTTGTAAACCTCATTCGTGTCAGATACACAAGATTGATATGGCGAGATGGCCCGAGTCGAACGATCGTCGATACCCTCGTTGCTAGGCTTTCCTTGTACCTTCTTAATTGGTTCTACCAATAATCCCTTGGATGAGTCAATAGGAACATTAGGACTGCGTGACCCCGCCACAAGATTGGCATCGGCAAATGGAACCATAGTAGGAAGTATTTTGGTGGGAGGTATGACAATCGAGCATTAAAATCGTGACCGTAACCCTCCTCATAAGGCACGGCGGTTGCCGAAGATGAGGATATATGGCTCGTAATGGGTGGATACCGAGGAGCGGTGAGGCGGATCGAGAAAGGCTGCTGAAAACATGAGGTTTGAGGCATTGTAATAGGATTGAACGTGTCTTGACCACCTTTGAGGAACGTGACTACAAGGGTAATGTGCATCTTGTACTTGGTGAGCGGGAGCGGCTTGCGTAACGGCCGGGTGGAGAATTTGATGAGGAACATTTGACCTTGTCGGACTTCTCAACCAGAAGGGCGGGGTAGAGCACGATGAAGTGGTGATAAAAGCACAGTGACCCGTGTGATCTTGCGGTATCATAGGGGCAAGTGTGCTTCGAGAATTGGAGGAAGCAAGGCGGCCCCCTCGAACCATGGAGCACGAGAAGTGGCTTGTCCCATTCCGGGATGATGATCCGAGCCGGCTGATGTTGTGAAGTAGTGAGCGGCCCCTTCCAAGGCGTGGGGCGAAAGCCAGCGGATTCAATCACAGTGGTGAGGCACGAGAGGCACCGAGGGCGGGGTTGACCTAGATCGGGCTGTTGAGGAGTATCGAGCTGTAGGGGTGAGATGTCTTGAAGCCCGACCAATTCAGGCCCGATGGCCGGGCCGGGCGAGGTTTTGGAGTAGCAAGCTGACCCATTCCAAGGCTGTGGGCGAAACGGTGATTGAAACCCAAAGGTGGCGAGAGGCGCGGGGGAAGTTGACCAAGATCGATACGATGCGGCCGAGAGGCGGGTGAGTGATAGGCTGAGGATGTTTGGCCCATTAGTAGTTCCACACGAAAAGGAACAGGGCATTTGATGGTAGTTGGCATGTCCGGGAGGGTAATTAGCTCCAATCTCCGCATCAATCGTAAAGGTTCCATTAGGGTGGCGAACAATTGTTAGCCCACAGGTTCGACACTTTCCAATAAGCGGCGATCTGAACCATCGATCCCACTGTTCGTCATTTTGCGGATTTTCGGGTGCGGAGTTGTACGTCCCCACCGTTCTCCTACGAGTTGGCCATTACGAAACTTTGAGCTGAAGCGAGGAGGAAAGCCGATGACGTATCGACTCCGGAATGAGCGAGTGAACAAACGATGACCGGGGCTTGATCCAAACTTTGCTTACGTGGAAGGCACAAAAGGGTGTGGTTCAAACTCGGGAAAGCGAAACGAGGTTGGTGTTTGGGCTCAGGCTCATGCAACATGCGATTATTTGTTCTTGTTTACTTAAAACGTATTTTATTAACCTAATCGGTTGGAAAAGATTGCTCTTCTTTTCGCAAACTACTCTGGATCCTGGATCGGTGGGCCCCATCACTACGTCTATAAGCCCCTCGTATTCCACAGTATTTCGACTTCCCGGGGTGGACGGCCCGGGCGAGGGTCCTATAGGGCAAGCGGGTCCCACCGACCGAAAGAAAAACGATCCTAAAGTACGGCGGGTTATCGAGTCTTAACGAGCATTCGATGTAAATTATGGACAAGGCGACGTCAAAGTCAAGATCGTGTCAGAAGGCTCGACAAAAAGTCGGCATGATTTTGGACCGATGAGCGTCCATAATTGATCTTGACTTGTCGTCGGTTAAGTCGTAATTAGGCATGGAATAATCGTTAATCCTTGATGACTCGGTGTCATCTTTGGGAGTCGGGGTATAATTTGTGCCGATCGAGCCGAAGTCAAGGCGCCGGTCAATATCTTGGTCAAAGTCTGCGGCGAGAAACCGGCGAGCTTCGGCGATTAGGGACCCGAAAGATATTGAGTCGGTATGCCGACAAAGGCTTGAAAGGAAAGGTCTATACACCGACAGGGCATGACACATACCAGACTAAAAACCAACCGGGTCTCGGACGAAGTGTGTCACGGACAAGTGCATGGTCGACACGAGGCTCCATGGGATGTTTGGGTAGTCACATTGCTCATCAGAGGCGTAATAAGACCAAACGGACCGCGACAAGGATTTCCCGGGTTAAGGGCGTAGTGTGCAGTGTACGGTCAACGTGCGCGTAGTGTGCAAGCAGTCTATCTTCTTTTTCTGAGTAAAATAGAGATTTTCGCATGTGTCTTAAGAGACATGATGCATGATTTTTTTTTAAAAAAATTTTTTTTTGAAAATTTTATGAACACATGAGCACATAAACACAAAAATTCCGACGATTAGGGACTTTATTTCCGACAGTCAATATTTTGACTCTTTCCCGAGGCGGCCAAAAACAAACACGAAAACGTGCAAAAATCAACACACACAAGCAAAGGATTTTCAAAAGTTGAGACGGAAGTTTGACCCTCAAAAGTTTTCTTTTTTTTTTGAAAAGATAAAACTTGTTATTCCCCAGCGGAGTCGCCACTGTGATGTACCCGATTTTTTTTGTGAAAATCAAAACGGAGTCGCCACGCCATTTTTGTTTTAAGGGCCAAAACTTTGAAAAATGCCCGAGATCAGAAATTTAGGTTCGGAGGTCACGTTACGCGCCGGGAAGGACGTTAGTGTGCACCAGAACGCCTCGTAAAAACGAGTCTTCCAAACATTCAAAATCCTTTGTTGTATGTGTGTGTGTGTGTGTATGTTTTGGCCAAAATAAGTTGAAACTGAGGTAAGTAAAAATTGGGAACTCTTTTTAAGGCTTTAAACTGATCCCATGATTTTTTGGGTGATTTTTGGGTTGAGATTTGTAACTCAAAAGATTTTTGGAAGTTGAAAACCAATTCTGCCAGAATGAAAAAGGCAGTTGACTCTTGACTTTGAAATGGACTTAAAGGCTTCAAAACCTCAGAATCTGGGGAAAGTCCGAGAATGAAAGTTGCTTAAAACACCCTAAATAGGGTTTCTACAAAGGAACTTTCCATTTTTGAAGTAATTTGAGGGGTCAAAACCTTCTGGAAATCTCAGATATGAAATCTGGATTTCCAGAAGCTGATGAACTGGCCTCTAAAAGAAAAATTGAAAAAAGGAGTTTTACTCACTCAAAAAATAAAATAAAAATATGTATGGAAAGATCTGGATGTTGGCTACAAAAAGTATTTTGTAGTCAACACCAAATTCCAAGTTTATCTATGTCCAAAAAATTAGACCATGGACTGAGGTCTGAGAAAATTGCTACTGGACAGCAACTTCTCAAGAGAGAAAATATGATTTAAAATGGGGTTTTGCATCCATGCTTGTCCCCATTTCCCTAGGTTTTGATTAGTGATCACTTGACATTTTAGTGGTGAATCAACCATATCAAACCATCCTTGGGGTACATTAGGACTAAGCACTTCATTTGCTTGGGAAGGAGAATTTTATCCTTTGAAAATGAGATTTGATGTATGAAAATGATTTTTAGGGTTTTGAAAATGTGTTTTCTTTGCAAGAAAGTAAGAACACTTTGAAAATAATGTAGATCCTTGTAGAAGATCATCCATGGAGATGAACTTCCATGGTGATCTTCTTGGATCTAAAGCAAGAAGATGAATAAACTACATTTTGTAGCTTGAAAATGCATGCATGGATGAATTTTAGGGTAAGGAGAGGGAGGTTATACCTTTCTTCCTTGTGTTTTGTGTTTGAAGGCTTGAATGTGAGAGTGTTTAAGGCTTGAATATGAGAGTGTTTAAGGGTGTTTAGGGTTGATGATTTGAGTTGGTTAAAGAGAAAACAAGTAGATAACAATGAAGTCCTCTATGTTTTCTCTCTAATCCTCCTCCTAAAGGGTGATTTGAGCTTGGATTGGTGTATGTATGAGAGTATGTATGAGAGTGATTTGAAGTGTTTGTGAGTGAGTGAGATTTGGGAAAGATTGGAGAGAAAATGGTGGCAATCTAAGGATTCCCACTGTTTTCTCTCTATATTTTCGAGTTTCGTTGCTGTGAGTGATTTGTGTTATGTAAACCGAGAGAGGAGGGTTCAATTTATAATCCTCTGAAATTTACAAAGATGTCCGCGCGGATATGTTCGTCGGCGTGCACTGTTCATCTGCTACAGTGCTGGCTTTTGGACAGGAGGAATAATCTTTTTAAAATTCAAACTGAAACTGTTTTTCAACTTACCAATTCGGGTTTTTTCCATTTCTTTTGCTTTTTAGGATTCCTTTCCTTGTTTATCTTTAAATGGCAATGCCCACTTTACCCTTGCTTTGTTAGAAAGGTTAGGGTTTGTTAGAAATGTTAAAACTTTCGTTAACTTCCTAACGAAAAAGCTACCAACTCAAATTGGAGCACTTACACCTGCAAATTAGCTGGGCAACCTTATTGATGTCCAAACCGGTGGAAGGGTCCGCCAAAATGTTCCGGGCCAAATGAAGATAACCATCTTCAAACATAGTGGCCGTCTGCTCGTCCACGGCCTCTCTAAAGGCCGAGCTGGCCATCATCAATTCCTTGAAAGCCGAGCTCTCCTTGAACCGAGCAACGGCCTCTTCCTCCCTAGTCGTAAGGGTAGCTTCCAACCCTCTGCACCGGGCCTCAGCTTCCTCGGCCCTAGTTTGGACCTCGGCTTTTTCTTTCCTTGCCGTAGCAAGCTCTTCATTTTTCAGCCGGAGATGCTCCTCGGCTTTTATCTTCTCGTCCTCGGCTCTCTTCACCTCAGCCTCAACCTTGGCCTTGGCCGCTGCAAGCTCAGCATCCTTGGCCTCTAAAAGCTTAGCCAAGGAAGCCTTGTCTTTTTCACTCTTCACTTGGGCGGCCTTAGCTTCGTTCAGGCGCCTAGCCTTCTTCTTGGCCAAAATATTTTCATATGCCGTGACGGAAGCCAACTGAAAGAGAAATCATTATTAGAAAGGCAAACAAATATCAAGGGCAATAACCAAGAAAAGGATTAACATCTACCTCGGCTATTAAGAGTCCCTTGTGGCAGAGCAAGGTATCTTCGTTGGGAGCCTCTTTACAAAATGCCTCGTAGGCATCCTCGTCCATAGCCCTCTGAATGGGAGCTCGGCCCAATCTTACTAAGGGCCCCTCCCTCGCCAACAGGGGAAGTCCCTTAAGACGGGGAACGTTGAGGGACATGCTCTTGGCCAGCTCGTCGGCCTCCTCAACGGTCTTGATAGTTTGAATGGTTAAGGGAGGGGGAGCCTCAACGTTGGGGGCCCCACTGACGCTTGCCCGTTTAGCCGCAGGCTCCTCGGCGCTAACAGCTGGCGTTCTCTTGGAGCCTGATCTCCTTTGGACGAGGTTAGTTTCCTCGGCCGCCTCTTCCTCGGCATCAACATGGAGGCTATGCCCCTCTACAGTTGATGGATTGGTTTGTTCGTCAGTCGCCGCTTCCTCGGCATTTACTTCCCCGTGTAATTTAAGGGGAAGGGGTTGGTCACCCTGGACATTGAGCACGAGATTACGGGCATTAGCCTCTTCCCTCCTTTCTACCAAAGCAGACTTCTTGCTCTGCTTCCTCTTCCTCTTTACCAGCTCTTGGGGACTTAGTCTCTCCATGGCTATAGCTTCTTCTTCCTCGGCGGTTAAATCTGCAAGGACGAGGAAAAAGAGTTAAATACGAGCAGAGGTAACAAGCATTCAAAAAGTACCAAGTAAAAAAGAAAACATTTACGTCCAACTATGTCGATTGCTTTCAAACATTGGTCCCGGGGACGTTCAGTCTTGCACGTAATGCAATCCTCATGGAACACCAAGCCGGGGTGAATTGTCCAGTCATTGAAGCGTCTCCCCCTCTTTACGGTGACAAGGGGAGATACCCCATCCTTCTTCCCCGGCATCAAACCCGCCTGAATATAATAATGGTCCGAGGACTCAACCACTGACCAATCAAGGACCCCCACTTCGGCAAATTCTTCTAGGCGTTTGATCAAGTCCTGGGTCCATTCATATTGTTGGACGGGAAAGGATGAAGTTGGACCCTTACAAGGAGACTGGAACTCCCATCCTTGGCGGCTCTCAACCCTTATAACATGGTTATCCCAGCCGGCAACTTTGCTAGACATAGGGAGGAGCAGCTTCGATTTCTTGGACGCACTCTTAATGACGAGGAGCCAACTCTCCTTGACAAATTGAACATGGTAGAAATATCTAAAAGCTCCCATGGTCGGCTCGTACCCTAAGCTACGGCAGAGGACAATGAAGCTGACAAGAACCCGGGTACCATTAGCTCCTAGCATGGCCGGCACCGCCCTCACGTCGTCTAAAAATTCACAGATGAAAGGATCCAAGGGAAGACGAAGTCCCTGTTGAAACTGTTTGAAGTAAAAGTGGACAAAGTCTTGGTTATAATAAAAGTTGTCCTCTTCCTTCTTTGTCTTCAGCTCCATATGGCCCATATAAGTTAGCCTGTACTCAGCTTTGTCTACCCCGTATTTGGAGTACAGCTTTTCCAACATGGGATCCCCGGCTCTTGGGGTCCTCTCTTGTCTTTGTCCTAATCCATGGCCTCCTCGTCCTCGGCCTCCTCTTCTTCGGGCCAAGCGGCCATCAGCTTGTGCTTCTTCCATGAAAGCATCAACTATTTGAGTAGACGAGGAGGGTTCTCCTTCTCTTCCCGTCATATCTGCATAAAGACGAGGAGACAAAATTAGTGACCTCGTCCATGGCTGATTTAGGACGGGGAAGGGAGATTCCCCTCCTCGTCATTTAATAAGGCCGAGGAGGGAGTCGTACCTCTCAGGCGCTCACGCATTTCGCGATCAGAGGCCGGGTAGAACAGCTCGATGTGCTCCATCATCTCAGCCCTATCCTCAAAAACTATAATGTTGGGTGAACCAGACTCAATCCTATCTATTCTTGTGGAATCAAGGTATTGGAGGAATAGACGAGTTCGACCATAACCTCTCAACTGCTTGCTTACATCATCCAGAGTGAGCATCAACCATGGACCTCTCTCTCTACGATAGACCCTCAGATTTCCAGTATGATATCCATAATGGAATCGGGGAGAATGGTCCCAAGAACGAGCCATTTCTAAGGGGAATCAAAAATGAAAGGGGGAGTTCATTCAATATTCAAGAAAGTCCAAATAAAATACAAAGAAAACCAAAGATTTGAAGTTTTGAGAATTTATGAAGAAAAGCTTCATTCTTTAACAATGGTGGTTCATTTGTTCTTGGCATATTCCAGATTCATCACCAACAAACCCTAGAAAGCGGGAAATCGGAGTCAAAATGCACAAAAGGTAAGAGACCTCATACCTGAGTTTGGAGAAATTGAGGAAATCACAACAGGAAGCTAGCTCGCCGAAAACTGGGTTCGAACAAGATCAAGATCACCGGAATGCTTGTCGCCTGAAACCTTGTCACTCGCTTTCAAATATTTGGGGTTTGTAAAGAGTAAAATGAGAAGAATTTAGCTTTTTATAACCCCTCAATCGGGTTAAACCCATGGGTAAAGCTAAATTCCGGGTCTGGCGCCCCAAGAATTAAATGCAAATTGACGGTTTCGAGGCGTGACAAGACTGGGGGGCCCCAGAATGGCAACCGTCAGTTATACGAAGCGACGCCGAGGACACGTGTCAAACCCGTTGGTATTCCATATGACGAGGACGAGGTGACTTTCTACTCGTCCTAATCCGAGTTAGAAAGTCGGGGGCCACTGAACAGTATAAACCGAGATACGAATATGGGTTTGCTCAAGCTGGGCCTAATTGAATTGGGCCATGAATATTATCTAAATGACCAAGTATCAGGGCCGAGTAAGGTCTTCCTTGTATGACGAGGAACGTTTATCTCAGCCTTATGTCAACATGCTTGGGCCGTTATGCAGCAAGTGCCGAGGAAAGAAAAGTTCTTACCTCGGCATTTCATCACCATGACGAGGAAACAAAATTATTTACCCCGGCATATCTCCGTGCCGGCCAATCTCCAAATGACGAGGAAGCAGAATCATTTACCTTGGTCTATTTGCCAAGGCCGAGGTAAAACATTTGTGTTCCTCGGCGTTCCGGTTAGCAGAATATACAGTCCTTATACAACAAGGATTACACATTCATGAATCAATCAGGATTGTAACCAGCTACACCAATCCAAGTCAAACAATGATTCCTTAACAGATATAATTCTCTTAGGATTATATCTTATCTTTTTACAAGTTCACTCCAACGTGGATTCTATCAATCCATTCCTATAAATACAAGCCCCATGGCTCATTATTTGGTACGTTACTTTTTACATTGGGAAAACTCTATCCATTTGTTTTCTCATATACAAACCGTGAATTTACTCTCACGCCGGAGGGCCTTTAGCCGGATCCGCCCCGGCTTAGTTTACGTGTTTTCTCTTATTTTCAGGCCTTGCAATCACCGGAGCAATCATCACTTGAATTTGGGCTGTTTTGACGATTTTGGCATCATCATGTCACTACCAATGGTAAATGTATAATGTCCATCAATATTTATCTATAAATATATAATAGCGTGATTGTTGTAAATAAGTACACATGTAATATAGTATAGATGAATGAGGTTAGAAATTTTATTTATCCAATTATTGAATAAGACAAATAATAGTAACAAACATTGTTAAAGTTTTTCTAAAAAATATACCGTCATTATTGGGGGGGGGGGGTGTTAGGAGTCGTGAAAAAATAGAGAGCTTTTTAAGTATTTATTTAATTTTCTAAAAAAAAAAAAAAGAATTCATTATTTTTAATTTGGACTATTTTGAAAAAAAAAAAAAAAATCCAATTTGGTAAGGAAGTAATCATTATTTGAAAATGGAAGTTTGAATGAGCAAATTTGGAGGTTTAGTGGGATAAATCTATTGTTAACGGTGTGGTGAGAGATTAAGATGATAAATATGGTTAGTGGTTAGGTTAGTGATTGTGATAGTAAAAGAAGGCATAATTTTAGCTATAAAATTTGCTCTATTTATTTAAAATAAATGGAATGAAAATTACTAAATTACCATTTCTCAATTCTAAGTTAATAATAATTTATTATTTATTATTTTAATATTTTATTTTAGCAATTTTACTATTAATTTCGAGAAAATGAAATCGTCGTCGTCGTCAGGTGTTGCGCAGGTGTACTGCTAGTACATACTCCCTCCGTCCCATTTGAAGCTTCATCTTTTGTCAAAATGGGTGTCCCGTTAAAAGCTTCATCTTTCCTAAAATGACAAAGAATCTTTACTATTCCACCCACTAATTCTCTCTCCTATTTCACTTTTATACTCACAACACTTTTCAAATTTACTATTTCTTCCACTCATTCTCTCTCCTATTTTATTTTTATACTCAGAACACTTTCTCCACTTAACTTTTTTCTTAATTTGTGTGCATGCTCAAAAGGGTAAAGTATGAAATGGGACGGAGGGAGTATATAAAAACAAAATAGTGTTGACTATTTCTTTTTCCGCCAAAATTTACATTTTCCCGCCAAAAATTGATTTTCCTTCCCCAAAAAAATTGTTACTTTGAAAATTTTAATTTTGATTTGAAAATAACTGAAAAATTACTATAAATTCTGCATTTTTGTGTAAAAGTTATATAGATGTTTTATCTCCCTTTCAATTAAAGTATCAATTAATTTAATAAAATTTAACAAACCTAAAGTAGCATGAGTCATATATTCCGTAGAAAAATATTATGCATTATATTTATAATTAGAGAAGTGGAATTCAAATTCAGAAGAAATGATACTTAGAAGTTAATATAAAATTTTAATATCTTTCTAAATAAACAAAGTTGTCTTAAATAGTTATATCTCTCATTTTCTTCAATTTTAGAGTTATTTCAAATAAGCAAATATTACAATGAATTTTTCAGTAAACACTAAATTTCTGGGAGTGGGTATTGTGGTTGTATTGCATTTAATATACTCCTTTCGTCCAGTTTGAAAGGGCACAAATTTTCTCTTTGGGTATTCTATTTGAAAGGACACAACCCAAAAATGAAAAGTTTTTTATTACTTCTTTATTTGTGGGACCCACTTGTCATACTCTCACAATAAATATTCACTATGTTGGTCTCAAAGGTGGCAACAAGGGTGAAAAACAGCTAAAGGGGGAGGGGGGGGTGAATAGCTGTTACAAAATTTTCGCCCTCTTTTAAAAACTAAACCTCTAAGCTTACAAAATCGCTTGCAGTTGATAATAAACTGCAAGTAGAGATGTAAAATGCACAGCAGATTAATAGAGATACAAAGCGATTTTGGAGAGGCGGTTTGTAAAGCGGTTTTGATAGTGCGGTTTTGGTAAGTGCAGTTTACAAACAAGTGAGGTTTTGACAATGTTAACTCCAAACACAATTCTTAATAATGGATAACTATAAATAAGATTAAACAGAGATAGAGATAAATAATTAGTAAGCACAAGAAAATAAATGCAGAAATATAAGAACACACGATTTGGAGTGGTTCAATCGATAAACGATCTACGTCCACTACCAAGATAGTTAGTCTTGGATTTTTTAAGAGTTAGATTTTATATTGAGTATGAGAGAGATTACTAGTTACAATGTATTCAAACTCAGATCTAAAATCTATTCTATGAAGATCAAATCCTAGACTATAACCAGTGTATCTCAAATGAATAATCTATGTGATTAAATAAGTGAGGTGTGTGTGTGAGAACAAGATCAAGGCTCTTTAAATCTTTGAGATGGAGAGCACAATGATTCTTGATGTGTTAAGGCTTGATTTCTGGGCTGGGATAGTATTTCTTGAAGGTGAAGATGAAGATTCAAAGGACTTAGAATTTCTGGACAGAGCTTCAGCTTCTATGAACACAGCACTTTCAATTTTCTCAAGCAATCTTCAAATGGTGAATATTAGGGGTATTTATACCCAAGCATCCAAGATATAGCCGTTGGACTTAGCTGTTGCAAGGACAGTACTTGATGCTTTCTCATTGGTCCACAGTAACCACTTTTGTCCTTAGGAACTGTTGTTGCAGGTAAAGCTGATCAGACCTCAGCTGCAATTAAGGTGGTTAGGACATCTGTCAGCTTTTTAAGATCCTTGCAGATCTTGTTCGAAAAGTAGTCACGTGACAAGATATGGTGGTTGACATTTGATATTGCTGATGTGGATTTCAACGGTCAAATGTGATTCACTTCAAGTCTTCAATCATTGGGGCGGTTCTGGTGTGCAAGCGGTTCTGAGTGTAAGCGGTTACACCAGAGGAGGATTTCTAAGTGCGGTCAAGATGCTGGAACCACAATACGGTTTGCATTGGAGCGGTTCACTGATTTGGAGTTTTGCACTTAGAGTTCAAAGGTGGTTTCAGACAAAGGATTCTGCCAAGCGGTTCCATGGAGCGGTTCTGCTAGGCGGTTTTGACAAGGTGGTCTAAAACTCTGAACTGCATCCTCAGATCCAATGAGTCTTGTGCCAGTCTTCAAACCTAAATTAACCTATTTTATAAAATGGACTTAGCTAAAAAATTGAAGTCTAAGCTTCATTACATAGGGTCCTAAAGTCCTTAAAATAGACAGGAGGTTATGGTATTAATCAAATCTAAGCTAAAATAGGAGGGTTAAAATGTGCTTACCCAACAATCTCCCCCTATTTGATTGATGCCATTACCTACTACAGCAAAAGCAAACATTGTACTTGATAAAAACATGTCCACAGGAATAAACATGGTAAGTCATGTCCCAAGTCAATGCACACATTAGCTTAAGCTATAGATTTCTATACTATTGAAAGATTGGAAATTACAACTTGAAAAGTATAGAAATGCATTCAGTGCACTTGAAAAATATGAGTTTGAGTATAAAGTGCAGTTTAAACTGAATGTTTAAACATCATTTCAAAAGAGTGATTTTAAGTTTGAAAAATATTTGAATGAGGTTTAAGACCATAAGCGGTTTCATTGTTCTACAAACAAGCAGTTTGATATGAACAAGGTTTTGGAACCATGATGCAATTTCCATTAATTCCTTAAGTGATTACAGATACAAGAATGAAGGAAAATTACAAGGTTACAAAGAAATCAAAACAAGTTGGACAAAGGAAATACAAAGAGAGCGGTCCAACTTACAAAAGAATTAAAAACAACAGGGAATGAGCGGTTACTGCTGACGCGGTTTGCTGACTTCATCTTCAGCTCCATGCGGTCCAGCAACAGATTGGTCAGGTGCAAAAGCCTTCCTCATTCTTCTAACTTCTTCTGCAGTTCTGGTGAGGGTGGATTCCAGCTTCTTCAAAGCATTGACAGAATGGGCAGAAGTAGAGTTTGTGGCACCAACTGCTTTGGTATTTTCCACCAAGTTTTCCTTGATCTCATCCAGCTGCACATGGAGGGAGGAATATAGGGAATTGAAAATTGTATGAACTTCCTCCTGAACAGCAGCGGTTTGGGTCTGGATTGCTTGCTCCATTGGCTCAAGGTTAATGGTAACCTTCAAAGAGGATTTGGGGTTGTGAATTTTAGTTTCAACCTTGGAAATGAATCCAGTCTTCATGTTATCCAGGCGGTCTGTGAATTCATCCTGAATCTCATTGAGCTTGGCCTTCACAGCCTTTGACACGGTTTCCAGATTCACCTTTGAGTCCACTTTGAACAAATCAATCTGTTCCAAAATTTCTTCACGAAGGGAGTTCAGAGCGGTTTGAGTTACAGCGGTTTCACTTTGCTGCTGTCTAGAGTTTAGAAGGGTGAGGAATTTTGAGCCCAACTCCCTAAGATCCTTCTCTATAGCCTTGCAGATCTTCTCTCCAAGTTCTTTAAGAATTTTATCCAGTTCAGCATTGGATGCTTTATCTCCCATGGCTTTGATCATACCATCCTCAAGAGATTTTTGGAAAGCATTGAAGCAATTCTCTGCTGCGGTTTTGACATCCAAAGCAGTTTGCTCAGAAGAGTAGTTGGATGTGGATGCAGTTGCTGTAGGTCTCTCCCCCTTAATGGCATCAAGCAATGAAGACTTAAGAGTTTCCATCTCAAGGGTTTGAGATTCTACCTTGGCAAGGAGGGAGCGGTTGGATTCAGAAAGGGAGGCATATGAGGCGGTTAGGGTAATGACATGGCCTTGGTTGATCAGGAGTTGGCTTTGGATTAGGTTGAGGGTTTGGAGGATTTGGAAGTATTCAGAAGAAGGGGCGGTTGAGGTGGAGGCGATTTGGAAAGTAGGAGGCGGTTGGAAGTGAGTAGTTTCAGGGGCGGTTTGGGTTTGAGGAGGAATGTTTGGAGGAGGGGATTTTTGTCTAAGGGGTGAATTTTGTGGAGTTAGGGATTTGGCAGGGGAGTGAGATCTGGAGCGGTTTGGGATAGGGGAATTTGTAGGGGTAGGATTTTCTCTGATGGATTTGGAAGTGGCATGTCCAGTAGAGGGTTTGGATTGCCAGGGTTGGTAAGCATTGGATTGAGGAGGGGTTTGGTTAGAGTGTTGGAAATTTATGGATTGGGAATGTTGGGGTGAATGATGTGTGGATTGTGAGGATAAAGGCGAGAGAGATTTTCTTGGTGAAGGAGAAGGTGAGTTTCTTGGAGATGGTAAGGGAGAATTTCTAGGAGGTGAGGGAGAGGGAGAGGGTTGAACTGGTTTACCCTTCCTGGTATTTTTCTTGGCTCTCATTTTCCTCCTTTTCATGGGTTTCTCCCCCTGAATAGGTGATGGACAAAAATCCACTGTGTAATAAATTACCGAGCAAGTGTACTCACTACCGGTGTAGCAATATGCACGAGCAGGGGTCGAACCACAGAGACTCATTGGTTTTAACAAGTTAATTTAATTAATGCACAAAAAAGTAACACAAAGGGGTTTTGTTTGTTTGATTGATTTAAACTAAAAACTTAATTAACTAAAACACTGAAAGTAAAGCAAGCAAGCACAAGAAACAAGGATAAAATCAGATTAAAAGAAATTCATGGATTGGAGTTTCACAGTACCAAGGATTTATGCTATTTTTAAGAGTAAAGTGATCAATTACTACCTAGGGTTCATTCACAATAATAAGGGTTGAGACGGTTTGGTGTGCGATTTGCAACCCTTCTATTCCTGTTTATTAATCTTTCAATTACGTCGAATTAATAAACAAAGAATGCAATGGAAACAACAGAACAAAAGAACCTAAACCTTCTTGACTCAGTTACGATGCCAATTAGATTTAATTATCAAAGTTTAGTCTGTATCAATTAACCGAGTTACTGTGTTAAATAACACTCACACAATTCACAAGTGACAATTGATCAGATTGAAAACTCAAGAATTGAAAGAAAACCACTTTGATAAACAAGGAATAATTAAATTAACAAAATAATGTTATAGCATAAAACCCTAATACTGCTTACATCCAATCCATGAAATAAAAGACTTAGCTACTCATGTTCATCTCAAAAGACAAAAGAGATGAATCATAAAAATAATACATAAAACCTGGTTGATGAATAATCCTTTGAATCCTCCAAGCCTTCAATTCCCCAAAAGAAAATAAAGCATAAGAAGAAAAATCAATGTCTTGCAGAATTCTATTTTAAACTAGGGAAGAAGGGTAAAAAATTAGAAAAGGGAATGAAATCCTCCTTGAAAAAGGAAACTGATCTTCTGAAATCGGAGGCGTGGGCGGTCGCCCACCTGGCTATGGGCAGTCGCCCATGTATACAGCGGTTTGGGCCTTCAGTGTTAATCACACGTGGGAGGTCGCCCACCTTGCCTTGGGTGGTCGCCCATGTGTACAACAACTTCACATCTTGTGGGATTTCAGCATGGGCGGTCGCCCATCATTCCTTGGGCGGTCGCCCACTCCAACAGCAGTTTCAAGGCTTGGTCATCTCTAGCTTGGGCGGTCGCCCATAAGGTCCTGGGCGGTCGCCCATCACAACAGTGGTTTCTTCAGCTTTCTTGACCATTTTGCTTCACCAACTTTACTAACTCTCTGAACTATCAAAGCACTCAAATATACATTAAATTCTCAAGGATTCGAACAGAAAATAAGCTTAGGAACATATCTTTTGGATGGGTAAAACCACATCTATCAAATACCCCCAAACTTACCTTTTGCTCGTCCTCGAGTAAAACAAAACTAAACAAAAACAAAACTACCCTAACAAATAAAAATAATCATCAGAAAATATTTTTGACATGTTCTCAATACATACAAGGTTGCCGGCCAAGCAAGTCTCAGATTCTCACTTAAATGTGCTAAACAAGTGCCAATATGAATATGCAATTACAATTACATTAATGCATCAAACCCACAATTTTCCACCTCGGCCTGAATGATGAATGAATTATGAGAGATCATGATCACCAAGATAAGATTGTTTATTGGTTCACTAACACATGCTCTACATCACAAATAACAATACAGTTACATACACAAGGATACTCATACTCATGATTACGCACTTGTCAACCCGATTACTCAATATTGAACAAAAATATGGCTCAAAGTTAAGTCCACAACAAATGTGGGGCTAGGCTCACGGGTACAAATGAAGGAATAGACATACAAACACAAGAATGTGAAATTAAAAACCTTCCATTGCATAATACTCCTTTCCCGAATTTTAACTTTTCTGCTCACCTTTGTTTCCCCAATGCTTCAACCCCCAAACTAGAACTTTGTTCATACTTTATACACTTGGGGTTGAAAGCATTCCCTCTCTCAAAATAAGTCACTAATCAAATACACTTCACAACATTAGGGGGAAATCTTTTCTTTTTTTTTTTTTTTTTTTTTATTTGCCCCCTTTTATATACAATACATATCATATTTCCAATTTTTGACCTTCCTCACTCATTCCCGTAAATTCCCAATATAACCCCCAAACTGATCGTTTCTAATTCCACATTCTTGCAAAGGTGGGATAAACCTATTCTAGGTGTCAAGGGTTAGGGATTAGGCATCAAATGAAGGCGAATGGTGGTCTAGATGTTCCATTCTTTCTAAACAGGCTCAAAAGGGATCGAGTGACAATTTATATAAATAGTGATGAGAAAGTCGAAGGCTCACAAGAGGGTTAACAAAGAAATATAAGCCATAAATATCAAGTAATCTATTGACGTGTTATTGACAAGCGTGCAACCATGTTCTAGGACCCCCGAGAATGTCAAAGTGAACCCATAAAGGACACCTAAATTAATGACCATGATCAAGAAATATGATGGAAGTGAATGGTGGTGCAATTGTGTTTTACATGTATTAATGCAATTCTAATTAACATATTCAAATTGGCACAAACTTAGCAGAAAAACTCAATCAAAACCCTCAAATCATCATGGACGTTGGCCAACTTCCAAACATATAATGAGAACAAAAATTTTAAAATTTTCTATTTTTTTTTGGAGGGTGACACTATATACACTCCCCTATAAACCCACAAACTCGGAGAGATATCTACCCCCAAACTCAAAACATGCTATGTCCTCATAGCAAAGAGAACAACAACATGCCTCGGGTTCAAAGGAGATAAGACACAACAAAGCAATTAAATAAAGCAATAAGAGAATGTACCTACTTGGGTTGCCTCCCAATTAGCGCATTTGGTTAAGGTCGTTAGCCCGACCACTGCTCCCAACTACATGGGATTTGATGTGACCACATTCCCTTTGGCCTTGGCTTTCCTTCCCTTGGCCCACTTCGCACATTCTCGGGCACAAATGCCCACCACTTTCCACAAGAATTCACCCTTTGTTACAAACTCGGGTGGAGCCCAAGGGATTTTTCTAACCTTTTTCTTGCTCTTTTTCTTTTTCTTCAATTTCTTTTTCTTGGGAGCCTCTCCCCCAAACTCATTTGGTGCCTTATTCTTATCACAATCATGCACCTCATTTTCCTCCACAAAATCGCAAGCATCCTGAACATGCATCTTGATAAACAAAGTGTCAGAAATATCAAGAGAACAACACTCTTCCATTTTATCACATGAATCAATATTGATAGACTTAAGCGGAAAGAAAGATTTTAATGGGGACACTGACCCCTTTTGGGATCGGTCTAGGGGGTGATACGGGCCATCACAAGAACCAAGATTGTCGGCCTTATTTTTCACGGCACACAAGTGGGAACCCGCACTATCCCTAGAATTCTCACCGTCATTTGTCAAATCTTCACACTCATCAACATATGAACACACCTCACTATCATCACTAGGATGTCTCATGACATCAAACACAGAAATTTTAATTTTCTCACCCGCCATTGTCATAGACAATTTGCCATTCCTCACATTAATAATGGTGTTGGTCGTCGCCATGAAAGGTCTCCCAAGTAATATGGGTGAATCACGGCGACTTCCTTCACCTCTTGGCATTTCAAGCACCACAAAATCAACAGGCACAATGATTGAATTTACTTGAACTAAAACATCCTCCACAATGCCCACAGGTCTTTTAATGGACCGATCCGCAAGTTGTAGGGCCATTATGGTGGGTTTTAATTCGGGTAAACCCAACTCCTCATACAGATAATATGGCAACAAATTAATGCTGGCTCCAAGATCCAACATAGCTTTTACCCTCTTTGACTCCCCCATAGTAATAGAAATCAGAAAACTTCCGGAATCTTTCAATTTGGGTGGAAGACTATATTGTACCACTGCGCTAGCATTCTCACTCATCACTATTCTCTCATTTGTCCCATACCTATGTTTCTTGGAATTTAATTCTTTGAAAAATTTGGAATAAGCAGGAATGTTTTTTATCACATTGAGTAAAGGGATATTGATGTTCACCTTAGAAAACATGTTCATCAACTTCGACATTTGCTTATCCAATTTATGTTTTAAAAACCTTCCGGGAAACGGTACGGGAGGTACATATGGCATGGGGGGGTGGAGAATCAACTTTAGAGTTTTCCCCCATATCATTTGTACTCTTATCACAACCATCATCATCATTATCCATATTAGCATTCTTATCTACAACAGGAGGGGGAGAAGAATATGAAGGAGAAATTACCTCACTACCTACCTGTTTGCCATTTTGGAGAGTGATAATGGCATTTGCTTGATGTGGTTAGCTCGGAAAGGTCCCAGACTTATGACCTTGTAGGGCGGTTGCTAATTGCCCAATTTGAGTCTCCAACTTCTGAAGGGCAGCTTCATGGTTCTTGAAAGCTTGTTGACTTTCCACCCTCAATTGATTATTTTCGGCTTGCATTTTCTCCATGGCCACTTCCCACGGTTCCCTTTTCTGCTCATACTGTCCCGGTGGAGGTTGAGGATGGAGAGGCTTATTTTGTTCTTGATTGCCTCCCCATGAAAAATTTGGGTGTTGTCTCCACCCCGGGTTGTATGTGTTCGAATAGGGATTATTGTTTTGAGGGAACCGCTGGCCAAATCCTTGCATTGCATGTGCCTGTTCAGGGTTAAACAGCAAACCACTTTGACACACGTTAGTAGCATGAGTGTTAGGACCACAATTAACACAAAAATCATTTACAAGATGAGCAGTAGAAGGCATAGAGGAGGAAGAAGCATTTTGCAAAGCTAGTTTATCAAATCTTTGGTTTAACAATGCAATTTTCTTAGCAAGCTCGTTGCTTAGCCCTATCTCATTCACTCCCTTTGTCGCCCCCCCTAGAACCCTTTTGTTGAGAATTAGCACTCAACATCTCAAATAGTTCCTGGCATTGTTGTACAGTCTTGGTACCCAAACTACCTCCTGCTGCATTATCAACCATTGATTGGTATTCAGGGGATAAAGCCCCATAAAATGTTTGATGCAAAGATAGAAGCGGGGAAAATTATGGTGCGGGCATTGAATTTGTAGCATCCTAAATCTATCCCATGCCTCGTGGAATGCTTCCCCCGGTTCCTGTGCAAATCCCATAATTTTCACCCTAAAATTTGTTAATGCATCATAAGGGTAAAACTTAGTAAGAAAAGCATCATGTAAAGCATCCCAAGCAGTGATGCTACGGGGAGGAAGTAACAATAGCCAAGTTTTGGCTTTATCTTTCAATGCATAAGGGAAACATTTCGCCCTCAAAGTGCTCCGATGTAACACCCTCTTTTATAGGGAACCCACTCACGGTAGACATGAATTCTCTCAAAAACGCTAATGCATCCTCACCGGCAAGGCCATACAAATTAGGAATCATGTTAAAATATTGGCCTTTGATTTCATAGGCTAGTGCTGCATCGGGCAACACTATGCATGACACCGATGTGTCGACTCTTGGCCTAGCAAACGCATTCATGACTTGGTCCGCCATTTCAAAAATTAAAATTTTCTTCTCCCTCGGTGGAAGAAGTTTCTAGGGCACTTTCAAGGGGATTGCCCTCTGTTAAGTATAAATCTCTCAAATACTGACCCAACCTATTAATGTCGTCGTTCAATGGTTCCAGGTTAGGATTCAAAGAACGCCGTCCAAGCATGCACCGATTAAATAAACTTGTTAAAAATCGCAACAAGTCCCCGACAACGGCGCCAAAAACTTGATGGACAAAAATCCACTGTGTAATAAATTACCGAGCAAGTGTACTCACTACCGGTGTAGCAATATGCACGAGCAGGGGTCGAACCACAGAGACTCATTGATTTTAACAAGTTAATTTAATTAATGCACAAAGAAGTAACACAAAGGGGTTTTGTTTGTTTGATTGATTTAAACTAAAAACTTAATTAACTAAAACACTGAAAGTAAAGCAAGCAAGCACAGGAAACAATGATAAATTCAGATTAAAAGGAATTCATGGATTGGAGTTTCACAGTACCAAGGATTTATGCTATTTTTAAGAGTAAAGTGATCAATTACTACCTAGGGTTCATTCACAATAATAAGGGTTGGGACGGTTTGGTGTGCGATTTGCAACCCTTCTATTCCTGTTTATTAATCTTTCAATTACGTCGAATTAATAAACAAAAAAATGCAATGGGAACAACAGAACAAAAGAACCTAAACCTTCTTGACTCAGTTACGATGCCAATTAGATTTAATTATCAAAGTTTAGTCTGTATCAATTAACCGAGTTACTGTGTTAATTAACACTCACACAATTCACAAGTGACAATTGATCAGATTGAAAACTCAAGAATTGAAAGAAAACCACTTTGATAAATAAGGAATAATTAAATTAACAAAATAATGTTATAGCATAAAACCCTAATACTTCTTACATCCAATCCATGAAATAAAAGACTTAGCTACTCATGTTCATCTCAAAAGACAAAAGAGATGAATCATAAAAATAATACATAAAACCTGGTTGATGAATAATCATTTGAATCCTCCAAGCCTTCAATTCCCCAAAAGAAAATAAAGCATAAGAAGAAAAATCAATGTCTTGCAGAATTCTATTTTAAACTAGGGAAGAAGGGTGAAAAATTAGGAAAGGGAATGAAATCCTCCTTGAAAAAGGAAACTGATCTTCTGAAATCGGAGGCGTGGGCGGTCGCCCACCTGGCCATGGGTGGTCGCCCATGTATACAACGGTTTGGGCCTTCAGTGTTAATCACACGTGGGCGGTCGCCCACCTTGCCTTGGGCGGTCGCCCATGTGTACAGCAACTTCACATCTTGTGGGATTTCAGCATGGGCGGTCGCCCATCATTCCTTGGGCGGTCGCCCACTCCAACAGCGGTTTCAAGGCTTGGTCATCTCTAGCTTGGGCGGTCGCCCATCACAACAGTGGTTTCTCCAGCTTTCTTGACCATTTTGCTTCACCAACTTTACTAACTCTCTGAACTATCAAAGCACTCAAATATACATTAAATTCTCAAGGCTTCGGTTCTGTAAAAATTTAGGACCAGGACCGGACCATTATATTATAGGACCGGTCCCATCGGTCCGGTTCCAATGGTCCGGTTCCGGTCCGGTTCCACCAGTTCTACAAATTACAATATAATATAATTTTTTACAATAACAAAATCTACAAGCAAAAGCATATTTAAAAACCAAATTGTTGAACAATATTACAATAACAAAATCAACAGTTAATTACAATATAATATAAATTTTTTACAATAACAAAATCTACGATATGATATTCATTTTGAAATTAAAAATATTATTGAAAACGTTACAAATTGAAATAAGTTAGGGGGGTGTAAGTGAACTTTTAAAACTTATGTTTACCGACTAAGTAGACGAAGATTTAAATTGCAACATAATTTCTTTCACAAGGTTTTTCATGCATATATATATATATATATATATATATATATATATATATATATATATATATATATACTCCCTCCGTCCAAGTAGTTACTTCACAGTTACTGTACTCACGTAAATTAAGGAGTGAGTATTATATTGAAAGTGTTGTGAGTGTGAAATTAAAATAGGAGAGAGAATGAGTGGAGGGAATAGTAAATTATAATGGTGTTGTGAGTATTAAAATAATGTAGGAGAGAGAATGAGTGGAGGAATAGTAAAGATTCCTTTCCATTTTGGGAAAGAAACAAAGTGTGAAGTATGTAATTGGACGCCCAAAATAGAAAGTGTGAAGTATGTAACTGGACGGAGGGAGTATATACATATATATATATATATATATATATATACATATATATATATATATATATATATATATATATATATATATATATATATATATATATATATATATATATATATATATATATTCGGTCCGGTTCGGTTCCGGTCCAGGACCGCGTATATTTTTTTCAAAATCAGGACCGGACCAAATAATCGGTTCCATAAAAAATTGGAACCAGGACCGGACCAATACTATTTTTTCGGTCCGGTTTTTACTTGTCCAATCCGGTTCTACTGGTCCGGTCCGGTTTCTCGGATTTTTTGTACAGCCCATCATCAGTGGATTTTCCCTTGACATTATACTTCTCTGTCTGTTCCTTAGCTAATCTGCCAATCTTCGTTTGAAGGAACTGCATCTGTTCTTCAACAGTCATTCCATCCATATCATCTCTAGCCTTTTTGGCTCTAGCTACCAAGTTTGGAATACTTGGGTCTTCTTCTTCTTCTTCATCCTCTTCATCAACCAAGTTCATTGGTTTTCCTTGCTTTTTGGACTTGCTGGGACCATCTCCGTCAGTTGCAGGCGGTTTGGGTGTAGGAGCGGTCTTGGTTTTCTTTGCAAGCGATTCAGCTCTAGCTGGAGGTTTCCTTGACCGCTTGGTCCTTTCCTGCCAGCTTGAGGAGCGGTTGTGGGGTCCCTCAGCTCATAATCCTCCTTCTTAGGGTAAGTATCTGCATCATAGAGGGACTTGTAGAGAGAATCCCCATTGGCATATCTAAAGGAATGGCAAGTAAGCAAGCCTAGGGATTCTTCAGTACAATCAACCATCAATTCAGGATTCTTCACCCTGATTTCTTCAAGATGCTCAAAATCCAGAAGGAGAGCAGTCAGAATTCTGCAAAATGGTCTCCATCTTTGCTCTTCTCCTTTCCTCTTAGATTGATAGGTCTCCACACTATTACAAATTTCTCTGAAAAGGATTTTTGGCCAACATAAATATTGCAGAATGATAAGTGACTATTATATAGTCATTTATCCTTATTTTTATATACTTTTTATTGCATAAATCATCATTTCTCATTTCATTTCATATACTTTTTAGTTCCTTTTCCTTAATTTTCTAGATTTTACGCTTTTGGTATTTTTCTTGCTTTTTAAGACAGGTTTTAGGTTCATTTTTATCAAAAGGATACTTGGACACTTCAAGGCAAAAGACTTGGGAGAGCACCAACCAAATCAAGCACACAAAGTTAAAATTCAGACAGAGCGGCCGTGCAGCAAAGATAGAGCGGCCGTGCACTTGGCCTTTTTCAGGCCATTTTTGGCCCTAAATTATAGAGTGGCCGTGTCTTGAAGAGGGAGCGCCCGTGTCATCTTATGGAGCGGCCGTGCAGCTTATATAGGAGCGGCCGTGCGAAGTGTCAAGACTTAAATTCAAATCTGGCGCCAAGGGTCACACGGCCGTGCAACTTCCTTGACGCGGCCGTGCAAAACGCGACTGCAGACGTAAAGGCACCTTTTGGTTGCACCCGATTGAAGAGTTCCCTCCTTTTTATAAATAAGACCCTAGTGATCAGTCTTAGAAACGAATTATTAGAGAGAAACTACTGATATTAGATAGATAGAAAACACAAATACTTGTGATAGCAATTTCTAAGGAGATTTGAAGATCAAGTCATTATTTTGTTCTTGAAGTCACTTTGGAAGAAGAGCAATAAAAGTGAAGCATTATTTCCAGCATTTGTTCATCATAAGTCTTTCTTACTCAATCTCTTATTTTAATTGCTTATATATTATAAATGGCTTGTGAGTAATTCCCCATATTCTTGGGGTTGGAAACTCAAAAGCATGCTTATTCATCATCTAAAAATGATTAGTCTTGTCTTCTTTCTTCATCTAAAACAATCTCTTTATATTATTCTCTAAATGCCTTACTTATTGGCGATATCCAATTTGTATGATTCAGTCAATTGAGAGAAGTACCTAGCGGAGAATCTCAATTGACGGAACCATATAAAGAAACTAGGTTTATTGATCACGAGAGTAGTTCAATGGCCTAGGGATGTTCCTTTAATGGAAAGTATGTTGACTTCCGTCCTTAATGGATTCTTACTAATTATGGTCAGCTAGAGATAAGCCGGAATGCCCGTTTGTGACAGGGCGGGGTCAAACATAAACGGATTTCTCAAACAGTTAGGACATAATTAGTGAAGAATACAAACGCTATTGTCCTAGCCCGAAATAGCGTAGGCCTAACATACCATCCTTGCTTTTTATGAAAACCTTTTATTTCTAAGACAATGACAATTTGATGAATAAGAATATGTGTATGATTTCCAATCCCAAGAATGCTTCGTTTTATAAGATTTAAATTAAAAAGTATTTTCTGTTTATGATCTCTCTATTATTCTAAAAACAAATTTTATCTACCCCAATCCTTTCTTTATTTTCTAAAAGACAAAAATATCCCTTAAGTAAACCACATCTCTGTGGGATCGACTCGTACTTGCACCCGCTATATTACAATAGCCCGTGCGCTTGCGGATATAAAATAAACCGTTAGGTTTCGAATCTAACAAGTTTTTGGCGCCGTTGCCGGGGACAACGGTTTACTTTTTATTTTTGTCTTTACTACAAATTTTTAGTTTTATTTTGTTTTTACTATTTTGCTTTCCGTCCTATAACTGCTACGTTTAATTTTTCTTCAAGTGTTTTTTTTTGTAGTTTATGAAACGGTCTCGGACATTTGTTGATAACTTTGATCCGGAACCCGAAAGAAGCTTTCACGAAAGATTAAGAAGATTTAGAGAAACTCTACGAAAACACGTGGACGGAGAACCGCAAACACACCACTAGGACCCTACGGGACTTTGTTAACCCAAGTACCGGAACTAGATCCCCTATTGTTGTGCCGAATGCCGGAGCGGCAAACTTCGAAATAAAGCCGCAATTATTGCACATGGTTATGAATAACCAATACACGGCAGCCGCCTTCGAAGATCCCCATCTGCACATCCAAACATTTCTTGAATATTGTGATACTACACGTATTCAAGGTGTTACGTGGAAGCAATCCGGATGCGCCTTTTTCCATTTTCACTCAAGGATAAGGCGAAACAATGGTTGAATTCGGTCCCCGTAATTCATTGACAACATGGGACCAAATTCAAGAAGCATTCCTTGGTCGATTTTTCCCACCAAGCAAGGCGCAGATACGAACAAAGATCACTAACCGTCAAACGAGATAGTGAGACTTTGTATGATGCATGGGAACGGTTCAAGGAACTTCTCGAATGTGCCCCCACCACGGGCTTGAAAAGTGGTTGATTGTTCACACCTTCTACAACGGTCTCATTTTCAAAACAAGAGAGACCATTGATGCCGCCGCAGAGGAGCGTTGATGAACAAAGGAGTCGATGAGGCGTACGACCTTATCGAAAACATTGCATTGAACCATTACCAATGGTCAAGCGAGAGGGAGCAGCAACAAGGTACGCCCGGTAAATATAATGTTGATGCAGTTACTCTTCTCTCCTCTAAAGTTGACATGCTTTTGAAAAAGTTTGAAAATCTTAATGTCAATCCCATTGCTAGTGTAAATGTGGTATGCGAACTATGTGGGTCTAACTCACATAGTACGGATAACTGCGAGTTACTTGACGTTACCTCTAACAATCAAGTGAACTTCGTTAATTCTTTTGGGCAAAAAGGAGGAATGTATTCTAACACATACAACCCCAATTTTTCCTACAAGAATGACAACGTTCTTAACCCGCAATCATTTACACAATATCAAGGTCTTACATTTGGAAATTTCAAAAATACTTCAAATATTTTTTCTCCCCCTAAATCAAAATTAGATCTTCTAATGGATTTCATAGTTGAGAGTAAGAATGAGCAAGAAAAGACTAATGCTGAATTTAGGGAATGCTTTAAGTTATTTAATGATAAATTTGATGAATTAGCCACCCATAATAAAAATATTAAATGAGCATGCTAAAGCAAAGAGTTACTAGAAGTGGGAGAGAACTTATTGATTGTCCACCTAAAGAGAGTAGCCCCATTGAAGAAAGTATTAGTCAAAACCTACCCGTGGTCGAGACTAATGATGAGGATGATAAGGGGACGGAATCCCCTAAAATAACTAGAAATTTTGATCCACCTATACCTTACCCTCAAAGGTTGGTAAAGGCAAAGCTCGATAAACAATTTGCAAAATTTTTAGAAGTTTTAAAATCTATCTACATTAATATACCTTTCACGGATGCTTTGCAACAAATGCCTTCTTATGCTAAATTTCTCAAAGATATTCTTTCTAACAAAAGGAAGCTAGAAGAAAATGAAAGCTGTTGCTTTAACGAGAGGAAGTGAGTGCCGTTTTACAAAAAGGTTACCCCCAAAACTAAAAGATCCGGTACTTTCTCTATCCCTTGTAATATAGGTAAATTTGATGTTGATAATGCTATGCTAGATCTAGGAGCTAGTGTAAGCCTCATCCCGCTTTCTGTAAGCAAGAAGATTGGTGTAGGAGAATTGAAACCTACAACCATATCCCTGCAATTGGCGGATCGTTCCATTAAATATCCAGTGGGTATTATGGAAGATGTCCCTTGCCAAATCGGGAAGTTAATCATCCCGGTAGATTTTGTTGTTCTCGAGATGGAAGAAGATAGTCATATTCCTGTAATTCTAGGTAGACCTTTCCTTGCCACAAATGGGCGCTTATAGACGTTAAACATGGCAACCTAACTTTGAATGTAGGAGATGATAAAATAGAGTTTAACTTGTCTAAATTCATGAGAAATCCTGATCTTGAGAACCCTTGCTTGAACATTAACATGTTAGAATCAATTAGCAAGGAATTAGAGAGTCCCCAATCTAAGGATCCGCTAGAAAAAAGTCTTATAGATTGGAAGAGAACTTTGCATGATAATGACGATGAAGAAATTGCAAATTATACCATGCTTTTAGACACAAAGAAGCCTATTGAGGACAATAATTTCGAAAAGTTGGAGGCTACGGCAGAACCATCCAACAAAGAGGAAAAAGAGGTAGTTAAGGCACCTCAAGTCGAGTTAAAACCTCTTCCCGCAAATCTAAGGTATGAATTTACGGGACCTGACTCCACTTATCCCGTGATTATAAATGCTAACCTAGGTCCTCTAGAAACAGAAAAATTGTTAAATGAGCTTAGGTTGCATCAAAAAGCCATAGGATATACGATAGATGACTTAAAAGGAATTCATCCAAAAATTTGCATGCATAGGATTGATTTAGAGGAAGATCATAAACCTTCCATTGAACATCAAAGAAGACTCAATCCTAACATGAAGGAAGTAGTCAAAAAGGAAGTCCTTAAATTACTTGACTCGTGCATCATCTACCCAATTTCGGTATAGCAAATGGGTGAGCCCAGTTCAAGTTGTCCCTAAGAAGGGAGGAATGACAGTCATTCGAAATGATAAGGATGAATTAATCCCAACAAAGACTGTCACGGGTTGGCGCATGTGTATAGATTACAGAAAATTAAATAAAGCCACCCGAAAAGATCACTTTCCCCTTCCCTTTATAGACCAAATGCTAGAAAGATTGGCCAAACATTCCCATTTCTGTTATTTGGACGGATATTCAGGATTTTTCCAAATCCCTATCCATCCAGACGATCAAGAAAAAACTACTTTTACTTGTCCTTATGGTACCTTCGCTTATAGAAGAATGCCTTTTGAACTTTGTAATGCTCCCGCCACTTTTCAGCGTTGTATGATGTCCATTTTTTCCGAATACATAGAAAATATTATGGAAGTTTTTATGGATGATTTCTCTGTTTACGGATATTCTTTTGACGAATGTTTGAAGAATTTATCTAAGGTCCTGCAACGTTGTGAAGAGGTCAATCTTGTTCTAAATTGGGAAAAATGCCATTTTATGGTAAATGAAGGGATAGTGTTAGGACACATGGTGTCCGAAAAAGGAATAGAAGTAGATAAGGCAAAAATCGAAATTATTGAAAAATTACCTCCGCCTACTAATGTTAAAGGTATAAGAAGTTTTTCTTGGTCACGCCGGATTTTACCGACGTTTTATAAAAGATTTCTCAAAAATTTCTAAACCTTTAACTAATCTACTAATGAAAGATGCTCCATTTGTGTTTGATAGCCCTTGTCTTGAAGCTTTCAATAGGTTGAAGGAAGCTTTGATCTCCGCTCCTATCGTACAACCACCCGATTGGGATCTCCCTTTCGAAATAATGTGCGATGCAAGTGATTTCGCGGTTGGAGCTGTTCTGGGACAGCGAAAAGACAAGAAAATGCACGCAATATATTATGCCCGGCCCGAACACTAGATGAAGCACAAATGAATTATGCCACCACGTAAAAGAGCTTTTGGCCGTAACATTTGCTATGGAAAAATTTCGGTCATATTTGGTGGGATCAAAGGTAATCATATACACGGATCACGCCGCAATTAGATACTTGTTGACAAAGAAGGATGCAAAGCCAAGGTTAATAAGATGGATCCTTCTCCTCCAAGAATTCGATTTGGAAATCCGTGATAAAAAGGGGACGGAAAATTTGGTCGCAGATCATTTATCCCGCCTTCCTAAAGAGTTAGAAATTTCCGATAATTATGACCTTCCCATTGATGATTCGTTTCCGGATGATCATCTTCTTGCTATAAGCAATGTCAGAAATTCCTTGGTTTGCGTACATTGTTAACTATCTAGCATGCAAGATTCTTCCTCCGTAAATGAGTCATCAACAAAAGAAGAGATTTTTATCGTAAATAAAAAAATACTTTGGGAAGATCCGCTCCTTTTTAGACATTGCGCGACGGAATCATTAGGCGGTGTGTACCTAATGAAGAGATAAAGGACATTCTCTATCATTGTCATTCATCTCCTTATGGCGGTCATGCAAGCACAGTCAAAACCGCCGCCAAGGTTCTTCAATCAGTTTTTTTTGGCCCACGCTCTTCAAAGATGCTCGAAATTTTGTCATCTCTTGTGACCGTTGCCAACGAACCTAAGCAACATTTCAAGGAGGAATGAGATGCCTCTCAATAATATTCTGGAAGTTGAGATTTTTGACGTTTGGGGTATTGATTTCATGGGACCTTTTCCCGCATCTTTCAACAATAATTACATTTTGGTAGCAGTAGACTACGTCTCAAAATGGGTGGAAGCTATAGCATCTCCAACAAACGACTCAAAAGTCGTCATGAAGCTTTTCAAGGATACAATTTTTCCAAGATTTGGGGTTCCAAAAGTCATCATAAGCGATGGAGGATCACACTTTTCGCACCGCCAGTTTGATGCTTTACTAAAAAAGTACGGAGTCTATCATAAAACAGGCACCGCGTATCATCCTCAAACAAGTGGGCAAGTGGAAATATCAAATCGAGAAATAAAGTGGATCTTGGAGAAAACGGTAATAAGTTCAAGAAAGGATTGGTCAATTAAATTGAACGATGCTTTGTGGGCTTATCGCACCGCTTTTAAAACGCCTATCGGAACCACTCCTTTTCGATTAGTTTATGGGAAGCCATGTCATTTACCAGTAGAACTCGAGCATAAGGCTTATTGGGCAATCAAAGCCCTAAACTATGACTTGAAAGAAGCCGGTGAAAAGAGGAGACTACAGTTACAAGAGCTTGAAGAACTCCGTTTTGAAGCTTACGAAAGTGCCAGATTATACAAGGAGAAAACAAAAAAATGGCATGATGCTCATATAATGAGAAGGGATTTTAAAGAAGGGGACATGGTATTACTTTTTAACTCTCGTTTAAAGCTTTTTCCAGGAAAATTAAAATCAAGATGGACAGGCCCATATCAAGTACGTAAGGTATATCCATACGGAGCCATCGAAATTTGGAACGAAACACACGGAGAATTTAAAGTAAACGGGCAAAGACTGAAACACTACATGACCGGAGATCCAATTGGAGTGGTTTCATGTATTACTTTGGGCGAACCTACCCGTGATCCATTTTAGTAAGTTTTTCCCTTTACCCTCCCGGGATTTGGCATTGTTCCTTGAAACATTGAGGACAATGTTCATTTCAAGTGTGGGGGGGTAAATCTATCCTTTTATTTTTCGCTTTATTTTTCGCTTTCTAGTTTTTAAAATTTACTCGCTTTCTAGTATAAATTTAACTGCTTTCTAGTATAATTTTTCTTTTTTAACTTAGTTGCATTTTTTTTCTTTTATGCATGTATAATAGGAAAAAAAAAAAAATCCCTATGATGATCAAAAATCATTATCTTTATGCTTGCCATTTTCCCTAGTATAAATGCCTTTATCTTTCCTCTCATATTTTCTATACACTTAGAAATCTATAAAAAGGAAAAGTATAAGGGATCTTTTTAGGAAATAATTGAAAGCCTCATAAGTTGGTATAGCACAATATAGAATCTCATCAAGGAAAATGCATTTGATTAGAAAGGAATTCTTTTATGCTTGGTTATATATGCAAATTTTGAATATATTCTTTTAAGATTGTACATTTTTTATCTTTATTAGATATTTATTCCCTTTTTAGAAGCACCTTTTTGTTTGCATCCCTTGAATCACACCCTTTCATAAATTCCATCCTTCCATTTTCAAATCAAGTCAAAGAAAAACACTTCTATCTTATTAATAAAAGAGTGACAATGGTCACCAAACCTTAAAAGCAAAAAGAAACCTATTATCTCCTAAGTAACTCGGGGCACGGCGTTCGCTGCGACGATGCTTCCTTGCCAAAACAGGAAATAATATCCAAAAGTATTCTTGATCTAAGTATTAGGAACATGGGGCTCGCGACCACAATGTCTCCTACTTGAAAGGATCAAGAATAACTTAGGTCTTTTGCAAAAAAATATAACACGTACAAAAATAAGATAAATTTGTTTGACTTTGACGAGATTTTTCCACTACCATCACCCATTCTTCACCCTTGTGATTCAAGAATGTAATACAATTCTTCGGAACTTCTAAATTGTGAATAAAATGTCTATACCTTCTCTTGTACATCTTAAAGAAATAAAATTCATCTTTTCTAAAAAAATCACTCTAAAAGGTGATAGCTTTTCCTACCAAGAAGATTCTTCCTTCTAGCATGCTTTACTTGGTCAAAATTCTATATATGCTATACTAGGTTATTGTCTTGCATTTTATCTCTTTAAAATATCCCTAAAATATTTCTTCCTAAAATAAATTTTTAAAGGTATTCAAAATATGATTAGATAGATAAAAGGCATTATCTACTAGGCATTCAAGGGCTTGCTACTTTATTTCTGAGGGAATCAATCATATTTTTCTCCCTCTCCATATTTCATTCTAAGTTTGCTTGGGGACAAGCAAAGGTTTAAGTGTGGGGGAGTTTGATAAGTGACTATTATATAGTCATTTATCCTTATTTTTATATACTTTTTATTGCATAAATCATCATTTCTCATTTCATTTCATATACTTTTTAGTTCCTTTTCCTTAATTTTCTAGATTTTACGCTTTTGGTATTTTTCTTGCTTTTTAAGACAGGTTTTAGGTTCATTTTTATCAAAAGGATACTTGGACACTTCAAGGCAAAAGACTTGGGAGAGCACCAACCAAATCAAGCACACAAAGTTAAAATTCAGACAGAGCGGCCGTGCAGCAAAGATAGAGCGGCCGTGCACTTGGCCTTTTTCAGGCCATTTTTGGCCCTAAATTATAGAGTGGCCGTGTCTTGAAGAGGGAGCGCCCGTGTCATCTTATGGAGCGGCCGTGCAGCTTATATAGGAGCGGCCGTGCGAAGTGTCAAGACTTAAATTCAAATCTGGCGCCAAGGGTCACACGGCCGTGCAACTTCCTTGACGCGGCCGTGCAAAACGCGACTGCAGACGTAAAGGCACCTTTTGGTTGCACCCGATTGAAGAGTTCCCTCCTTTTTATAAATAAGACCCTAGTGATCAGTCTTAGACACGAATTATTAGATAGAAACTACTGATATTAGATAGATAGAAAACACAAATACTTGTGATAGCAATTTCTAAGGAGATTTGAAGATCAAGTCATTATTTTGTTCTTGAAGTCACTTTGGAAGAAGAGCAATAAAAGTGAAGCATTATTTCCAGCATTTGTTCATCATAAGTCTTTCTTACTCAATCTCTTATTTTAATTGATTATATATTATAAATGGCTTGTGAGTAATTCCCCATATTCTTGGGGTTGGAAACTCAAAAGCATGCTTATTCATCATCTAAAAATGATTAGTCTTGTCTTCTTTCTTCATCTAAAACAATCTCTTTATATTATTCTCTAAATGCCTTACTTATTGGCGATATCCAATTTGTATGATTCAGTCAATTGAGAGAAGTACCTAGCGGAGAATCTCAATTGACGGAACCATATAAAGAAACTAGGTTTATTGATCACGAGAGTAGTTCAATGGCCTAGGGATGTTCCTTTAATGGAAAGTATGTTGACTTCCGTCCTTAATGGATTCTTACTAATTATGGTCAGCTAGAGATAAGCCGGAATGCCCGTTTGTGACAGGGCGGGGTCAAACATAAACGGATTTCTCAAACAGTTAGGACATAATTAGTGAAGAATACAAACGCTATTGTCCTAGCCCGAAATAGCGTAGGCCTAACATACCATCCTTGCTTTTTATGAAAACCTTTTATTTCTAAGACAATGACAATTTGATGAATAAGAATATGTGTATGATTTCCAATCCCAAGAATGCTTCGTTTTATAAGATTTAAATTAAAAGTATTTTCTATTTATGATCTCTCTATTATTCTAAAAACAAATTTTATCTACCCCCCAATCCTTTCTTTATTTTCTAAAAGACAAAAATATCCCTTAAGTAAACCCTGTCTCTGTGGGATCGACTCGTACTTGCACCCGCTATATTACAATAGCCCGTGCGCTTGCGGATATAAAATAAACCGTTAGGTTTCGACTCTAACACAGAACAATACATCCATTGTTGGGATGTAAAGTTGTTGTGATTCCCAGTCTTACCACAAACAGATTTCCCAACAAGATAACCCAGGTGGCTCATCAGCTCACCAAATCCTTTCCTTGGGATTTTCTTGAATTTCCCAACCATAGTTCTTTCCTTAGCGGTTTGAAAAGCAGCACCATCTTGAATTACTTGATCCACTTCTTCAGGAGATCCACCAACTTTGAAATTATAGTGTCTCCTTATGTCAATGTAGTCAATGGATAGAGAGAATCCTTCTACCACAGCAGTTAGGCATGAAACTTTCTGACCTTCATCAAGCACTCTCTTTCCACGCTTGGCAGTAGCATAAAACTGGTCTATGAAGGAGGGAACAATAAAATCCTGCTTCTTGGTGAAGAGGGGCAGAATTCCTGACATTTTCAGCTTCCTTCCTAAGGCATCAGTCTTCAGTTTAGTCTCATTAATTTCCCACCCAGGTAGGAAGGTAGTTGGATCCTACAAAGAAGAACATTAAGTGTTAGATCCATTATTGGTATTCATAGTTCACAAGCGGTTTGAGCACCAAGCGGTTTAGCAGTGGTGTGGTTTTGGAAATGAAGCATTTCAAACCACAAGTAAATTATGATACTAAAAGAAAATGAGGATTTGAGAACAAGATTACTTAAGTACGTGGCATTGTAATCCAAATTTATCCCACACGTGCAAGCAGTGTTTTGTAGGAGAAGATTATGGTGTCCAGCCTATATACTTAGTAAAATCTCAAAAACTAAGAAAAAAGTAAACATCATGCGGTTTCAAAGGAATTTGAAAAAGCAGATCCATCATGCCGTTTAGCCTTAGAGGGAGCATGCGGTTTGAAACAAACAAGCGGTTTAAATGTGTGCGTTTCAAACAATTAGGCATGCGGTTTTGAAACATGAAAGGTGAAGCGGTTTATAATCCAAGCAGTTTCAAAACATAGTGAAATCCAAAATTTATGAAAAAGTCCAAAATTTTTCTAAGTATGGAAAAACACTGTTTAGAATCAAGGTTTCCAAAACATAAGAATTTATGAAAAACGTATGAGTTTCATGAAGAACATGAAGAACAGTCATGAACATCAAGAAAAGAGATTATCAAAACTTAACCAAAATGAGCAAATATCATATCAAAATGATCACATTGAGAAGGGGAATAACAATATATCATTAAAGTTTCATCCTTCACCCAGAATCAACAAGAAAAACCAAAAAACACTAAGTGGGTTTTCGAAGAGCATAAACTGAAAATCATCAAATCAGTGTTCAAGGCATGGATTGATCATGAAATAAACAACATATATTAAATCCATGCATGAATCCGAGCATACCCCAACAAAAATCATCAAAAATGAGTGAGAAACAAGAGCACAATCATCAAAAATGAAGAACAAGCATACGAAGGGTTTCTTGTTCAACCATGGCAGATTAGCAAAGATAGAAGGAATTAGGGTTAGAAGTGTTTACCATATCCAAGATTGGTTTCTTGGGTGCTCTTGTAACAGTAGAGGCTCTTTGTCTCTTTGATGTTGAAGTCATTTTGATTAAAGGTTTGAAAAATGGAGTTTTTGTAGGTTTTAGAGAGAGAAAGTGGTTTGGTAGAGAGAGTACGTGTGCAGAGAGTGACAGTGAAAAGGTTTAGAATTTCACCAAACTTGGTTTATATAGGTGAGGGGGCAGGCAGTTGGTTTAGAAGAAAAATGATTGAAAATACCAACTGTTGCACCCTTTCACCTCCTGCACAGCACTCTATGACGGCTGACATGAGAGTTTTTAATGCTCATGTCCCATTTGCATTAAATGCATTTAAATTTTGAAATATTGTGGGAAAACATTTGCAAAAATACCCTTATGTCAAAAATAAGGACTAAAAAATAAATAAAAGGAATTTGAACAGTTTTTTTTATTAAATAAAGATAAGACATAAACAGAAGTTACTCTAATGTTGAAACGCGGTTTGAGTACAAGCGGTCAAGCTGCAGCATGCGGTTTGAACATAAGCGGTTGGGCTGCAAGCTGTCTTGACTGCAGACGGTTTGATGCACGAGGTTTCAACAGGGGAGGTTTGAATCCTCAATAGGAATTTCAACCTATACTCAACACACAAGTTAGCAAATAAAGAGTATGGAATCATTTAAGTTCAAGCATACCCATTTCTCCTCTGAGAAAAGTAAATCTCTTGGAGTCCAGAGCTTTGGTGAGGAGTCCAACTGCTGCTTCATCCAAAGAATTTGACAGCAACAACTTCCAGCAGCAATATACTCAGCCTCTGTGGTTGACACTGAAACTGAAGATTGCTTCTTGCTGGCCCAAGCAACTAGTCTATTCCCGAGGAAATGACAAGTACCACTAGTGTTTTTCCTGTCAATAGTACAAGCTGCATAATCTGCATCTGAATAACCTACAAGATCGAAGTTCGAATCTTTGGAATACCAAAGTCCAAGGTTAGTGGTTCCAGATAAATAGCGGATTATACGCTTGACTGCAATCAAGTGTGCTTCTCTAGGATCTTCTTGATAGCGTGCACATACACAGACACTAAACATGATATCAGGCCTACTAGCAGTTAAATAAAGTAATGAGCCAATCATACCTCGATATAGGGTTTGATCAACCTTCTTACCTTTTAGATCTTTATCTAGCTTATTGCCCGTGGCCATTGGAGTATCATATGCTTTAGCATTTTCTAATCCAAACTTCTTTATTAACTCCTTGGTGTATTTGGCTTGGCTGAGGAAAATACCTTCTTTGCATTGCTTGATTTGAAGCCCGAGGAAGAATGTTAATTCTCCCATCATGCTCATCTCAAACTTGCTTTTCATTAGCTTCTCGAAACGCTTACAAAGTAACTCATTAGTAGAACCAAAAATGATATCATCAACATATATTTGAACAAGTAAAGTATGATCATTGTATTTGGTAATAAAAAGAGTTGTATCGATTTTATCGCGTTTAAATCCTTTTTCTAGTAGAAATTTAGAAAGAGTCTCATACCATGCCCTTGAAGCTTGCTTAAGTCCATACAAATCTTTCTGGAGTTTGTAGACATGATTGGGAAATTTGGACTCTTCAAATCCAGGCGGTTGGGCAACATACACGGTCTCTTGCAGTTCACCTGTTGGGTATGCATATTTTAACCCTCCTATTTTTTGTTAGATTTGATTGATACCATAACCTCCTGTCTATTTTAAGGACTTTAGGACCCTATGTAATGAAGCTTAGACTTCAATTTTTTAGCTAAGTCCATTTTATAGAATATGTTAAAATTAGGCTTGAAGACTGGCACAAGACTCATTGGATATAAGGTTGCAGTTCCAAGCAGTTTCAAAACCGCACTTCAAAACCGCACATGCAACCGCATGTGGAATTCCTCTTTGAATCTGCTCCTTGAACAACTGCAGTACAACCGCTTGGTGAACCGCACTTAAGTAGTTCCAATATCTCAACTGCACTTTGCAACTTCCTGGTGAAACCGCATCTATCCAACTGCTCCACTCCAGGACCGCATCCAATGATTGAAGACTTGAAGTGAACCACTTTTTACCGTTGGAATTCACGTCAGCAATATCAAAAGTCAACCACTAAATCTTGTCACGTGATTCAATGTCAGAAAAGATCTGCAAGGATCTTGAAAAGGTGACAGGTGTCCTAACCACCTTGCTTGCAGCTGAAGCTTGATCAGCTTTATCTGCAACTGCTGTACAAAATGACAAAAGTGGATATTGTGGACAAATGAGAAAGCATCAAGTACTGTCCTTGCAACAGCTGTGTCCAATGGCTAGTTTCTTGGTGCTTGGGTATAAATACCCCCAATCTTCACCATTTGAAGATTGCTTGAGAAAATTGAAAGTGCTGTGTTCATAGAAGCTGAAGCTCTACCCAGAAATTCTAAGTCCTTTGAATCTTCATCTTCACCTTCAAGAAATATATCCCAGCCCAGAAATCAAGCCTTAACACCATCAAGAATCATTGTGCTCTCCATCTCAAAGATTTAAAGAGCCTTGATCTTGTTCTCACATACACACCTCACTTGTTTAATCACATAGATTAATCATTTGAGATACACTGGTTATAGTCTAGGATTTGATCTTCATAGAATAGATTTTAAATCTGAGTTTGATACATTGTAACTTGTAATCTCTCTCATACTCAATATAAAATCTAAACTCTTAGAAAATCCAAGACTAACCATCTTGGTAGTGGACGTAGATCGTTTATCGATTGAACCACTCCAAATCGTGTGTTCTTATATTTCTGCATTTATTTTTCTTGTGCTTATTAATTATTTATCTCTATCTCTGTTTGATCTTATTTATAGTTATCTATTATTAAGAATTGTGTTTGGAGTTAACATTGTCAAAAACTCACTTGTTTGTAAACTGCACTTACCAAAACCGCATCATCAAAACCGCTTTACAAACCGCCTCTCCAAAACCGCTTTGTATCTCTATTATTCCGCTGTGCATTTTACATCTCTACTTGCAGTCTATTATCAACTGCAAGCGGTTTTGTAAGCTTAGAGGTTTAGTTTTTAAAAGAGGGCAAAAAATTTGTAACAGCTATTCACCCCCCCTCTAGCTGTATTTTCACCCTTGTTGCCACCTTTGGGACCAACAAGTGGTATCAGAGCTTAACACATTTTAAAACCACTATTTTTCAAGCTTAACAGCTTGTGTGCCGATTCGATATGGCAAACAAAAAAACAATGACAAATGTTAACTATTCACACATTCCAATTTTGGACGAAAACCACTTTGACATCTGAAGTGTCGTATGCTTATTCATTTGGAAACAATTGATGAGATGCTGGTGGAGTGCGTAATCAATGGCCCGTTTGTTCCCATGAAGGCCAACACTGATGCAACCACCAATACAGAAACTCCAGAAGTCAAAAAGCCAAAAGATGAGTGGTCGGATGAAGAGAAGAGATTAGCTGCCTTGGACAGCAAGGCAAGGCACATCATTTCTGGAACCCTCCCCGTTTCAACTCTTCAAAAGGTGATGTACCTCAAAACCGCAAAGCAGATGTGGGATGCCATAGAGAGCTACCTCGAAGGTGATGACGAATGCAAGGAAAACAAATTATATGATGTTGAAAGATCCTACAACAACTTCAACAGAAAATCAAACAAAACCTTGCGTCAAACCTACAACCGCTATGTTGAAGTAGTTAATGCTTGTAGATCTCTTGGCAAAACTTTAACTGATAAGGAAATCAATATGACTTTCCTAGCTGCTTTAGGTTCTAGATGGGTAAATAAAGCAACCTCTCTAGAAGACTCCAAAGTTTTGAATACTTGGTCGTTAAGTAACTTGTATGCAAATCTTAGAGTCTATGAGCTTAAATTAAATCATATTGAGGAGATTGAAGGGAAAACCAAATCGCTTTCCATGTCCGTCGTGGAACATGAGGAGAAACCATTCACATCCAATCAAATTGCAGATCATTCCATATCAATCTCATCACTCATCGAGATGGATGATGATGATTTTGCCATGTTTGTGAAAAGATTTCAAAAATTTAGAAAATCCTCAAAACCTTTCACAAAAACATTTTCAAAAGGCAAACCTCCTGCAACATTTTCTAAGGCTGCAGATACAAAGAAAAAGAGTGATCTAGTTTGCTATAACTGTAGAAAACCTAGTCACTTTGCATCTGAGTGTCCACAGCTTAAATATGAATACATGAAAAAGAAAACCTCTCCTGCGAAATTTTCTCGTCTCAAGGGAATGGTTGCTGAGGAGGAAGAGAATTCTAAGGAATTAGCAACTTGGATTGAAACAGATTCTGATGATGAAAGTGACGATGAAACCGAAGAGGTTAATCTCTGCTTAATTGCAGATGCTTCCGATGAGTCAGATACTGAGTCAATCGAGTTGCTAGATATGGAGGAAGAAGAGGTTTCTGCAAAAATTCCAAATTTTAAATTGGATGATAATGTCAAACTTACTCCTAGCATTAAGATAGGAAATTGTTTGTATTCACGTCCCATTTTTCCTCCTACAAATGCTCCACCATCAAAAGTAATTCCAAAGAAGAAAATTTTGAAAAAGGTGGTGGAAGAGATTTCTCCCGTGGAACATGAAAGGATGTTCAAGGAAGCTGAAATGATGATTCACAAATTCTCTAATGTTAAGAAAGCCTTAAGCTTAGATCATGATGAACTTTCTCAGTACAAGACGGAGAAAACTGTGATGAGGTCTGAAATTTCAAATCTTAAGGACCAAATCAAAAGTATGACTCCTCTTGCTGATCAAAACCGCACCCTTGAAACTAAGGTTGCTGCACTTCAACTCAGGAATGATGACCTGGTCACTCAAATCAACGATCTCCAAAAGATTATTGATGGGTGGCTTAAGTCAAAATCCACCATGGATCAAATCATAGATACCCAAGTACCCAGTGGAATTAAAGAGGGTATTGGATTTGGATCTGGTGAAGAGGAGAAGTGTGCATCCTGTTGTGAAAAGGATGAGGAAATTTTGAAACTAACTAAAGAAATTTCTAAGGGGAAGCATGCTAATTCTAAGGGTAAAGGACATCAAAATTTTAATTATGTATACCCAAAGAAACAATATGGGAAGAACTCTCAGATGAAGGCAAAGGATTCTGAGAGTGTAGCTTCAGAGGAAATGGCTTATGGAGTTGGCCGCATCCCTGCTCCAACCGCTTCTGGTGGAATAGGTGGTGCTGGCAATTGCAAGGCTGACCGCCCTTCTTCTTCGACCGCTCATCCTGCCTTCAAAAGCAAGAAAAACTTTCCTAGAAAATACGCGGTAAAACCAAAGCCAGTTCCCTTTGTTAAGGCTGAGACCACTGCTCCCAAACCGCATGCAACTCCTAAGAAAGTAAGGAGTTAGTAAAACCTCATGATGCTTGTAGCTTTTTTAAATGCTCTGTGTGTGATGATTTAGGTCACAAGGCTGCAGAATGCCTTTTGCGGTTCACATCCAATGCCAGGAAGAGTAAACCTCCTTCTGTCAAACTGATGTGAGTCGTGAAGGGTTGCTAACTTCAGGACCCAAGGAATAAAGGGGGACCTCGTTCTTAATGTTTACATTTCAATGGTATCTTGACAGTGGCTGCTCAAGACATATGACTGGAGATAGATCATTACTTGAAGATGTCATTGAAGCAAGTGATCCGTTTGTAACATTTGGTGACAACAACAAAGGCAAGACCATTGGATATGGTGTAATAAGGAGAGGAAACCTAACCATTGAGAAGGTTTCTCTTGTTGAAGGACTCAAGCACAACCTCCTTTCAATTTCTCAATTCTGCGATAAAGGAATGCTTCGAAACTTCACGTCATCAAACTGATTTATCAAAGATAGCATTTCCAGAGTCACCCTACTCACAGGGATTCGTAAGAGTAATATTTACATTATTGATCTAGATTCTGCATGTAGTATTACTAATCTCTGTTTTGTAGCAAAAAATGTGAGCAAAAATAGTTGGCTATGGCACAAGAGGTTGAGCCACTTGAACTTCAAGTATCTAGCAAAGATTGGTAGGGAAAACCTCGTTCGTGGTTTACCCAAAGTGGCTGACCACCATCCTGAGAAATGCAGTGCATGTCAACTTGGTAAGCAATCTGCGTCGTCTTTCACCAGCAAGACCGCTCCATCAACTTCAAGATGCCTACAACTGCTTCACATAAATTTGTTTGGACCCGTAACCACTGCCAGCATTGGAGGAAGTAGATATACGTTAGTGGTGGTAGATGATTATTCAAGATATACGTGGGTTGAGATGATGATTTCCAAGGATGATTGCTATGAGATTCTCACCGCACTTTTTAGACGGCTCCAAACTCAAAAAGAAGACGACATCGTTATTGTTCGATCAGATAATGGAACAGAATTTAAGAACAACGGTGTTGGTCAGTATTGTGATGACCATGGGATTGATCACAATTTCTCCGCAGCTGGTGTTCCACAACAAAATGGGGTTGTGGAAAGGAAGAAAAGGACGTTGATTGAGGCTAGAAAGACAATGATATCTGAAGCCAAGCTGCCTCAGTATTTCTGGGCTGAAGCAATCAACACAGCATGCTTCACTCAGAACCGCTCCTTCATCAAAAAAACCTATAACATGACTCCATATGAGCTATGGAGAGGAAGAACCCCCAATATTGCTTTCTTCAAGATCTTTGGCTGCAAATGCTTTATTCTATACAACGGAAGAGAAAATAGAGGTAAATACAGAGCCAAGGCCGATGAAGGTATTTTTGTTGGGTATGCTAAACATTCAAAAGCTTTTCGTGTTTTCAATAAAACTAGTTTAAAAATAGTTGAGTCTGTCCATGTTACATTCGATGAGCATTCTCTCCTTGAGCCACATTTGGCTCCAAATGTTGCTGATGATTTTGCTGAGCATAATGAAACAGGTGAACCATCTAGAACCGCACCTGAACCTCAACCGCAAAATCCAGCACCCTCAACTGACATTCCCTCAAACCGCACCTGAAGTTCCTACTCCAGATGCAACTCCAAGAGAAAAAGAAGTTGAGAATTCCCCCATCCAGCTTATAGAACCTCTTCGTCAACTTACCTTCCATGACTTCGCTGAAGGATCTAACGATGTTCCTATTAAAGATCTTCAGCAAACCTCAGTCCAACTAGACTTACCCTCGGAGGTTCGTGAAGTCAGCAGTCACCCTCTCTCTAATGTGATTGGTGATCTGTTTTCCGGTGTTCAAACAAGGAGATCGAACTATGATGAGCATACTTCCTTATTATCTCAAGTTGAACCCAAGAAGATTGATGAAGCACTCCAAGATTCCAGTTGAGTCGTTGCTATGCAAGAAGAACTCAACCAGTTTGAAAGATGCAAGGTCTGGACATTGGTGCCTAGACCTCAGGATCAAGGAGTGATAGGAACTAAGTGGGTTTTTAGGAATAAGATGGATGAGAATGGAAGCATCACTAGGAATAAAGCAAGGTTGGTTGCACAAGGATATAGGCAAGAAGAAGGAATTGATTATGATGAAACCTTTGCTCCAGTTGCAAGATTGGAAGCTATAAGAATCTTCTTAGCCTACACCTCTTTCAAGAGTTTCAATTTATATCAAATGGACGTGAAGAGTGCTTTCCTCAAAGGTGAACTGCAAGAGACCGTGTATGTTGCCCAACTGCCTGGATTTAAAGACTCCAAATTTCCCAATCATGTCTACAAACTCCAAAAAGCTTTGTATGGACTTAAGCAAGCTCCAAGGGCATGGTATGAGACTCTTTCTAAATTTTTACTAGAAAAAGGATTTAAACGTGGTAAAATCGATACAACTCTTTTTATTGCCAAATACAATGATCATACTTTACTTGTTCAAATATACGTTGATGATATCATTTTTGGTTCTACTAATGAGTTACTTTGTAAGCGTTTCGAGAAGCTAATGAAAAGCAAGTTTGAGATGAGCATGATGGGAGAATTAATATTCTTCCTCGGGCTTCAAATCAACCAATGCGAAGAAGGTATTTTCCTCAGCCAAGCCAAATACACCAAGGAGTTAATAAAGAAGTTTAGATTAGAAAATGCTAAAGCATATGCTACTCCAATGGCCACGGGCAATAAGCTAGATAAAGATCTAAAACGTAAGAAGGTTGATCAAACCCTATATCGAGGTATGATTGGCTCATTACTTTATTTAACTGCTAGTCGGCCCGATATCATGTTTAGTGTCTGTGTATGTGCACGCTATCAAGCAGATCCTAGAGAAGCACACTTGATTGCAGTCAAGCGTATAATCCGCTATTTATCTGGAACCACTAACCTTGGACTTTGGTATTTCAAAGATTCGAACTTCGATCTTGTAGGTTATTCAGATGCAGATTATGCAGGTTGTACTATTGACAGGAAGAGCACTAGTGAAACTTGTCATTTCCTCGGGAATAGACTAGTTGCTTGGGCCAGCAAGAAGCAATCTTCAGTTTCAGTGTCAACCACAGTGAGTATATTCTTCTTGGAAGTTATTCTTTGTCAAATTCTTTGGATGAAGCAGCAGTTGGTGGACCATGGAATTGAAGAAGGAAATTGCCCTATCTTGTGCGACAACACTTCAACAATTTCAGTCTTCAACAACCCTGTCATGCATTCCAAGACCAAGCATATAGATATCAAGTATCATTTCTTCAAAAAACATGTGGAGAAGAGGAATATCCATTTAGAGTATGTGGGGACAGACAACCAGATTGCTGATATCCTCACTAAAGCTCTGGACTCCAAGAGGTTTTCTTTCCTCAGAGGAGAAATGGGTATGCTTGAACTTAAATGATTCCTTACTTTTTATTTACTAACTTGTGTGTTGAGTATAGGTTGAAATTCCTAATGAGGATTCAAACCTCACCTTGTTGAAACCGTGTGTATCAAACCGCATGCAGTCAACCGCTTGCTGCAGCCTGACCGCATTGATCTCAACCGCATTTCAACTTAGAGTAAATTCTGTCTATTTATGTCTTATCTTTAGTTAAAAAAAAAATGTTCAAATTCTTTTTATTTATTTTTTAGTCCTTATTTTTGGCATAAGGGTATTTCTGCAAATGTTTTCCCTTAAAATTTCAAAATTCAAAAGCATTTAATGCAAAGGGAACATTGGCATTAATTGGCCTTCATGTCAGCCGTCATTGGCTGATGTGTTGAAGCTGAAAGGGTGTAACCTTTGTAATGATTCACTATATGGGATAGTGGATCAGTCCTTTCACCTGCCTTAACCCTAACCTTGCCTATAAATAGCAAACACCTGCCACACTTTCAACTTTTCAACTGTCATCCCTCTGCAATCGTACTTTCAGTTTCTACCAACCCTCATTCTCTCTCTACTCTTAAACCTTCATAAACCTTAAAGTTTCAAGTCTTAAATGGCACCAAAGAAGCCCTTCTTTGACATGGTATGATTTCTGATCTTCACATCTTTACTCTTCTGCAAATCATGTCATTTAAATCTGCCATTGATGAATGTTCATAAGGTTCGAATGGGGTAAACTGATTTTTGCTCATATCTACTCTGTTTGTTGATCATTTAGCATGAAATTAGTTGGGTTTTGTTCGGATTCATGCCTAGATTAAGGTTCTATACTTTATTTCATGATCAATGAATATCTAGGACACTGATTTTGAATTTTTGAGTTTTCATTTTCGAAAACCCACTGTCTGATTTTTGCTTTTTCTTGTTAATTCTGAGCAAAGTATGAACTTTTATTGTTATATTGTTAATCTACTGCTCAATGTGATCATTTTGACATGTTATTTGTTAATTTTGGGTAACATTTGATGAATCTCTGTTCTTGGTGTTTTTCATGTTCTTCATGCATTCATGTGACTGTTCATCTTCTTTTTCAGAAATTTCTTATGTTTTGGATTGCCTTGATTTTAAATCTTGTTTTGCATACTTAGAAAACTTTTTGGAAATTTTGAATTTTGATTTACATGTTGAACCGCTTCACTTTCAACCGCATGCTTAGTTTTTGAAACTGCTTGTCATCAACCGCATATCTTTAAGTTTCAAAACCGCATGTGCTTTATAGTCATAAACCGCATGTGAAAACCGCATGGTTATCTTTTTGAAACCGCATGCTAGAATTTACTTAAGTATTACTAAGTATATAGGCTGAAAACCATAACCTTCCCCTCCAAAACACTGCTTGCATGTGTGGGATAACCTTGGATTACAATGCCACGTACTAAGTAAATATAATTTTGTATTTCCTCAATTGTTTCCCTTCCTTGTATTCACAGTTTCCTTGAGGTTTGAAAATTTTCATTTTCAAAAACCGCACTATTGTCAACCGCATAGGTGCTCAAACCGCTTGTAAACTGTGAATCTAATAATAGATCTAACTTGAGTGTTTTCCTTTTGTAGAATTCTCAATATTTCCTTCCAGGCTGGGAAATTAATGAGCCAGACCTGAAGTCAGATGCTCTAGGCAGAGAGATGATTAGGAAGATGGATGCTTCTGGAATTCTTCCTTTATTCAACAAAAAGCAGACATATACCATTCCACTCTTTGTTGACCAGTTCTACGCAACCGCAAAGCGTGGAGAAAGGGAGCTTTCAACTGGAAAGAAGATCAACTGCTTGATTGGAGCAGTTGAAGGTTTTGAAGTTTCTATTGACTATCTGGACATCAGAAGCACCTATAAATTCAACGTTTCTGGTGCCCCCATGGAAGTCAGTCAAGAAGTCATGGATGCTACTTGCTCTACACTGACTAGAGATCTCTCTTCACTGACTGGGTATTACAAGAAGAAGCCCAGGAGAGCTTTTGGAGAAATGATGAGCCATCTCTGCTATCTTGTAGGAAAGTCTGTGTGTGGTAAGACTGGAAACCACAACAACTTCACTTCCCAGCAGTGGATGTACTGCTGTGCAATTTTCAATGGAATCAAGCTCAATTGGCCAAGGATCCTGATGAGAGAGCTTTCCAACAGCATAGACACCTATCAGTCCAAGACCAAGGATCAAGACATCAGATGGAGACCATTCTGCAGATTGCTGACCGCCATTTTTGCCAATTACCAGCACTTGGAGGACTTGAGAACCACTACTCCTGAAATATCAGTGCATTGGGGAATTGAGGAATCCCTTGGGCTCAAGGCTTGTCACAACTTCAGATTTTCCTTTGGAAATGATGACTACAGGAAACTCTATGATGTAGATACCTTTCGGCCCAAAGAGCATTATGTTGAGATGACCCCTGAGACCGCAGTTCAGGGTCTGGGCAAAGCTATGAGGAAAGGGTCAAGAAAGAGGAAAGCTGTTGATGAACCGCTTCCTAAGAAGTCAAGAACCGCTCCAGTTCAACCGCGTGGTGCAGCTGGTGCTGGTACAAGTAAGAAAGGGAAAGAGAAAATGTCTCTGTTAGATGAGGTTGATGAAGAAGAGGAAGATAGGAGCATTCCTCCCTTGGTTGCAAGAGCCAAGAAGGCCAAACAAACTCAAGCAGATTTGGCAAGGCTATCTGATGAGGATCTAACCGCCTTCTACAAGGCTGAGATTGCTAGGATTGAGAAAGAGAGAGCTGAGAAAAGGGCTGCTCAAGGTAAAACCAAGGAAGCTGAAACCCAACCACCTCCCCTACAACCGCAGCCATCTACTCAACCACCTCCAACCCAAACTCTTATCCAAACACCACTTAATCCCCTATCCAATCTCACCACTCCTTACCAAACAATTCTCAACCGCCTTCTCCTTCTCAACCACTCCGAGCTGCAACCGCTCAGGGGGAAAATCCTAAGCCAAAAAGGGTCAAACACATTGCCAAGAAAAAGACCCCAACCAAAGGGCCCAAACGTTTTCTACAACGTGTGGCCCAGCAACCTTCTTCTTCTCCATCTCCATCCCCTTCCCCTTCACATTCACCTTCTCCTTCACCCTCAAATTCTCACTCCCATTCCCCTTCTGTTCAATACTCCTTAGGCCCTGCATTTTCCACATGGACCTCAAGACCTTCTGTGGGCCTAGCAACTTCCATTTCTAACCAAAACAGAACCGCAACTCCTTCACCTCCTCGTTCAAACCGCTCTAACTCCCCTCAACACTCTAACTTCTCTCAATCACCTCCTCATTCCAACTGCGCTCAAACTCCACCTCTCTCTAACTGCAACCCTGCTCAAACCATTTCCAACCGCAATAGATCCCCTACACCTTCACCAAATCAATCCCCCATTCATTCCAAAAATCCTACTCCTCATAACTCACCTCAAAAACAGAAAACCCCTTCTGTTGAACTTCATGATTCTCACACCAGTTCCTCCTCTAACTCACACCCAATTACCTCAAACATTCAAACTTCCAATATTCCACCTCCTCCAACTGCCCCTATTTCAACCGCACCTACTACCTTACCCCAAACACTTCCAATTCCTCCCTCAACCACTTCACCATACACAATCCCAGCAAGTCGCATATTCCAAACCCTTCTAACCCCATTGCCTCAAACTGCTCCTACCACAGAATCTCAACCGCCTCCTTCCTTTACCCAAATTCCTTCCACTTCAACTACACCTCCTTCAGACTACTGCCAAATACTTTCCACCCTTCAACTCATCCAATCCCAACTTATAGTCAACCAAGGCCACATGCTAAAACTTACTGAATCCAACCTTGCCTTGGCTGCCTCCAACTCATCTCTTAAAGCCTCCAACCGCTCCCTGCATTCCAAAGTGGACTCTCAAACCACTGAAATGGCAATCTTAAAAGCCCAATTGATTGATGTCATTAAGGGGGAGAGAGTTTCCACCAATCAAACCGCTGAAGCTGTTAAAACCGCAGTTGAAGCATGCTTTCAGGGTTTTAAGCAAGATTTAGCAAATGTAGTTCTTAAAGCACTGGGTGATGCATTTTCAAAATCTCAACTCCATAAAATGCTCACTCAGTTATCAGATGCTTTTGTCACTTCTACCAACACTGCTCTTGAAACCTTCATGAAGACAGTTTTTGATTCTCAATCGCAGCAGCAAGCTTCAACTTCAACCGCCCCAATCCAAACCGCTTTTGATGCCTTGGAACTCAAGATCCTATCTGAGATGGACTCCCTCAAAGCAAGAATCAATGTTGACCTGAACATTGTAGGAGACAGTCTCAAGGATAAAATCAAAACCTTTGATGATGATATCAGTTTTAGGTTTGAAAACCTAAAGGCAGGGTTCAACACTAAGATGGAAAATTCAATCAAGGAATTGAGAACTTCCTTAAATGTATCTGTTGATCTGGAGCCCATGAAAGAAGCTATCTCCAACCAGACCGCAGCTATTCAGGGGGAGATTCATACATTCTACAACACTCTCAACTCCTCCATTGAGCTTTATTCTGGTGAAATCAAAGAGAGTGTTGCAGCCAATACAAGAGCTGTTGATGCAAACAATGCCACCTCTGCCCAATCTGTAATTGCTCTCAGGACTGTAGAGACAACTCTTGGAAGACAAGCTGAAGAAGTCAGAACTTTAAGAAGAACCCTTCGTGGTGAAAGCTCTGCATTCAGACCCTCTGGACCGCAAGTGCCAAATCAAGAGGTAAATCAACCGCGCCATCAATCTTCCCATCGACCGCCTCAGCACCAATCACGTCAGCACTAGGACCGCTCTTCATTGTAATCTCTTTCCTATTGCTGAACTCGTTTGTTTGTTGGACCGCACTTCATGTATTTCTTTTGTCCAACCTCTTTTGCTTTTGTAACCTTTGTATTTTGCTTTTCTACCAATGTAACATGTAACTGCAATGGTAGTAATGAAAAATGCATCATTTGTTCCAAAACCTTGTTCATATCAAACTGCTTAATTGTAGAACAATGAAACCGCTTATGGTTTATAACCTCATTCAAATATTTTCTAACTTAAAATCATATTTTTGAAATGAAGGTTAAACATTCAATTTAAACCGCACTTTAAACTTAAACTCATATCTTTTCAAGTGCACTGAATGCATTTCTATTCTTTTCAAGTTGTAATTTTAAATCTTTCATTAGTATAAAAATCTATAGCTTAAGCTAAGTGTGTGCATTGACTTGGGACATGAATTACCATGTTAATTCTTATGGACATATTTTTATCAAGTACAATGTTTGCTTTTGCTATATTAGGTAATGGCATCAATCAAATAGGGGGAGATTGTTGGGTATGCATATTTTAACCCTCCTATTTTTGGTTAGATTTGATTGATACCATAACCTCCTGTCTATTTTAAGGACTTTAGGACCCTATGTAATGAAGCTTAGACTTCAATTTTTTAGCTAAGTCCATTTTATAGAATATGTTAAAATTAGGCTTGAAGACTGGCACAAGACTCATTGGATATAAGGTTGCAGTTTCAAGCAGTTTCAAAACCGCACTTCAAAACCGCACATGCAACTGCATGTGGAATTCCTCTTTGAATCTGCTCCTTGAACAACTGCAGTACAACCGCTTGGTGAACCGCACTTGAGCATTTTTAATATCTCAACTGCACTTTGCAACTTCCTGATGAAATCGCATCTATCCAACCGCTCCACTCCAGGACCGCATCCAATGATTGAAGACTTGAAGTGAACCACTTTTTACCGTTGGAATCCACGTCAAAAGTCAACCACTAAATCTTGTAACGTGATTCAATGTCAGAAAAGATCTGCAAGGATCTTGAAAAGGTGACAGGTGTCCTAACCACCTTGCTTGCAGCTAAAGCCTGATCAGCTTTATCTACAACTGCTATACCAAAGGACAAAAGTGGATATTATGGACCAATGGGAAAGCATCAAGCACTGTCCTTGCAACAGCTGTGTCCAACGGCTAGTTTCATGGTGCTTGGATATAAATATCCCCAATCTTCACCATTTGAAGATTGCTTGAGAAAATTGAAAGTGCTGTGTTCATAGAAGCTAAAGCTCTGCCCAGAAATTTTAAGTCCTTTGAATCTTCATCTTCACCTTCAAGAAATATATCCCAGCCCAGAAATCAAGCCTTAACACCATCAAGAATCATTGTGCTCTCCATCTCAAAGATTTTAAGAGCCTTGATCTTGTTCTCACACACACACTTCACTTGTTTAATCACATAGATTAATCATTTGAGATACACTGATTATAGTCTAGGATTTGATCTTCATAGAATAGATTTTAGATCTGAGTTTGAATACATTGTAACTTGTAATCTCTCTCATACTCAATATAAAATCTAAACTCTTAAAAAATCCAAGACTAACCATCTTGGTAGTGGACGTAGATCGTTTATCGATTGAACCACTCCAAATTGTGTGTTCTTATATTTCTGCATTTATTTTTCTTGTGCTTACTAATTATTTATCTATATCTCTGTTTGATCTTATTTATAGTTATCCATTATTAAGAATTATGTTTGGAGTTAACATTGTCAAAAACTCACTTGTTTGTAAACTGCACTTACCAAAACCGCATCATCAAAACCGCTTTACAAACTGCCTCTCCAAAATTGCTTTGTATCTCTATTATTCCGCTGTGCATTTTACATCTCTACTTGCAGTATATTATCAACTGCAAGCGGTTTTTTAAGCTTAGAGGTTTAGTTTTTAAAAGAGGGCGAAAATTTTGTAACAGCTATTCACCCCCCTCTAGCAGTATATTCACCCTTGTTGCCACCTTTGGGACCAACATCACCGTCGAGGAAAGCACTCTTCACGTCCATTTGATATAACTTGAAGCGCTTGAAAGAGGCGTAGGCTAAGAAGATCCTGATAGCTTCCAATCTTGCAACTGGAGCAAAGGTTTCATCATAATCAATCCCTTCCTCTTGCCTATATCCTTGTGCAACCAACCTTGCTTTATTCCTTGTGATGCTTCCATTCTCGCCCATCTTATTCCTAAACACCCACTTAGTTCCTATCACTCCTTGATCCTGAGGTCTAGGCACCAATGTCCAGACCTTGCATCTTTCAAAATGGTTGAGTTCTTCTTGCATAGCAACGACCCAACTGGAATCTTGGAGTGCTTCATCAATATTCTTGGGTTCAACTTGAGATAACAAAGAAGTATGCTCATCATAGTTCGATCTCCTTGTTTGAACACCGAAAAACAGATCACCAATCACATTAGAGAGAGGGTGACTGCTGACTTCACGAACCTCCGGGGGTAAGTCTGGTTGGACTGAGGTTTGCTGAAGATCTTCAATTGGAACATCGTTAGATCCTTCAGCGAAGTCATGAAAGGTAAGTTTACGAAGAGGTTCAATAAGCTGGATGGGGGAATTCTCAACTTCTTCTTCCCTTGGAGTTGCATCTGGAATGGGAATTTCAGGTGCGGTTTCAAAAGTGCGATTTGAGGGAATATCTGTTGAGGGTGCTGGATTTTGCGGTTGAGGTTCAGGTGCGGTTCTAGAGGATTCACCTGTTTCATTATGCTCAGCAAAATCATCAGCAACATTTGGAGCCAAATGTGGCTCAAGGAGAGAATGCTCATCGAATGTAACATGGACAGACTCAACTATTTTTAAACTAGTTTTATTGAAAACACAAAAAGCTTTTGAATGTTTAGCATACCCAACAAAAATACCTTCATCGGCCTTGACTCTGAATTTACCTCTATTTTCTCTTCCGTTGTAGAGGATAAAGCATTTGCAGCCAAAGATTTTGAAGAAAGCAATGTTGGTGGTTCTTCCTCTCCATAGCTCATATGGAGTCTTGTTATAGGTTTTGTTGATGAGAGAGCGGTTCTGAGTGAAGCATGCAGTGTTGATTGCTTCAGCCCAGAAATACTGAGGCAGGTTGGCTTCATATATCATTGTCTTTCCAGCCTCAATCAACGTCATGTTCTTCCTTTCCACAACCCCATTTTGTTGTGGAACAACAGCTGCGGAGAAATTGTGATCAATCCCATGGTCATCACAATACTGACTAACACCGTTGTTCTTAATTCTGTTATATTATCTGATCGAACACTAACGATGTCGTCTTCTTTTTGAGTTTGGAGTCGTCTAAAAAGTGCGATGAGAATTTCATAGCAATCATCCTTGGAAATCATCATCTCAACCCACGTATATCTTGAATAATCATCCACCACCATTAAAGTATATCTACTTCCTCCAATGCTGGCAGTGGTTACGGGTCCAAACAAATTTATGTGAAGCAGTTGTAGGCATCTTGAAGTTGATGGAGCGGTCTTGCTGGTGAAAGACGACGCGGATTGCTTACCAAGTTGACAAGCACTGCATTTCTCAGGATGGTGGTCAGCCACTTTGGGTAAACCACGAACGAGGTTTTCCCTACCAATCTTTGCTAGATACTTGAAGTTCAAGTGACTCAACCTCTTGTGCCATAGCCAACTATTTTCGCTCACATTTTTAGCTACAAAATAGAGATTAGTAATACCACATGCAGAATCTAGATCAATAATGTAAAAATTACTCTTACGAATCCCTGTGAGTAGGGTGACTCCAAAAATGCTATCTTTGATAAAGCAGTTTGATGACGTGAAGTTTCAAAACATTCATTTGTCGTAGAATTGAGAAATTGAAAGGAGGTTGTGCTTGAGTCCTTCAACAAGAGAAACCTTCTCAATGGTTAGGTTTTCTCTCCTTATTACACCATATCCAATGGTCTTGCCTTTGTTGTTGTCACCAAAGGTTACAGACGGACCACTTGCTTCAATGACATCTTCAAGTAATGATCTATCTCCAGTCATATGTCTTGAGCAGCCACTGTCAAGATACCATTCATTTTCCTTGGAGTGACCAGCCATTAAGCAGAGGACCTGAAATGTAAACATTAAGAACGAGGTCCCCCTTTATTCCTTGGGTCCTGAAGTTAGCAACCTTTCACGACCCACACCTGTTTGACAGAAGGAGGTTTACTCTTCCTGGCATTGGATGTGAACGGCAAAAGGCATTCTGCTTCCTTGTGACCTAAACCATCACACACAGAGCATTTATGAAAGCTACAAGTATCATGATGTTTTACTAACTCCTTACTTTTCTTAGGAGTTGCATGCGGTTTGGGAGGAGCGATTTCAGCCTTAACAAAGGGAACTGGCTTTGGTTTGACCACATATTTTCTAGGAATGCTCTTCTTGCTTTTGAAGGCAGGAGGAGTGGTCGAAGAAGAAGGGCGGTCAGCCTTGCAGTTGCCAGCACCACCTGTTCCACCAGAAGCGGTTGGAGCAGGGATGCGGCCAACTTCATAAGCCATTTCCTCTGAAGCTACACTCTCAGAATCTTTTGCTTTCATCTGAGAGTTCTTCCCATATTGTTTCTTTGGGTAGACATAATTAAAATTTTGTTGTCCTTTACCCTTAGAATTAGCATGCTTCCCCTTAGAAATTTCTTTAGTTAGTTTCGAAATTTTTTCATTCTTTTCACATCAGGATGCATACTTCTCCTCTTCACCAGATCCAAATCCCAGACCATCTTTAATTCCACTGGGTACTTGGACATCTATAATTTGATCCATGATGAATTTTGACTTGAGTCACCCATCAATAATCTTTTGCTTCTTAAACTTCTAATCTATTTGTTCATATTCTTTTCCAACATTGTCAAATAAAATGGGTTTTTTTTTTTTTTTTGAAATAATATAAAATGGGCATGTTAAACTAATAAAATTAATTTGATCTTTTAAATTTTAGTTTCAAGGCACAATGATATATTTTAAATGGAAGCTTCTATCTCCATCAACTAGTCGCAAAACAAACGTAAGACTTATCGCATTTCATTCTTCATTATGACTTTGGACCAATTTAATAAACCAAAACTCTCACTACAAAGACCCCAATCATTTGTCAAATAATTGTCATAAATTGCTTCGTCATGCTGAAATAGTCCATGCAAAGGGTTTTTGGGGCTGGGAAATGAAATCTTTTGTACCGTTTTTGTATATTATGAATACTGTTGTTAATGATTCAATGATTTGCATCATTCACAATATAAATTAGATCAAGCGTCAGGTGAATGTATGATTTACGTATTCAATAAAAAAATAAACCACTCATGTTTGTTTGGAAAATTTAACATGTCGAATAACTTGGTTTGGTTAAGTCGCGAATCGTGGTTAGACCCGGAAGATCTGCCTAAAAAAATCAACTTTTTCCAAGGTATCCGGTTTCAGTCTAAATCCAAGAAAAAAAAAATCAACTTTGCACTTGATACTCAACTAGTAAGTTAGTCAAAGTCAACATAACAATTTCAAACCAACCCTTCTAGGCCCCATCTTGAATTAAACCAAAAAACGTGGCATAGAAGTTTTACATTATTACTTGTATTCAAATTCTCTAAATCTTTGAAAAATGTAACAAAGTTGTTGAAGATAGTTGACATATTAAGCAAAGGAATCTACCTAGAAACTCCCATATCCCCCACTTTACCTCCATACACTACAAGAATCACAACTCTGCCACTTACATCATCTTTATAATCAAAAACACCACAAGAAATTGCCTAAACACTATTCTTGTTGTACCCTTCAACTCCACAAACATGCCCAGAATCATACTCATTTGGCCTCTTTCTCTGGCGCTGACACTGTTCTTGGTAGCTACCGTCTTAGCTACCAATAACACAGTTTATCCACACTGTCAGGCACAGTGTGGAGAACTAACAGTGTCGTACCCGTTCGGAATCGGGATCGGAACAAACTGTTCGGTTAACCCGTTATTCGACATCACCTGCAACACTTCTTTCAACCCTCCCAGAGCCTTCTTACGCTACACCGATCCAAGCATTCAAGTCTACAACATATCAAACTCGGAATTACGTGTAGCCAACTCTATAGCCAAGAGATGCTACAATGACACAGGCTACATGACTCATAATAAGACGGTTTGGTCAAACTTGGTCAACTCATCATACACGTTCTCGGACAAGAACAAGTTTACAGTCATTGGCTGCAATGATTATGCTGTCATTAGAGGGGAAGACAACGTTCGTAGCATAGCTACTGGCTGTCTTTCCCTCTGCTTCAACTCTGAGGAAGTGACATCTGGCAGCTGCTCGGGAATTGGTTGCTGTCAGACGTCGATTCCGAGGGGTCGGAATTATTACAATACTCACCCCGATCATTGGTCAAATGACACTTCTGTCCGGTCTTTTGATCCTTGTAGTTATGCGTTTCTTGGTGAGGAGAACAAGTTTACCTTTCAGGGGCTGTCGGATTTTACTGATCCGGAGTTTGAGAAAAGGACTTTGGCTAGTGTTCCGATTGTTCTTGATTGGGCGATTGGGAATCTGAGCTGCGCTGATGCTGAAAAGGATAACACCGTCATCTGCCAAGACAATAGTATGTGTGTCAACTCCAGAAGGGGTGTCAATGGAGGGTATATTTGCTTATGCAATTCAGGGTATGAAGGAAATCCATACCTGTATCCAGGTTGCCAAGGTAATTCTTACTAAGTTCTTTCTTGAAAGTTAATATTTCCACCCCTCCTTCTGTTGAGTTCACCGCTTTTTATAATTTAATCTGTCGCACAGTACAATAGATTAAAGCATGAAGAGGGGTGAACTCATTAGAAAAGGGGTGGAAATATTAGCTCTCTTCTTTCTTTCGCCAAAAGATTAGTTTATTCTAATAATATAGTGAATATCTAAGCTCGAATGTGTTGTGGTGCTATTTTTGATAGATATCAATGAATGTGAAGATTCAAATAACAACGCTTGCGAAGAAGGGAGATGCATCAATACTCCGGGAAAGTATATGTGCTCGTGCCCACACGGGTACATTGGAGATGGCTGGAGAAACGGAAGCCGGTGTTCATGTCCACAAGGGTACGTAGATAATGGTTGGAAAACCGGGAAAGGTTGTGTTGCTCAAAAGTCACAGTTCCCGGTACTCAAATACTCTTTAGGTAAGTTCACTTCTCTGCAACCTGTAAAGAAAGATCAAAAGATCAATATTTGCAGACAACTATCTCAGACTCTGATTAGGAGTCAATGTTTGAAAATTTGACCTTTTTTTCTGGGGATGATTTATTTAAGTCTTATGTAAACTACATGTAGGTATTGGAATTGGGGTGTTCTCTCTAATTGTAGGATCGGCTTGGATATATTATGGAATCAAGAAAAGGAAACTCAATACAAGAAGAGAAAAATTCTTTGAGCAAAATGGTGGGTTGTTCTTGAAACAAAAAATTACTTCAAAAGGGAGCAGTGTTGAATCCGTTAAAGTTTTTACAGTCGAAGAGTTGGAGAAAGCCACTGAAAACTACGCCGAACATAGGATCCTAGGACGGGGTGGTTATGGGATCGTCTACAAAGGAATGTTACCGGACAAACGTACAGTTGCAATCAAGAAGTCAAGAATTTTGGATGGGAGTCAAACAGAGCAGTTCATTAACGAGGTGATTATTCTTACCCAAATTAACCACCGGAATGTAGTGAAATTACTCGGGTGTTGTTTGGAAGACGAAGTGCCTTTACTAGTTTATGAATTTGTTTCGAACGATACACTTTGCCACCATATTCATACTCAACCAGGTGGGGCCGCTTGGCTGTGTTTGGACAACAGATTAAGGATTGCTGCAGAAGCAGCCGGTGCACTTGCTTATCTTCACTCTGCAGCTTCCATGCCCATTATACACAGAGATGTGAAGTCTCCTAATATATTATTAGATGAAAATTACACCACAAAAATTTCAGATTTCGGTGCTTCAAGGCTAGTTCCGTTGGATCATTATCAAGTAACTACTTTAGTTCAAGGGACGTTAGGGTATTTGGATCCTGAATATTTCCATACTAGCCAGTTAACTGATAAGAGCGACGTTTATAGTTTTGGGGTGGTTCTTGCAGAGCTTTTAACGGGTCAAAAGGTTCTTGGTGGGGAAAGAATCCCGGAAGAAAGAAATCTAGCCACACATTTTGTTGCTTCTATGAAGCAGAAATGTTTGTTTGAAATTCTTGAGCCTCGAGTAGTTAGGGAGGGGAGTATTGAACAGCTTCAAGCAGTGGCTGAGCTTGTGAAGAGATGTCTTAACCAAAGAAGTGAGGATAGGCCTACGATGAAGGAAGTGGCTATGGAGCTCGAAGGTTTAAGGAAGCTTGCTAAACATCCGTGGGCTGGTAATCAATATGGTCATGAAGAAACGAGGAGCTTAATTCTTGAGAGACAGGAGTCAGACCTTTATACTGTATCTCTGCCTCCTTACAGCGATACTTTTGGAGCGTATACCTCAGAAAGTGCTTTCAGCATGCTTCACAGTCCTCGCTGATCTTTTATGAGCAATATTGATCTTTTCCGGGCATTTGAGAATTACGGACCAACTCTCAGAATCAACCTAAAAAAGTGTACATCCCTTTTTGTGTAGTTACCAATTGTAAGTGTCTTATACCGTAAATACCATTCCATTCTTTATTTTTTTTTTCTATGCAATGAATTTCTGAATATAAGCTATTGTATAACAGCAATCTTATGTGACTAGAACACATTAGTAGGGGTAATGCTACTAATTGTATATATGAATAGTGACAAGCTGCCAGAGGTTGTCAAATGACCTTGTAAACATGTATAATTAATGTCCCAACACATTCACTAACTGTATAAATGAATGTCAGTTTCAGCACGTTGGTTCAGTAGATCTAGTAGTATAAACCAATGTCAGCATGTCAGAATGTCAATGTGTACCAGTATATTGAATGAAATGAACACTGTTTACAGAATGCTAGCATTTTTTCAAGTGGACTTACCAATGTCAGACCAAGTAAACTGCAAAAGCTTCTGATACGAGGTGAAGAGATAGCTTCTAGTTGTAGTAGCCATTCGTAGAATCCATCTTTCATCAAACGAGCCTTTCTTTGCATTTCAAGCTGCACACAAACACTCGTATGAATGCAAACATAACTAGCGGTTAAACATGAAAAGAAGGGAAAAATAGATTTGTGAAAGTCTATAATCTCCTCCAATGATCAGACACATATACGATAAATCCGTTTCTGGGATACTTTGTCAATCTATCAGTTAGAGCATATCATGTACGATTAATTTGTATTTTGCTACCCAAATAGATTAGGATTGAGTTATAATGATATCCCTCTCAGCCATGTTTTTAGGAGATAAAAATAGTGCACCGACCAGTCTGCATATACAGTTCCATGTTCCTATCTGATGATCAAGAAAGACATTTTCGAATCATGTTAAAACCCAACGAAGCTCATATTATATTGTAACGAAAACTTAATTTATCAAATCGAACATAATTTTGAATAATGTTAACGTCTAGACACATTAAATTGCAATGAAAAGTTAACTTTGAAATGGAAATCCTAATAAGTTGATTTACCAGACCCATTTATGAAGAAAAAAAAAACAGATTTCCAAAAGATTTCGTCAAAGAAAAACTGTCTTTAAAAAAAAAGCAGGTCTTAGAATTGCTGCACCATATGAGCATTTAAGTTGACTAACTATATTTAATCTAAGGTATCATTAATGCAAGCAAAACATTTCAAACATACGACATGTTGCGTATTCACACTGAAATTTATGTATGCAGTCAAATTTTACTTTTATCTCCATTTTGCGTACGTGTTTTTCAAAGTCTTGAAGTTGAAACTGAGGATCGCGTCAAGAAAAGTTTTAATGTCAACACCTATGTATTTTAGCTAAAGACTCACAGGTCTTGTATATGGTAGGGTATAAGACTAAAAGGTGTTAAGTCATATACCATTTTAATAATTGCTCCTATATGTATCACCATTTATCTAAAGAGAAGATGTAATAAGATTCCCTTAAAATCAAACTATTCGGGTTTGACTCGAGAAATCTCAAGTAAGTCTCCGTAGATTGCTTTTCCGATCAATCTTGAGTCAAGAATGAGGCCGGTGTAACAAGGAAATGAGCTGAAAGTTAAGATAAGCATTTGACAAGTAAATGAGCTGAAAACGATTGGTCAAAAAAGTACTAGCTAGTATTCGATATTTAATTTTATATGTGAGATCTACCTTTTGAAAATTCATTATACACTTGATTACGGAACTTTTTCCAACAACATTTCACGAAGACACCGTATACAAGTTCTTGGAATCTGTCGAGAGGGGTAATATTGTCTTTTAAGTTTTCTCCCCTTAGACCATCCACTATGGTGACTCTCCAAGTGAGAGTCACCCCCCAAAAGAAAAAAAAAAAAATGAAAAAGCAAAGGAAAGTCACGACCGAGCATGACTCCGGGCAATCAGCCAACCGGCGGTTGACCCCGGTTGGGCATTTTCTTTTTTTTTTTTTTTTTTGATTAAATTATTTTGATTTTGTATTTATATAAATATATTTTTAAAAATAATATATTTTATATATTAATTTTATTTTTAAAAGGTTGGGTTGGGTTGGGTTGGGTCGAGTCGGCTGATGGGAGTATAAATTATATAAGGTTGGGTTGGATTGGGTTGGATGAGAGAAATTAATATTTTATTTGAGGTTGGGTTGGGTCAGGGTCACTACAGTGGATGGTCTTATTCATACCACTTCATTTCTATCCCTCTCTCCTCCACCTCAGCTCCACGTCATCAGTTATCAAAAACACAACTTCAAACAATTTTATCCCCATTCATGACAAAAGTCATCAGTTTCTCTCTCCTACTTTTTATTAATAATGATAGTTTTTTCAATATTTTTGTATTTTTATTATTTTTTATATGTTGATTACAATTTTTGTAAAAAAAAAAAATTAATTTCACAAAAATATAACACGTGTCACCCGCTAATTGACCTAAAAAAAAAAAAACATTCACCGTGAAGCTCGGCGTCTGCCAACTTCACAATATTAAAAGTCATTCATAACTTTTGTTTATGTCATGAATGGAGAATGACACAATGCCACGGAGGATCATGACTCCACTCCACGGCGTGAGTGTAGATGCTCTTAGGGGATGTTTGTCTAGACTGCAACAAGCCTACTTTTGGCTAAAAGTCTAATTCAAATACACATTTCTTGCATCAATGTGTTAGATTGTCTATAAGGAGGGATCAAAACACTAACCTTGTTCCCAACAAAAGGGAGAATTGTACCTTTTTGATCCTTAAACTATTTTAATTGGGACATTTTAGTCCTTAAACTATTTTTTAAGCCTTTCATCCTTGAACTATTTTAATTGGGACCTTTTAATCCTTCCCTTAAAACTTCCGTCCATCAACCGTTAATTGAACCTTTTCGTAAAGAGTTCAATAGGCCAGTGACCTTTTAGGTACTTAACTCCGTTGTGAAACTATTTTTTTATTTTATTTTTTATAAATTTGAACATCTATATAATATATAAAAGCAGAAACATTTCAAGACCATATAGCTCGCCACGTGGAATTCCAAGTCAGCTCTATGTTCACCAATTATTAGACGCCATGTGTTACATTCAATGAAGAGTTTTATTTTAGATTTTGATTTAAACACAAATTTTAGCTTTTAAATGCAAACAAAATACTTTTAAACGTAATAAATTCAAACTACAGCTGTTCAACTACTTCATCCGAAAGAATATGATGGTGGTAGAAAGTAGAAACATTGTCTTGGAGCATGCACTGATTTCTCTTATCATTATCCCCCATATTAGATTTTAGATTATTAGATTAGTTTGTTTTATATTTTTATATATTATATAGAAACTAAAGAAGTTGTATTTTTAGTGTGTATTTTAAAATAAATTTTGGACATTTATTTAGAAACGAAAGAAGTAGTATTTTTAGTGTGTATTTTAAAATTTTGTAGGTACTAAAATGAATGATTTTTTTCAAATGTAAGAATCATTTTAAAAAATTTAATTTTAATCTAGAAAAAATAATAAACATTCTTTTAATTTATTTTCAAAATTTTATATTTGTAAACACATAATGAATTATGAAAAAAAATTAAATAAAAAAATTTAAAAGAACATTTATTTTGAGACAATAATTTTCATTCAATATATATAATATATAAAAGCAAAAACATTTCAAGACCATATAGCTCGCCACGTGGAATTTCAAGTCAGCTCTATGTTCACATAATGAATTTTGAAAAAAAAATTAAATAAAAAAATTTAAAAGAACATTTATTTTGAGACAATAATGGTCATTCAATCTATATAATATATAAAAGCAGAAACATTTCAAGACCATACAGCTCGTCACGTGGAATTCCAAGTCAGCTCTATGTTCACCAATTATTAGCCGCCATGTGTCACATTCAATGAAGAGTTTTATTTTAGATTTTGATTTAAACACAAATTTTAGCTTTTAAATCCAAACAAAATATTTTTAAACGTAATAAATTCAAACTACAAAATACTCAACTACTTCATTCGAAAGAATGTGATGGTGGTAAAAAGTAGAAACATTGTCTTGGAGCATGCACTGATTTCTCTTATCATTATCCCCCATATTAGATTTTAGATTATTAGATTAGTTTATTTTATATTTTTATATATTATATAGAAACGAAAGAAGTAGTATTTTAAGTGTGTATTTTAAAATAAAATTTGGACATTTATTTAGAAACGAAAGAAGTAATATTTTTAGTGTGTATTTTAAAATTTTGTAGGTACTAAAATGAAAGATTTTTTTCAAAATTTAAGAATCATTTTAAAAAATTTAATTTTAATCTAGAAAAAATAATAAACATTCTTTTAATTCATTTTTAAAATTTTAGATTTGTAAAAATATAATGAATTTTGAAAAAAAAAATTAAATAAAAAAATTTAAAAGAACATTTATTTTGAGACAATAATGGTCATTCAATCTATATAATATATAAAAGCAGAAACATTTCAAGATCATACAGCTCGTCACGTGGAATTCCAAGTCAGCTCTATGTTCACCAATTATTAGCCGCCATGTGTCACATTCAATGAAGAGTTTTATTTTAGATTTTGATTTAAACACAAATTTTAGCTTTTAAATCCAAACAAAATATTTTTAAACGTAATAAATTCAAACTACAGCGGTTCAACTACTTCATCCGAAAGAATGTGATGGTGGTAAAAAGTAGAAACATTGTCTTGGAGCATGCACTGATTTCTCTTATCATTATCTCCCATATTAGATTTTAGATTATTAGATTAGTTTATTTTATTGGATTAAATTTAATTTGTTTAAATTGTATTATTCTCTCTATCCAAAAATGAATAATTTTTTTCAAAATTTAATAATCATTTTAAAAAATTTAATTTTAATCTAGAAAAAAAAATAAACATTCTTTTAATTCATTTTCAAAATTTTAGTTTGTAAAAATATAATGAATTATGAAAAAAAATTAAATCAAAAAATTTAAAAGAACATTTATTTTGAGACAATAATGGTCATTCAATCTATATAATATATAAAAGCAGAAACATTTCAAGACCATACAGCTCGCCACGTGGAATTTCAAGTCAGCTCTATGTTCACCAATTATTAGCCGTCATATGTCACATTCAATGAAGAGTTTTATTTGAGATTTTGATTTAAACACAAATTTTAGCTTTTAAATCCAAACAAAATATTTTTAAACGTAATAAATTCAAATTACAGCGGTTCAACTACTTCATTCGAAAGAATATGATGGTGGTAGAAAGTAGAAACATTGTCTTGGAGCATGCACTGATTTCTCTTATCATTATCCCCCATATTAGATTTTAGATTATTAGATTAGTTTATTTTATATTTTTATATATTATATAGAAACGAAAGAAGTAGTATTTTTAGTGTGTATTTTAAAATAAATTTTGGACATTTATTTAGAAACGAAAGAAGTATTTTTAGTGTGTATTTTAAAATTTTGTAGGTACTAAAATGAATGATATTTTTCAAAATTTAAGAATCATTTTAAAAAATTTAATTTTAATCCAGAAAAAATAATAAATATTCTTTTAATTCATTTTCAAAATTTTATATTTGTAAACATATAATGAATTATGAAAAAAAATTAAATCAAAAAATTTAAAAGAACATTTATTTTGAGACAATAATGGTCATTCAATCTATCTATATAATATATAAAAGTAAAAAACATTTCAAGACCATACAGCTCACCACGTGAAATTTCAAGTCAGCTCTATGTTCACCAATTATTAGCCACCATGTGTCACATTCAATGAAGAGTTTTATTTTAGATTTTGATTTAAACACAAATTTTAGCTTTTAAATGCAAACAAAATATTTTTAAACGTAATAAATTCAAACTACAGCGGTTCAACTACTTCATCCGAAAGAATGTTATGGTGGTAGAAAGTAGAAACATTGCCTTGGAGCATGCACTGATTTCTCTTATCATTATCCCCCATATTAGATTTTAGATTATTAGATTAGTTTATTTTATATTTTTATATATTATATAGAAACGAAAGAAGTTGTATTTTAGTGTGTATTTTAAAATAAATTTTGGACATTTATTTAGAAACGAAAGAAGTAGTATTTTTAGTGTGTATTTTAAAATTTTGTAGGTACTAAAATGAATGATTTTTTTCCAATTTAAGAATCATTTTAAAAAAAATTAATTTTAATCTAGAAAAAATAATAAACATTCTTTTAATTCATTTTCAAAATTTTATATTTGTAAACATATAATGAATTATGAAAAAAAAATTAAATCAAAAAATTTAAAAGAACATTTATTTTGAGACAATAATGGTCTTTCAATCTATCTATATAATATATAAAAGCAGAAACATTTCAAGACCATACAGCTCGCCACGTGGAATTTCAAGTCAGCTCTATGTTCACCAATTATTAGCTGCCATGTGTCACATTCAATGAAGAGTTTTATTTTAGATTTTGATTTAAACACAAATTTTACCTTTTAAATTCAAACAAAATATTTTTAAACGTAATAAATTCAAACTACAGCGGTTCAACTACTTCATCCGAAAGAATGTGATGGTGGTAGAAAGTAGAAACGTTGTCTTGGAGCATGCAATGATTTCTCTTATCATTATCTCCCATATTTGATTTTAGATTATTAGATTATTTTATTTTATATTTTTAAATATTATATAGAAACGAAAGAAGTTGTATTTTTAGTGTGTATTTTAAAATAAATTTTGGACATTTATTTAGAAACAAAAGAAGTAGTATTTTTAGTGCGTATTTTAAAATTTTGTAGGTACTAAAATGAATGATTTTTTTCAAAATTTAAGAATCATTTTAAAAAAATTAATTTTAATCAAGAAAAAATAATAAACATTCTTTTAATTCACTTTCAAAATTTTAGATTTGTGAAAATATAATGAATTATGAAAAAAAAGTAAATCAAAAAATTTAAAATAACATTTATTTTGAGACAATAATGGTCATTCAATCTATATAATATATAAAAGCAGAATCATTTCAAGACCATACAGCCCGCCACGTGGAATTCCAAGTCAGCTCTATGTTCACCAATTATTAGCAGCCATGTGTTACATTCAATGAAGAGTTTTATTTTAAATTTTGATTTAAACACAAATTTTAGCTTTTAAATGCAAACAAAATATTTTTAAACGTAATAAATTCAAACTACAACGGTTCAACTATTTCATCCGAAAGAATATGATGGTGGTAGAAAGTAGAAACATTGACTTGGAGTATGCACTGATTTCTCTTATCATTATCTCCCATATTAGATTTTAGATTATTAGATTAGTTTATTTTATATTTTTATATATTATATAGAAACGAAAGAAGTAGTATTTTAAGTGTGTATTTTAAAATAAAATTTGAACATTTATTTAGAAACGAAAGAAGTAGTATTTTTAGTGTGTATTTTAAAATTTTGTAGGTATTAAAATGAATGATTTTTTCAAAATTTAAGAATCATTTTAAAAAATTTTATTTTAATCTAGAAAAAATAATAAACATTCTTTTAATTCATTTTCAAAATATTAGACTTGTAAAAATATAATGAATTTTGAAAAAAAAATTAAATCAAAAAATTTAAACGAACATTTATTTTGAGACAATAATGGTCATTCAATCTATATAATATATAAAAGCAGAAACATTTCAAGACCATACAGCTCGTCACGTGGAATTCCAAGTCAGCTCTATGTTCACCAATTATTAGCCGCCATGTGTCACATTCAATGAAGAGTTTTATTTTAGATTTTGATTTAAACACAAATTTTAGCTTTTAAATCCAAACAAAATATTTTTAAACGTAATAAATTCAAACTACAGCGGTTCAACTACTTCATCCGAAAGAATGTGATGGTGGTAAAAAGTAGAAACATTGTCTTGGAGCATGCACTGATTTCTCTTGTCATTATCACCCATATTAGATTTTAGATTATTAGATTAGTTTATTTTAGTGGATTAAATTTAATTTCTTTAAATTGTATTATTCTCTTCATTCTAAAATGAATGATTTTTTTCAAAATTTAAGAACCATTTTAAAAAATTTAATTTTAATCTAGAAAAAATAATAAACATTCTTTTAATTCATTTTCAAAATTTTAGATTTGTAAAAATATAATTGGTAGGCTAAATCGCACACCTACTAAATTACTACAAGGACTCCAAATAATGTAGATAGTGAAAGTCCAGGATCGAACTCAGGGAACAGTATTGTACACGATCAAGTCACGCACACAAATGGGGGGTTTTTGTTTGTTGAATAATTATAATCCTAAAACGGGAATTAAAATCTAAGTTATGAATAACAATGTAAAAGAACACTTTGGATATGCAAAATTATCCCCGTCTATCAATCAATATCACTGGAACGATTCTTTCTTTCTTCTCCCTAATTACTTGATCACAAGATGTAAAATCTCTATCTCTTCTTTGTTAATAATTACTAGCGGAGACACGCTCAACTAATAATCCTAATCAATACCAAAACCTAGCCGACACGGTCAAGATTCAAAGTATTAATCGATGAAAGATTTAAGAGATTAAGATCAAGAAATTAACCTATTATTATTTCAAATAGAATCAAAGCCAATTTTACTTTAATTACAATCCAAGATGAAACATTCAAGAATTGCAAGGATGCTACAATGATAACCCTAGTCCGACACGATAAGAGGGAAATCTAGCAATAATCAATTCAAAGGATTAAGGGATTGATCAATTTCTCAAAACCCTAGAAATTGATTTTGAATTAAGAACAAGTAAAATTGCAATTAGGGAAGAACAATCAAAAGAAATCAAACCTCAATTGAAAGTCAAGATGGTTCAAAGATTACAAATCCAAAGCAAGAGAACTTAGCCTTCCATGGAGATTCAAAGCTTGAATATTGTTTTGAAAAGCTAATGAAAGATAAGATCCCCCAAAAGACTGCTGAGAGAAAGTATTTATACTTCCTCCCTAAACCCTAGCTAAAAAGGAAAAGAAAATAAATTAAAAATAAAGAAAATTGCAAAATTACGTCATTCCAGCGATCAGGGCACGACTCGTCCCTAGGGTCACGAGTCGTCCCTTGGTCTTCCTTCAATGGGGACGAGTCGTGATGTGGGGGACGACTCGTCCCAGTCTGCAGCCCTCTCTGAACCTGGCGTCCCCCCTTTGGGGAATAGTTGGGCCAAAGGGGGACGACTCGTCCCCTGAACTAAAATCACTGATTTCTTCACATTTTCTCTTCAGTCCTTGGCTCGCTTCCGAACCACCTTGGCTTGACTTCCATGAAGTAACTTTGATGAACTTTGAGCAACACTTGAGGACCAAAAACACTTACATCCAAAGACTATCTAAGAATTCTCTCAATTTACATCTTTTATCTCAAAATCCTCACAATACATAATATCACTCAAAAGACATCAAACCAAACAAATTACATGGAAATAACACAAAATAATACCGGAAAACATAGGAATTACATAGAACAAATCCGTGTTATCAAATACCCCCACGCTTAGACCATTACTCGTCCCTGAGTAATATCCTAAACTCCAATCTAGCACCGGCCTAAAACAGATGCATGGAGGGTATTGATTCCTAGTCTCCTCTAATCCGCCAACAAGTCAATCAAAAGTCACAACAGAGTACAAGAAACTCCGTCTCCTTATATCACCAATAAATATGATCAATGAAAACAAATGACCTTAACTTGATACCAACTCCCAAAATAACAGTATCCAAGCTAAGGTCCTCACACAAAAGCCAAGGGGAACTAAATATAACCTACGTTTCCCTCACGCTTGGCTCTCACTACATCATCCCTCAAAATAAAAGTTGTTCGGGTGTTAATCCCTCACAACTACCTCATGAAAACAAACTCCTACACCCCCTTATAACTCCAGAATGAATGAGGATTTCTAACCTATCTCCTCTACCCGAACCTCCTACACCAAAATGAAAATCCTAACCCGAAACTCCGAACCCCCCTTATGACTTCAACACCGGTGAATTAACGGATAGAAAGAATTTCACTCACTCACCTTTTGCCTAGGTGTCGTTTCCGGTTTTCACCTAGCCTCTCGTTTTTTTTTTTTTTTTTTTTTTTTTTTAATCAAAAGAAACTGTACAGATACAAACATCCCCCATACCCCCACGCTTAAACTACACAGTGTCCTCAATGTGTGTGCAACAATAAAAGTGCTAGGACAATAAAAGCGTAAAAGGGAAAAAAATAATACCATCACTGAGGTAGCCACTGCCACGCCTGCCACTGCCACTGTGGGTACTGCCACTGATCAGCTGATTGCGGCTGCGAACTAGAACTCTCGCCAGGAGCAGGCATCCGTCTAGATGCACGCCTCATCTCCCGGGCCTCACTACGGGATAACAAAGTGGCATACTGCTCATCCGCCACAGGAACATAAGCGGAAGGTCCCTGCTGCTGCATCATCCAGGACTCCATCTGTCGCTGGCGGCTATCCATCGCAACCTGTCTGTCCTGTATCTCCTCCAAAGAATCGCCATACTCCGCCCACCTCCTATCCTCAAAAGCTACCCGGCTCATGAACCTCTGATCCTCATAAGCATATCTATCCCGGGTCCTCCTGTCCTCATAGGCATATCTCCCAACCTGCTCATCAATAAATGCCCTCATCTCATCCCATTGATTAAACGAGCCATGCTGGCCCTGGTTATGCTCTTCTTCACCGTGACCACCCTGCTCCTGCTCCTGATCCTCATCATCGTCCTCTTCAACATTATCCATCACATCCTCTACCCCGGGCATACGCCACTGCCTGGCCTGTGTGCCACTCGGAAATGCGGCTCCTGCCGTGCAAATAACCGTCCTCCTCGGATCACCATACTCAAATAATAAGGAAAGGTTGCCCGCGCCCCTTGGGTTCCTCGCAAACTTGTCATATTGAATAAGCCACTCTCTCGAATATAGACTCGTGCCCCCTGTCAACTTTACCGCCTCGGGCTTTAACTCTCCAACACAAGCTGCAGCAATCAAAGATATCATCCCTCCTACAGAAATGTTGCCCTTTTTGGTTAGGGCGAACGCCTCACATCTCTTCATAAAGATATCCACCCAATCCGGAATGACCTGATAACTCCTTAACCCCGTGCGCAAAAGATTTATCATAGCAAGATTTAATTGCGCAGGCTCCCCGTTCGCCAACCAAGTCATAGCCAAACCTCTATAAAACAACTTCCAAGCCGGGTGGGAAAAAGAAGAAGCTCTAAGATATTTTTTTTATGCAAGGCAGTCCCGTGAGCTCCGTAAAGAAAAAACAACTAGCTCCATCAGCATCCAACCAGCTTCCCCTCGGTTGGTCCACCCCCAGGATTTCCCTCAACTCATCGTAGGACACTCTATAAACTACATCATCAACTTGAACCCGAATAGTATTGGCATTTGCCCCCTTTCCTACCTCCACGGTCGAAAGAAATTCAAGAGTATATCTCAAATAAGTGTCCGTTCTCTTCCCCAAGAAAGTACTCAACCCGGCTTGGTTCATTAACTCTGCAACTAAGGTTTCTAAACCCAAAGCTCTTAACACCGGTTCATGGAGGAAGGTGGTGACTTGAATTTTCCTACTCTCCAAATTCCGCCACCTTTTCTTTTGAGCGGAAGACAAATTGAGCAATCCCATATATGGCAAGGAAGCATTAGGGGGAGGGGGATCATTTGGGACCTCGGATTGGGTAGATATTCTACCTCTTTTGTTGCCACCCCCTCTAGCATCTCTTCCCCTAGAAGACATTGTTTTCAACACCACCAATTAACTACAAATCCTCCACAAAAATTCAAGAAAGACAACCCGCCACAACAACAAACAACAATCTCCTTCAATTCCCAACCGAACCACCAAACTACAATTTCAACAAGTCCCAAGTATTTAAAGTGCAAGAGATGAAGTTGAAATTTTACCTTCTTAAATCACCCAAGCAGTCAAAATCCTTCCTTGTATCCTCCTTTGTAGCACCCACAAATTTTTACCCAGAAATTTTCGAATTTGAAATCTAGGGCTTGGAGAAATTTTCGAAATTTGGTGAATTGAAGGTCAAAATTGAAGAGGGTGGGTCGGAATTAGGGAAAGATGGTGGGTTAGGGCTTGGATTTCGAAGAAAAGAGAGAGATTTGGTGGAATTTTCGGCTTTGGTGTAGAGAGAGAAAGCTTGGTGCTTTAATGGTGTTTGAAGGTTTTGAAGATGGAGAAAGAGAGGGTGAGCCTCGGTTTTGGGTAGGTAAGGGTAGGAGGGTGAAGGTTTTGGTTGTAAGGGGTGGAGAGTGGTGGATTTGGTGGGTGGTAATGGTGGCTTTGGTGGTGTTTTGTAGAGAGAGAAAGAAGAAAGAAGAGGAGGCACGACTTGGAAGAAGGAAAAGGGGAGGGGACGACTGCCTTAGGGTTAAAACCCTCTGTTTTCTTTTTTTTTTTTTTTTTTTTGAGCATTTTTTTTTTGAAGCCCAGGGGACGAGTCGTCCCTTGGGTCACGAGTCGTGCCATTTTGCCCCCCTTCTGAACCTGGCGTCCCCCCTTTGGGGAATACTTCCCTTTGTCCTGGGGACGAGTCGTCCCCTGAGCCAATTCCACCCTTTTTTTTTTTTTTTTTTTTTTTCAGAACAGGCCCAGAGGTTGATCTTTTCTCCTTGCTACTCCCTGCACAACACCACTAAAACAAATACCTTTAATAGCACCAATTCAATCCATGATGAAAAAGATAAAATACAACAAACTAAAAAAAACTAAAAATGATGATTAAATCCCGGGTTGCCTCCCGGTTAGCCGCCCTTCTTTAACGTCTTTAGCTAGACCTAATGCGGGTAAGCCCCGGCTAGCATCAAAGTTTAAGTCCTTGACAAGACTCAAGAAAGAAGGTCTACTCATAACTAGGATTTTGGAGATAATGCACCTCCATATCCTCATTTATTCCCACGCCATCATGATACAATTTTAGGCGTTGACCATTCACTTTAAAAACCTTGTCTCCGGAGAGACTACCAATCTCAACCGCACCATGCGGATATACCTCCCTCACAATAAAAGGTCCGTTCCACCGCGACCTTAGCTTTCCGGGAAACAACCGGAGACGGGAATCAAATAAAAGGACTTTTTGACCAACCTTAAAGTCCTTTCTATTGATCATTTTATCATGCCAAGCTTTTGCCCGCTCCTTATAGAGTTGGTTGTTCTCGTAGGCTTCTCTCCTAATCTCATCCAACTCACTTAATTGCAATTTTCTCTCCTCACCGGACCCATCTAGGTTCATATTGAACTTTTTTATGGCCCAAAATGCTCTATGCTCCAACTCCACCGGTAAGTGACAAGGCTTTCCTAACACTAACCGATATGGGGACATACCGATAGGTGTCTTGTAAGCCGTCCGGTAGGCCCACAAAGCATCATCGAGTCTAAGACTCTAATCCTTCCTAGACGGATTCACGGTTTTCTCAAGAATAGACTTGATCTCCCGGTTGGACACCTCCGCTTGGCCATTAGTTTGGGGGTGATAGGCGGTCGAAATCTTATGAGTAATATGGTATTTCTTAACCAAAGCTTCGACCGTCCTATTACAAAAATGGGTCCCCCTATCACTAATGATGGACCTAGGCATACCAAACCTACTCACAATGTTGGTCTTAAGGAAATTGACCACTACCCGTAAATCATCGGTGCGTGTGGGGATTGCTTCAACCCACTTGGAAACATAGTCAACCGCCAACAAGATGTACAAGAAGCCAAAAGAATTGGGAAAAGGACCCATAAAGTCGATTCCCCATACGTCAAAAATCTCACAATTTAAGACGAAGTGTTGTGGCATCTCATCACGTCGACCAATGTTACCAACTCTTTGACACCTATCACAAGATTTGCAAAAATTATATGCATCATAGAACATGGTAGGCCAATAAAAACCACTCTCAAGCACTTTCCTCACCGTGTTTCTAGCACCGAAATGACCACCGCATGCATACCCATGACAAAATCTAAGGATATAATGAATCTCACTATCGGCTACACACTTACGGATCACTTGGTCCGCACAATGCCTCCACAAATAAGGCTCATCCCACACATAATATTTTGCCTCACTCCAAATTTTATCCTTCTTAGATTTATTAAGTCCCGGAGGGAACTTTTGAGACACAAGAAAATTGACCAAATCTGCATACCACGGTGCAGACGACTGAACCACCCAAAGAGACTCATCGGGAAACTCACCCCGAGTTGAACAATGATTAGAGGGCTCATCCTCTTTAAGCACAAGACGACTCAAATGATCGGCCACAAGATTCTCGGCCCCCTTCTTATCTTTCACCTCGATATCAAATTCACTCAATAAAAGGATCCACCTAATAAGTCTAGGTTTCGCCTCTTTCTTGGTCATAAGATACTTAAGAGCAGCATGGTCGGTGTAAACAATGACTTTGGTGCCTAAAAGATATGACCGAAACTTCTCAAGAGCAAACACAACCGCCAACAACTCCTTCTCGGTTGTAGTATAATTCCTTTGGGCATCATTGAGGGTCATAGAAGCATAATAAATGACATGGGAAGCCCTCTCAACCTTTTGACCCAAAACAGCCCCAACTGCATATCACTAGCATCGCACATGATCTCGAAGGGGCGAGACCAATCGGGTGCTTGGATTATGGGGGTTGTGGTCAACCTAGACTTCAACTCATCAAACGCCCCCTTACACCTCTCATCAAAATGAAATTCAACTTCTTTTTGTAATAAAGTGCATAGAGGAGAGGCGATTTTTGAAAAATCCTTTATGAAGCGCCGGTAAAACCCCGCATGACCGAGGAATGACCGGACCTCACGCACATTTGTGGGATAGGGGAGGGAAGAAATGACATCAATTTTCGCCTTATCAACCTCTATGCCTTTCTTTGACACCACATGACCCAACACAATGCCTTGCTCAACCATAAAATGGCATTTTTCATAATTCAAAACCAAGTTTGTTTCAATGCAACGGTCCAAGACAAGAGCAAGGTGAGCAAGGCATTGGTTGAATGAGTCTCCATGAACAGTGAAATCGTCCATGAAGACCTCCATGAAATTCTCAACAAAGTCGGAAAAGATGCTCATCATACACCTTTGAAAAGTCGCAGGTGCATTACACAATCCGAACGGCATCCTCCGGTATGCAAAGGTGCCAAAAGGGCAAGTAAACGTAGTTTTCTCTTGGTCTTCCGGGGCAATAGGTATTTGAAAATACCCGGAATACCCATCAAGAAAACGATGTCACGCCCTTCCGGCTAACCTTTCAAGCATTTGATCAATGAATGGGAGGGGAAAATGATCCTTACGTGTTACCTCATTAAGGCGCCGCAGGTCGATGCAAACTCGCCAACCCGTTTGCTCCCGGATTGGCACCAACTCTCCCTTATGATTTATTGAGACGGTGATCCCGCCTCGCTTTGGAACACACTGAGTGGGACTGACCCACTTGCTGTCGGATATGGGGTAACTGATCCCCATCTGCATTAACTTCAGCACCTCCTTTTTTACCACCTCCATCATTGGTGGATTCATCCTCCTTTGCGGTTGCTTGACCGGCTTTGCATCATCTTCTAGAACAATCTTGTGTGTACACAAAGATGGACTTATGCCCTTGAGATCGGCAATAGTCCACCCAATCGCCTCCTTCCTTGTCCGAACCACCTCTACCAATTTCTCTTCCTGCACCTCATTCAGCTTGCTTGAGATCACCACCGGCAACGTATCATTCTCTCCCAAGTAAACATACTTCAACCCCTCCGGTAGGGTCTTCAACTCGAGCTCAGGTGCCTTTTCAATAGACGGCACGGGTTTCCCTGGCGGAATCTCTAACTGCATCTTCACATACCCCGGAGTATCACCTGATAAGCTCATTACTGCTTCCTTCAGACTATCGGAAACTTCAAAATCCAACTCCGCCAACCCCAAGGCATTCTCTAAAACCGCCTTCAAATCATCATTGGTGCTACTCACCTCAAAAACATCCTCTACCACAGGCTCAATTACATCCATGAAACATAATGAGTGAACGTCCTTTGGGTATTTCATGGAGTCAAAGATGTTGAACTCCATGACCTGCCCATCGAACTCCATAGACAACGAACCATTGGCCACATCCAACTTGGTTCTAGCTGTAGACATGAAAGGCCTTCCAAGAAGAATGGGGGCCTTAGGATCAGAATCCATATCCAACACGTAAAAGTCGGTAGGAAAAATCATCTTACCAACCCGGACGAGAACATCCTCTACTAACCCCTTCGGATAAGCGTTGGACCGGTCAGCCAGCTGTATAATTACCCGGGTGTCTTGCAATGGCCCCAATTTTAGGTTCTCAAACAATGTGTAAGGCATCACATTGATTGAAGCCCCTAAATCGAGCATTGCCTTGTGCTCCGATGAATCCCCTAGAGAAATAGGGATCACAAACATTCCCGGATCATTACACTTCTTAGGCAGCTTCCTCTGATAAACGGCAGAAACATGCTCATAAACCTTAGCCTTTTTCTGACTCCTCAACCTCTGGTCTCTCTTAGTGGTACACAGCTCCTTCAGAAACTTGGCATACCTCGGGACAGTCTGAAGAAGGTCCAGGAACGGAATGTTCACCTCAAGCCTCTTGAAAGTATCAAAAATTGCCTTGTCAGGCTCAGGTTTCCTCGTCTCTCTCAAGGCTTGAGGGAACGGCACATCTGGCTCTACTACTGGTGGCACTGTCTCAGATGCAGTACCTTTCTCTTCCACGACTTTTTCTGTCGGCTCAGTCTTCTCAACCTCTAACTCCGGTTCCTCGTTGATCACTGTGTCTATCAACTCCTTACCACTCCTCAGTGTTATGGCACTCACATTCTTCTGGTTTGGATTCGGTTCAGTCCTTGATGGCAACTTTCCCGAATTCTGAGCCTCCAACCTACCAACAGCATCTGCAATCTGCCCCATCTGTCTCTCCAAACCACTAAGACTCGTATCAGTCCTCTGCTGATACTGCTGAAGATTGCCGATACTCGTATCAGTCCTCTGCTGATACTGCTGCAGACCGCTGGATAATGTGCTCATACTCTGAGCAAGAGTACGAAACATATCTTACGCCCTCCTGCGGTGGCTGCTTCTTCTTCTTCTTCTTTTGAACTGTTATTCTTCAGCGAATCTTGCTTCGGCTTCTGCATAGGTGGCCTAAACTGCACTGACTGCTGAACCGGCAGAAAACCCCGCGGATTACCAAACTGATTACCGAATTGCGGCTGCTGTGCCCCATTCGGATTAGACCAACTGAACCCAGGGTGATTCTTCCAGTTCGGGTTGTAAGTATTCTGTCTCTGGCCTCCGAAACCCACTGCATTCACATCTTCATACTCACCCGTTTGTAAAGTCGGACACGAATCCGTCGGATGAGTCACATCGTAACAAATACCACACTGCTTCGGCGGCTGCCCCAACATCATTGACTTCATCATACTCTTGATGTCCTCGACATCAGTTTTAAGTTGATCCGCTACCCCACTACTGGACCCAGCTGCATTGACTTGTCTGACACTTGACCTCAAACCATGTGTCCGGGTACTCTTCGCTAGCTCCTCCAATAATTTCTGAGCTTCCGCAGTAGTCTTGTTCAGTATGCTACCCCCACATGAAGAGTCAACCATTCGCTTGTCCTGATTCGTGAGCCCTCCGCGGAAATACATAATCAGTTGATCAGCATCATACCCGTGGTAGGGACAACTCCGAGTGAGTGTATGAAATCTGTTGAAGTAATCATAGAAGGATTCATCCCCCTTCTGCTCCATATTACTTATGTCCCTTTTCATCACATTGATTTGATTCACCGGGAAGAACTCATCCAAGAAAGCCTCCTTTAACATCTGCCAGGTGGTAATGCTGTTCGGGGCCAGGTGGTAGTACCATACATTGGCCCTGTCCTTCAATGTGAAAGAGAAAGCTCGGAGTAGAAGCTGCTCAATTGGGAGATCTGAAGGCTTCATACTGTTGCATACTTGCACAAATTGGGAAACATGCTGATTCGGGTTTTCACCGGGTAGCCCACTGAAGCTAGGCAATTGATTTAGAAGCCCCGGTTTCAACTCAAATGTGACTCCCGCCGTCAACTCAAATGTGACTCCCGCCGGTAATGCCGGAAAAGTAACTGCCTGCGGTTGCTCCGTCCAATTTGGAGCGGTTTTCTCTCTAAGTGTCTGCGCTGCTCTATCCCCCATCTCTGTCTCCCCACTATTATAGTTCAACCTCCTGTTTGCTTTACGTCTTTTCCTGAAAGAACGTTCTATTTCTGAATCAAGAGGCACAAGTAAATTATTAGTAAAACGGGTGTGCACCATGCACGGTTACACACCACAAGAGAGCAGGGTATATCACTTAGCAGATAACACAAATACTAAAATAAAAATAAATAAAAAGAAAAAGAAATAGATTAAGAACAGAATATGATCGTAAACAATTACACCGTTCCCCGGCAACGGCGCCAAAATTTGGTAGGCTATATCGCACACCTACTAAATTACTACAAGGACTCCAAATAATGTAGATAGTGAAAGTCCAGGATCGAACTCAGGGAACAGTATTGCACACGATCACGTCACGCACACAAATGGGGGGTTTTTGTTTGTTGATTAATATAATCCTAAGACGGGAATTAAAATCTAAGTTATGAATAACAATGTAAAAGAACACTTTGGATACGCAAAATTATCCCCGTCTATCAATCAATATCACCGGAATGATTCTTTCTTTCTTCTCCCTAATTACTTGATCACAAGATGTAAAATCTCTATCTCTTCTTTGTTAATAATTACTAGCGGCGACACGCTCAACTAATAATCCTAATCAATACCAAAACCTAGCCGACACGGTCAAGATTCAAAGTATTAATCGATGAAAGATTTAAGAGATTAAGATCAAGAAATTAACCTATTATTATTTCAAATAGAATCAAAGCCAATTTTACTTTAATTACAATTCAAGATGAAACATTCAAGAATTGCAAGGATGCTACAATGATAACCCTAGTCCGACACGATAAGAGGGGAATCTAGCAATAATCAATTCAAAGGATTAAGGGATTGATCAATTTCTCAAAACCCTAGAAATTGATTTTGAATTAAGAACAAGTAAAATTGCAATTAGGGAAGAATAATCAAAAGAAATCAAACCTCAATTGAAGGTCAAGATGGTTCAAAGATTACAAATCCAAAGCAAGAGTTTTAGCCTTCCATGGAGATTCAAAGCTTGAATATTGTTTTGAAAAGCTAATAAAACATAAGATAACCTAAAAAGACTGCTAAGAGAAAGTATTTATACTTCCTTCCTAAACCCTAGCTAAAAAGAAAAAGAAAATACATTAAAAATAATAAAAACTGCCAAAATACGTCATTCCAGCACGCCAGGGCACGACTCATCCCTGTGGTCACGAGTCGTCCCTTGGCCCTTCTACTATGGGGACGAGTCGTGATGTGGGGGACGACTCGTCCCTGTCTGAACCCCAACTGAATCTGGCGTCCCCCCTTTGGGGAATAGTTAGGCCAAAGGGGGACGACTCGTCCCCTGAAGCAAAAGCACTGATTCCTTCATATTTTCTCTTCAATCCTTGGCTCGCTTCCTAACTTCCTTGGCTTGACTTCCATGGGTGTAAAACTTGATGTCATTGAGCTGCTCTTGAAGACCAAAACACTTACACATCATAAAATCTCTACAATTCTCTCCAAATACATAGTTTTTTCTCAAAATCCTCACAATACATAAAATCACTCAAATGACATCAAACCTAACAAAATACATGGAAATAACACAAAATAATACCGGAAAACATAGGAGTTACATAGAACAAATCTGCGCTATCATTACTTGAATATCCTTTCATGTCTTGATCAATATGGCTTGTTTTTTTGGTGACAGGCTGTAACGATTGCTAAGATGATGTCCAAAAAAATCATGATGTGAAAAGTATGCGATACTCTAGACATGGATAGGGCCGAGTATGAGAAAGACCTGAAGGATGATTTCAAAATACTGAGGGAGACGAGGTTATAAGTTAAGGCTAAAGATGAATAAATTTCAAGATGGGTTGCCAGACTTGCCAATGCTGGTAAGAGACACGCGAAAGAGATGGAGATACCTCGTGATGACATGATGAACGAGACTGCGAAGTCTATTTTTGAAGCACGAATCCAAATGATCAAGGAATATCGGGCAGGAGAACACGTGAACTAGAATTTAGAGGAGGAGAATGCAGCCTTGCAAATGATCCTTGGCGAAAAAACGGGTGAGGTAACTTCTAAGAAGATTGAGCAGGTTGAAGACGCTCAAGATAGTAACACAAAATGACAATGGGATGTTTTTCTTTACTCAAAAACAATTAATTTGGTGAGGGCTTGTCCTCATGAAAAGATTTTTTGGTTTGTAAGAATCATAAGAGTCAGCACATTTAGTTTTTTAGAGATGTTGGGTTGGTTCAACATCTTGGATTCGCTGGGCGTTTTGCCTCTTTTCTTTGGTATTTTAAACTTGGTGATGCTTGGATCATTGTTTCTTTGATTATGAGCTCTTCTTTTTGTTCGTTGGTAACATGTAAATGTTACAACCACGTGACTGAAATAACATGTCAATATTATAACCGAGTTGAAAAGACAACATGTAATAATGTTATGACTAATAAGTAAAGATAACATGTGACGATGTTATAACCGGTTGATGTTTTGATGACATGTCTAATGTCATAAACCTTAGTTGCCTAACCTGATTTAAAGGTTTTCTCTTTAAATCAGGTATGCAAATCGTGCGCCCAGGCGATAATGCAATCGTAGTTTTTACACATAGGTTGTATGTCATTTTTGCGTTCGAATAGATAGTGTACCTTAGGTCATCAACGAAAGCTTTAACACTTTCAGGCTGCTGACATGTTGCTCCCGACGTTTGTTTATCCAAAACTGAAGGGTTTCCATCTTGCAACACAGGAACATGTTAGGGTTGGGTGTTAGCTTGGCTAACACCCCTCCGATGCTTAAGTTAGTAGGGGTTTTGATTAAATAAAAGGAATAAAATTTGAAATAAATAAACATCATTTGAGGAAGAAGTTCATACCTTGGCGTTAAAATTGTAATAAATTTTAACTTACATGTAATAATGCTTAAGACGTATGGCATTCCAGCTCCTAGGTATTCTGACTCCATCCGAGATAGATAACCAATATGCCCCTTTTCCAGCTTCAGCGTCAATGAGGTAAGGACCTTCCCACTTTGGAGCCAATTTTCCTGCGTTCAACTCTCTAGTATTTTGGAACACCTTCCTCAACACCATATCTCCAGCCTGTAAACGTCCTATCCTCACATTCATGTTGTACGATCTGGCAATTCTTTGTTGATAGGCAACCATTCTTATTTTGGCTATGTCTCTGAGTTCGTCTATGGTATCCAAATCCTGAGCCAGAAGGTCATTATTGTCCCCTGGAGTCAACAGTCCATATCTTGCGGTCGGGATTGTTACCTCTATGGGGAGTACAACTTCAGTTCCAAATACCAAAGAGTAAGGCGTCTGTCCCGTAGCATTTTTAGACGTTCTCCTGTCTGCCCATTGTACAAGTGGTAATTCATCGGCCCATCTTCCTCTTTTCTGATCTAAACGCTTCTTCTGATTGTTGATGATCAACTTGTTGCTTGACTCGGCTTGACCGTTGGCTTGAGGATGTACAGGGGTTGAAGTTATCAATTTGATCCCCCATCTTGAACAGAAAACCCTGGTCTTTTTGCTGATAAATTGAGAACCATTGTCACAAATGATCTCTGAAGGAACGCCAAATCTGCTCAAGATGTTTTTATTTAAGAACGAAATGACCTCTCTATCTCTTACTTGTACATACGCCTCAGCTTCAATCCACTTAGAGAAATAGTATGTCATGGCTAACATGAACACTCTTCCTCCTGGAGCTTTTGGTAACTTCCCAACTATATCCATGCCCCACTGCATGAAAGGCCAGGATGAAAGTACAGGATGCAGGGGCTCTGCGGGTTGGTGTAAGATGTTACTGTGTTGTTGACATGCATCACACTTTAAGGCGAAGTCCATTACGTCTTGTCTCATCATCGGCCAATAGTATCCAGTTTTGAGGGCTTTGGAGAATAACGACTTGCCCCCAGAATGATTCCCACATTCACCGGCATGCAAATCGTGTAGGACCTCATCGACTTCCCTTAGCTCTAAGCATCTCATGTACAGACCTATCGCAGATCTCCTGAACAATTTGTTATTAATTAAGATGAATCTAGATACCTTCATCCTGAACGATCTTTGATTCTTGACGTTCGGTGGAATGGTTCCGTCTTGCAAATATTTCACGATAGGTTGGATCCATGTTGGTTTTTCGTTTTGGCTTGGAGAAGACGCTTTCGAGTGATTCAGGGTCACACATTCTTCGAATTGATCAATAGCTGGATGTTAGACGTAGATGATCGGGATGTTGGTATGTATCATAGCTCCACATGTTGATCCTAGGTTGGCCAAAGCGTCGGCTTCAGCATTTTCTTCGCGTGGTACCTGTTCCAAGGAAAAACTAACAAAACGTGTTGCCAGTGCTTTAACAAGTTGGAGATAAAGCGTCATTCTGGCATTCTTAGCTGCATAAAACCCGTTAAAGTGATTAACCAATAATAAGGAATCAATAAAGACGTTAAGATGAGTGACACCTAAGCTAAGAGCAGTAGATAAACCCATGATCAAAGCTTCATATTCAGCTTCGTTATTTGTTGCTTGGAATTCACAAGAAACGGCCTGAGGAATTAATTTGCCTTGAGGTGATTTCAGCAAGACGCTTAACCCTACGCCTCTTGAATTGGACGCTCCATCTGTGAACAACGTCCAATATCTAGGGGTATTATTGCCCTCCAAATGTTGCACCTCTAGTTCTACTTCAGGTTGCAAAGCAGTACTGAAATCAGCTACAAAATCTGCAAGCGCTTGTGACATGATTGCACTCCTGGGTTCATAGGATATTTCATACGTGCTTAGCTTGACTGACCATTTTACCATTCTCCCTGACATTCGGGGGTTCTCATAACAGTCCTGATAGGATAGTTAGTTTTCACAATAATATGATGCATTTCAAAGTAATGACGTAACTTAGTAGATGCAGTAATTAAAGAGAGAATTAGTTTTTCTAGATGGGAGTACCTGGTTTTCGCATCTAAAAGAGATTTACTTACATAGTAAATGGGCGTTGACAGCCTTGGTCCTCTTTTACCAGAACGGCACTTATTGCGCTTTCCGATACGGCTAGGTACAAGTAAAAGGGTTTACCAGGGTCTGGTTTAGCGAGAAGAGGAGAGGACGTGAAATACTTCTTGAGATTTAGGAAAGCTTTTTCAAGTTGTTCGGTCCATTGAAACAACTTGTTCTTCCTCAAGACGTCGTAAAACAGTTTGCACTTTTCAGAAGACTTAGAAATAAACTGGTTCAAGGCCGCTACTCGTCCTATCAATCTTTGTACATCTTTAATTGTTTTAGGAGACTGCAGGTTGAGGATAGCTTTGATTTGTTCCGGGCTGGCCTCGATTCCCCTCTTAGTCACCATGTAACCCAGAAACTTTCCGGCTCTGACACCAAAGTTACACTTAGAAGGGTTAGTTTTAGAGTAGGGTTTTCCCCTATTAGATCGATGATGAGATGAGTCCGCCATTCTGTCAGGATTCTCATATGTAGGCGTCTTCTTTGACGCCTTGCCATGAATCATCTCGTCTTCTTCCAGCCTGATGAAGCGAACAGAACTCGTCCTGACTTCCTCCAAACTTCTAGACGGGAACATGACCAGATCTTGATAGAATGGTGATTCTCTCTTCAGGCCCATCCTGAAAGCTTCCATGGCAGTAGACACGTCAATGTGAGGAATGCTTACAGCTTCCTTATTAAACCTGAACACGTAATCTTTTCAGGTTTCATCAGGCTGTTGGACGATCCTGTAAAGATCACTTTTTATTTTTTCAAATACACGATTGCAAGAGAATTGGTTAAGAAACATGTTAATTAATTGAGAGTAAGATGAGATAGAGTTCATAGGCTGATTAGTCAGCCACATCAAGGCGGGACCGGATAAGGTGGACCCAAAACCTCTGCACAAACAAACTTCCTTAAGATGCGGGGGAATGCTGATGATGTCCATCTTCTCTTGATACAGGGCTATATGCTCTGCATGGTCCGCTATGCCATCGTATTGCGTCATGGGAGGTACCTGGAATCTCTTAGGGATCTCCACCCCAGCTATAGCAGGAACAAAACGTGAATCATGATGGCTGGTTGGAGGTGCTTGATTGAGGGGTAAGGTGACTCCTGGGACCTTCATGAGGATATCCTTGATTTGTTGTACTTCCCTTGCGAGGTTAGTATCTGCAACAAGGTTAGTAGCAACAAAATGATTTAAAGGGGTACTGAACATATTGAAACTCCCTGTTTGCCCCACAGGAGGTGGGGTTGCAAAGGTAAAACATGTTGACAACGGCACCAGGTTGGACGTGACGGTGGTGCTTTCAGTCTGAACAGCGCTGAACATGGGCATGTTGCCTTGACCGCCCCTTGCACTCGTCCCAGCGTCTCAGAAAAGAGTCTTAGGCTGCAAAGGTGAGGTCTCCGGCATGCTGACTATTGGAATGTCGCGCCCTGAAGCCGATAAATCATGGCGTAGTCTTTCGATGTGATTGAAGATCATCTTATTGGTATGTTGCTGCCCGTCAATCTGGTCCTTCAATTGTTGCATCATAGCCGTCATGGCAATTACAATTTCTAGAGAAATTCCAGGCAGCGTCATGGATGAAGATCCTCCCAGGTTAAGCCCTTGGTTTTGAGACGTAACAGTACCATATCCAATAGGCGAATGCATGTTGGACGTCATAGGCAAGCTTGACGTGTTGGTTCTTGCCCTAGTCGTAATGATGGGGGTAGACATTGCTGAAGCAGGATTGCTCATCTTGATTGGAATCTAAAAAATAAAAGTTCCCACGGACGGTGCCAAATTATTTTGGACAAATTTCAACAATTAAATTTATCTATCAAGGATGTTTGGGCACAAATGAAATATAACTCTCAAATCAAGATGAACACGAAGATGTAACGAGAAAAATCTTTGAACAATTGTTCGCAGAGAAAAACCTCAGGAGGCTTTAGGAAAAGCCTACCTTAACCAAAAAGTGTTATTGATTTTAGTAGCTTGTGAATACAAAGTGCAGTATGAGAGTAGAATAGAGTGTGTAACGTGAATACATGTGCGTCCTAGAGATAATATATATAGACATTAATGTAACCGAAAACAACAACTTGAATGCCATTCCTGATATTTCGCCTAGAATCTCGCCATTTGTTGATGATGATCATCCGTTATCCCTTTGGTTGATAAATGAAGTTGTTATGTCGTCGTTTGACCAAGTCCAAATGATCACATGAGTAAGTTATTTATCCATAATTCTGTTCCTGAAAAATAGGAAATATACAACAAATAATTTCAAGGCGTTAGTCCAAGATGTAAGTCAAGACGTTACCTCGAGGTGGATGACCAAGATGTAGAACATGCTGAGTAAAAATTTTAGGGTGAAACAATATATATAGTGGCGAAGCTAGAAAATCAGTAAAAGGGGATCAAATTTATTATATTGATATTTTTTTCTAAATTTAAGAAGGTCAAAACTTCAAAAATTACTATTCTTAGTAGTAAAATGTTAATTTTTGAAAACTTGAAAGGGATAAAAATGACACAACTCCAAAATCTTAAGGGGGTTGGACGACCCCCTTGACTCCTACCTACCTTCGCCACTATATATATATATATATATATATATATATATTTTTGTGGGTAAAAACTCAGGATTGCGACGTCTTGAAAATGTTCAACATGTCATCGTCTTCGTTCCTGCAGTCAAGGTAAAAATACTTTGATTATTAAATTATTAATTAATTATTGCTATATCTATTATACAGGGAGAAAAATAAGAACGTGAGAATATGCTTTTCATGGACTCACTTCAACGATTAGAAGACCAAGTCAAGGATCAAGGATTGACATCCCGAGATTATAGGATAGTTTGTTATTTCTTGTTATCCTCAGTCATCTTTTCTTTATTTAAGGGTTTATGGCTAGAACACAATTTACACACAATACACACACTGTTCATGCATACTTTTGTAATCCTCCATAGCTCCACCATCATTTGTAACTCCTTGAATATCAATACTACCGTTGGGGAAGGCATGTGCTCATAATCACCTCCCGAGGTTTTGTGCCGGCGAGATCTTCATCTCAAGGGTTTTTTCTCGTTACATTGCCGCGTCATCCATGTTCCATGATTACACCGATTTTACTCCATTGTGCCTTCCTAATCTTACATTTTGATCTTTAATTTGATTCATTGTTTTTTCACCAAAACAATTTGGCGCCCACCGAGGGGCCCTTGGTTTTTTAATCGGTTTGAAATCCTCACATTTCCATTATGTCTACCCAACCTATGACTTCCGCCGCCAACAAGACTCTTGCTATCCCTAGCAGCGTGATTCCCCCTACTAGGAGCCTCAAGAGAGGCAAGTCGACAACCGGAGGCCATGAGTCATTGCCACCACCTCCACCTTTGGGGTCTGGCAAGAAGCAGACGCCTCCGTCACCTGATTCCGAGATCAAGAGTATGCTCATTCAGATGAAGAATCAGCTGGATCGCCAGCAGAAGAGTACCTCCTTGATAACTGAAACTTTGATAAAGGTGCAAAGGGAGCAAGAGTTGCTTACTAAAAGAGTGGATGTTGTCTCCCCTTTGCATCCTAGAATCCTTGATTTCAACATTAAGGACAGCTCTCAGACCTTCAATGAATTCCTTATGATGGTCTCAACTAGAAGGATGTCGTCATTACCAATCCTGACGTCTTCTCCGCTGCTGACGACTTATGGCGATGTCGATACCATTCGCGTCCAGCGCCTTCGGGGTGACTTCTTCAGAAGGACCAATCTTCACCAATAGCTCTATCATGAGCCCTCCGCAGATAACGCTAATCCCTTTGCTAATCTCAATACCAATTTTATTTTGGATAATACTGCTCGTACCACTAACCCTTTTGCAGGTACTTACATTGCAACTCAGCTTCAGGAATTGAGAGACATGATCATGAATGTGCCAGACGTCACCCCGCCTATCCAGCAGGTCTCCCCAACATGTTACAATCAGTCTCGCTTTGCTCCAACAATTGCGCATGTCGACATCCCTAAAGGATTTAGCGTGCCGGCCATGAAGTTAAATGACAGAAGCTCGGATCCTGAAGAGCATGTCGCCCATTATCAAGAAAAAATGGAGATTCTTCGTATCCCGCTCCAGTTTCGTGAGGCTTGTTTGTGTCGAGGGTTCGGTTCGACGTTGGTGAGGCCAGCATTGTAGTGGCTGATTCGTCAACCTCCTGGTTCCATTGGGTCGTTTGCTCAGCTGGTCAACCTGTTCAACAATCAATTCTCTTGCAGTCGACAGTTCGAGAAGCTCACTAGTGATCTTTACCGCATCAGCCAGCAGCCCGCAGAAGCCTTAAAGGACTATGTTAACAGATTCAACAAAGAGGTCCTAGAAATTCCCAACCTGGACATGGGGACAGCTGCGGAAGCCTTCAAAATGGGCTTGAAGAAAGATTCTGCATATTACGAAGATTTGGTGATGAACCCATGCAAGAAAATGGAAGATATCTGAAACCGAGCGTTAAGATTCATCAGGCTAGAAGAGGACAAGGTGCAGCAGTCCAAGCATTCCGACAAGGCGTCCTCATATGACAACCCTGAAAGGAAGATAGAGTCATCTCACCAAAGGCAGAACAGATCCAGACCTTATTACAGAAATGACCATAGCAAAATTAATGTTGTGGAAGATGAAGGAGATGATGATGATTTCGAATCCCCTAAAATTTTTGACTATTGTTTCTCTGTTGATGTTTCAGGTATCCTTTGTGCCATGAACAACCTTGGAGATAAGGCAAGGTGGCCTCGGAAAAACAACAAGCTGTCGGGTTGGAAGGATAAATCCAAGTGGTGTGCCTACCACGAGGATTTTAGACATCTTACCGAAGATTACATTGCCTTGAGGAAGGAGATTAGTTACCTGCTATCAAAGGGACATCTTAAAGAGCTCCTTGGCAACCGCAAGAACAATACGAAAAGCAAAGAGCCCGTTCCAGCTAGACCGCCATCTCCTCCACTGGTAATAAAGGTAGTTAACGTTATTAGTGGTGGTTCTGATATATGTGGCACTTCTTATTCTGCAGCTAAAAGATTCACCAAGCAAGCAAAAGATGAGAAGCCCGAAAGACTTTCGAAGATGTCACAGCTCACATCCTAAGATGTCATCTCCTTTGAAGAAAGTGACAGAGACAATGTTATGGATCCTCACCATGATGCCTTGGTCATTGCACTCCAGATCGCCAATTGCAGAGTCAGACATATTCTAGTAGATGAAGGCAGTTCAGTGAATCTCATTATGCTAGATGCCCTGAAAGAAATGAAGATCCCTGAAGAAAGCATCATTAAGAGTACCTCAGTTCTTGTAGGTTTCAGTGGAGAAACCAAAAGTACAGTGGAAGAGATCACACTTCCAGTTTATGTTGAAGGCATCAACTCCATGGAGAGATTCTGCGTGATTGATAGTGCTACGTGTTACAATGTAATCTTGGGCAGACCCTTGATTCATGGAATGAAAGCAGTGCCATCTACCTATCATCAGTGCGTGAAGATGTCGATACCCTGGGAGTTGTCAAGGTTTACAGCGATCAGCAATCAGCTAAGGAATGCTATATGACATCCATGAAGGCGTCGACATCTCCAAAGATGGCATAGCAATTACAGAGAAAGGCCCGTGAGGTTCTGGAGGCGAAGGAGCATGATGTAAAAGAAATATCCATAGATCCCTCAAACCCAGATCTCAAGGTGCTAATCGATCAAGACGTTCCAGCAGAAATTTAAGAAGACCTTGTCAACCTCTTGAAAGGCAGAGTTAAGATCTTCGCCTAAAGCATGAAGACATGACAGGCATAAGCAAAGATGTCATCACCCATAAACTCAACATTGACCCATCCTTCAAACCAATTCACCAGAAGAGACGGAAATTCGCGCAAGAAAAGAATCTAATCATTCAGGAAGAAGTAGACAGATTGCTCAAAGCCAAGAGATCAGAGAGGTCGAATACCCGAGATGGTTAGCAAATGTGGTGGTGGTAGAGAAGAAGAATGGCAAATGGAGAGTTTGTGTTGATTTCACAGACTTAAACAAAGCCTCCCAAGGATCCTTTCCCCTTGCCACACATTGACACCTTGGTCGATGCCACTTCTGGGCATGAAGTTTTGACTTTCATGGACGCGTCTTCAGGATTTCAGCAGATCCAAATGGAGCCATCTGACCAAGAAGACACCGGCTTTTTAAGAAGACATCGATGATATGGTGATAAAGTCAAAGAAATCTGAAAATCATGTACGAGATCTTGCTCAGGCCTTTGATATCTTGGACAAATTCAACATGAAGTTAAATCCAGCGAAATGCAACTTTGGCATGAAGTCCGGCAAATTATTGGGCTGCATGGTGACGCAAAGAGGAATAGAAGCAAGCCCGCAGCAAATAAAAGCTATTATCAACCTGACATCGCCTATGTCCGTCAAAGATGTCCAAAGATTGACAGGGAAAGTGGCAGCCTTGAATCGATTCATCTCAAAATCCTCAGATAGATGCAAGCCATTCTACGACATCCTAAAGAAAAATTCTAGATTTGAGTGGACTGAAAAGCATGAGCAGGCCTTTCAAGATTTAAAGTTGTACCTGTCAACACCTCCCCTACTCTCGAAACCTCAAGAAGGTGAGCCGTTGTATACTTACTTAGCCGTCTCTGAAATTTCGGTCAGTGCCGTCTTGGTCCGAGAGCAAGATGGCATCCAGCAGCCAATATATTATGTAAGTAAAACACTCCTTGATGCGGAAACCAGGTCACACCTTGAAAAATTAATTTTAGCTTTGATTACTGCATCAGTCAAATAAAGACATTACTTTGAAACTCATATTATTTGTATTCGCACTAATTATCCGATAAAAAGTGTCATGAGAAAGCCAGAGATATCAGGAAGGGTGGCCAAGTGGTCCGTTCAACTTAGCACATACGACATCAGGTATGAACCTAGAACAGCAATAAAATCACAAGCACTTGCGGATTTTGTGGCAGACTTTAGTCCAAGCATGCAACCAGAAGTAGAACTGGAAGTCCAACAGCTCCAAGATGGTAACATCCTGCGCAAGTGGACTCTGTTTATAGATGGTGCCTCAAATATGAGGGGCACGGGGCTAGGTATTGTCCTAAAGTCACCACAAGGGGACATCATACCCCAGGCCATTAGTTGTGATTTCAAAGCTACAAATAATGAAGCAGAATACGAAGCCTTAATCGTGGGCCTAACCGTGGCTCTAGACATGAACGTTAAAGCAATTCAGGTATATAGTGATTCATTGTTATTAGTCAATCATTTTAACGGTTCCTATGCAGCAAAAAATGCCAAGATGACAGCTTATTTGGGCATTGTGAAAATTTTGGCAAGCAAATTTCAAATCTTTTCCTTTGAACAAATACCCCGAGAGGAGAACTCTCAAGCAAATGCTTTGGCCAATCTTGGATCAGATTTCAAAAGCTTATCTCAGACCAATATACCAATTATCCATGTCAACATCCCTGTCGTGGAAAGGTTAGAACTTTTTTGCATAGATGACGACGTCTAAGATAATCAGATAGAGACATCTTGGACTGCACCAATAATTAAATATCTTCAAGATGGTACCATCCCCGACGATGAAAATAATGCTAGAGCATTCAAGGTAAGAATTTCAAGATTTGTATTAATAGATAATGTGTTGTTTAAGAAGTCTTTTGCAGGACCATATCTAAGATGTCTCTAAGCTGACAAAGCAAAGGAAGTTCTTAAAGAATTGCATGAAGGATTGTGTGGTAATCATTCTGGGGGCAGAAGCTTGCATACAATAATGGGTTACTACTAGCCAACAATGCGTCAAGATGCCGCCATCTTTGCCAAGAAGTGTGATTCCTGCCAGAGACATAGTGACATCTTGCACCAACTCGCGAAATTGCTTCATCCTATCCTCTCCCCTTGGCCATTTATGACATGGGAAATGGACATAGTAGGCAAATTGCCTAAAGCACCTGGAGGGAAAGTATTTTTGCTAGCAATGACTAATTATTTCTCGAAGTGGGTTGAAGCTGAAGCCTATGTTCAAGTTCGTGACAAATAAGTCATCTCATTCATTAAAAAGAATATCTTCAGCAGATTTGGCATCCCGTCCGAAATAATGTGTGATAACGGTTCTCAATTTATCAGCAAGAAAATGCAAGACTTTCTCATTAGATGGAGAGTCAAGATGGTTACATCATCACCGGTACATCCTCAAGCTAATGGACAGGCAGAATCAAGTAACAAGATTATCATCAACAACTTGAAGAAGAGGCTATATCAAAAGAAAGGAAGATGGGTAGAGGAGCTTCCATTTGTCCTTTGGGCGGATAGAACAACACCAAAGAATGCAACAGGTCAGACCCCTTATTCCTTAGTATTTGGTGCAGAAGCGGTCATCCCTACAGAAGTCATCGTCCCTACTGCCTGATATGGGTTGTTGACACCTGAGCAGAACGACGCCAACCTGATTCATGATTTGGATACCATTAATGATTTAAGAGATTTAGCCAAGGTCAAGATGGCGGCATATCAACAGAAAATTGCTAAGTCCTACAACAAGAATGTTAGATTGAGGAAGTTCCAGGTTGGTGATCTGGTCCTACACAAAGTATTTCAAAATACAAGAGAGCTCAATGTTGGAAAGTTGGCCCCTGAATGGAAAGGACCATACTTGGTTGATGTTGAGGCAAGAAAAGGTTCGTATTGGCTATCAACCTTGCATGAGACAAGGGTTCCCCGGAGCTGGAATGCCATTCACCTCAAGTCCTATTTTATGTAAGTTTCATAAACAACATTTCAATACGAATAAGGCTAAGGTATGAATTTTACAGTTTCATTTCAATAAAAGTACTTTTCAATTTTGTTTATTGTTTGAACATTTACTGAATTAAGCATCAGAGGGGTGTTAGCTAAGCTAACACCTACCCCTAATATGTTTCTGTTTTGCAAGAAAACATGAGGCATTCAAATAAATCATGCGACCTTAAGATGTCAACGCCATTCCAGGAAGGTGACATCTTAATACTGACGAAGTCAGGTATGATCATATTTTTTATTTGAAGCAAATTATTTCCTTACTTCTTTTCTTTTAAATAATTTTTTATACAAAAGTCTAGTACTTTTCTATTTTTTTTATCAAATAAAAAATGACATCAGAATAGATGTCGAAATCTTTCACTTCTTATTGCTTTGCAAGAGGTAATCATCTCAAAAACATTTTCATGAAGACAACCGCTGGAGACTGGCCATCTCACCTCCGTTAAAGGTACCTAATCCCTTCAAAGGTTTAAAGAAATTACTTTCTTTCGTTTCAATAAGGTTTAAATACCTCGCCTGGAGCGCACGATGTCAACCTTGATTGAGGTGTGTAATGGGCCCGTATGTTTAATATATACGAATTACCCATCTCCACTCAACCAATGTGTTTTGACCCTAAGATTTTTTTCAATTTGGTTGTGGCATATACATGCCACCTAAGAACAAAAGGTTCTTGACATTTACATGTCAATCAAAGCAAATGCAAGGATTTTTACATCCATCGCAAGGTGACAACATCTCCAAGTAAACTAACATGTCAACCTTCTATTTTCGTTTTTCAAAAGATTATCCCTACCAGAAAATATTTTTCAAAACCAGTCAAAGCCTAGAAAAGTTTTTTACCCTAGAAACCTAAAGTGTTGAACCAAGCCAACACTTGAAAAGCAAATTGTTTTTGGCCCTTATGGACCGATTACAAACCCAAAAACATTAAAATTGTTTTTCCAAATATCCCGGGACGCAGCCCGTCATCAAACCAAGAGTTTTAAACAAAAACCATTTTTTGAAAACCTTCACGGGGTGGCTACTGCCGCAGATGTTGTGCCTTCTTCCTGTATGACATAATCCTTTAAACCAGATGATACCTCTCCTACTTCAGCTACTTCTCCATTCAGGTGCTTCAGGATCGAGCGTTGCTGCTCAACGTCCCATTCTGTGTGCCTTCCATCTTGGAATTCCTCCATCATCTGGATCTTGATCTCCACCATGCTCTTAGCAGCAGAAGCCATCAAGCTCTTCTTCAGGTCCTCAATCTCTTGTAGTTAAGTATCCTGGATGGATGACATCCCCTTCATCAAGCTTTCGACTTCATTTTGTAGATCCTCCACCTTCTTGGTCAGAGTATCTCTCTGCTTCTTTATCTGCAGTACTTCTAGGACCAATTTCCTGTTCCTTTCCTCCAGAGTATTCATTTTCGTTTCTGCCGCATCAAAACCCTGTAAATTGGTAGTTAGTATAGAGGAATCATTTCAAAACTCAAAAAAAATCATTTTTGAGAAAATATAAAATTCACCACTGATACCATGGTGACAGCTTCCTTCTTGATATCTTTCAAACCCATTTCCTCAAAAGCACCTATGTTGACAACTTCTTTTGGACCACTCTTTCTTTTATTCAATCTCGCTCCAATAGAAGGTGCCTCCATCTCCTTCTTGTGCACCACCAGTTGTTGGCTCGCATAGGATTGTCCTACGAAGTCTTGCAGGTCTTTTAGAGAGAATGCAGCCGTAGATTTGGACACTGTCAAAACAGAGAATGTGAGTTATGAACTAAAGAGATAGTCAAACTTTAAGTAAAACTTTGGAGTAATCTAGGAAGCTCTTACCGGTTGACATCTCCGCTGATGGTGGCACCTCAAAATCTTCCGAAATAACTCCTGCCTCCAAAGGTTTGAATGATCTTTCCTCTTTCGTAAACTCCAGCAGCCTTCTCACCTTCTCCTCACTATCAGCAGAGGAAGGAAAGAGCTTTGCCCAATCAATAGCTGCAAAGACAAAAAAGGAAATTACAAATTCAGTTCAGTATGGGAAAAAGGAAAACTAAGAGATTTAAGAAGATACCTTCCCTATTTCACCTCGTCGCTAGAGTATCACCCTCCTCCAAAGACTCCTTCTCTACAAAGATATATCTTGACTTTCAACCCCTATCATTAACCATCACCTTGGCAAACAAATGTTTCATTCCAGACCTAGTTTTCAGGAGATATCGTGTAGAGCCAAAAGTTTGAAGCTCGTACACTGAGGCTACCTCACTCAACCCTATGTCTAAACCAAATTCTCGGTTGACCCTTAGAATACAAGCAAAGATCCTCCAAATCATGGGCATAAATTGGATGAAAGACAGTTTTGTTTTTTGAAAAAAAATCAGTTACCAACAAGGGAAAGGGGAAAGAAAAGCCTAGGGCAAAGGGATAGTCATAGAAACAAATCCAATGGGGGGAAACAAAGTCAGCCTTGACGAAAACATCAAAAGGCCGAAAGATTGCAGAATCGGGGAAGCATTTGCGATCCTTAATGGACTCAATTTGGTCGTTATTGAAGATACATACTTCTTCGTCAGGTTTAACTATCAAACCTTCACAAGCGAAATCCCCATCCTTGCTTGAGCTCAAGGGATTTTTTGGCGTTGTGTTCCTTTTGGACTTGAATTTGACCATGTTGAAAAAGAGAGAAGGGAGAAAGAAATTTACCTCAGAAAGCTTTAACCGCCGTTGAACAGGGTGGAAGATGGAGAAGGCGCAAGAAATTGTGATAAAGAAACAAGGAGACCTCAGTTAAAAAACCCTAACTTCCCTCTATCCTCGTAAAAATGCTCATTTAATGGGATTAAAACTCTACAACTTGTCCACGTCTTATCAGGTTAATTAACCGCCGGGTTCTAGAAGAATGTGGAAAAATTGTCTTTTAAACTTCATTAAAAAGCCAATTTTGGGGACAATTGTTGTGGGTAAAAACTCAGGATTGTGACGTCTTGAAAATGTTCAGCATGTCATCGTCTTCGTTCCTGCAGTCAAGATAAAAATACTTTGATTATTAAATTATTAATTAATTATTGATATATCTATTATGGGGGACAATTGTTGTGAGTAAAAACTCAGTCATCTTTTCTTTATTTAACTAAGGGTTTATGGCTGGAACACAATTCACACACAATACACACACTTTTCACACATACTTTTGTAATCCGCCATAGCTCCACCATCATTTGTAACTCCTTGAATATCAATACTACCGTTGAGGAAGGCAGGTGCTCATAATCAACTCCCGAGGTTTTGTGCCGGCGAGATCTTCATCTCAAGGGTTTTTTCTCGTTACATTGCCGTGTCATCCATGTTTCATGATTACACCGATTTTACTCCATTGTGCCTTATATATACATATATATATATATATATATATATATATATATATATATATATATATATATATATATATATATATATATATATATATATATATATACACATATACATACACATATACATATACATATACATATACATATACATATACATATACATATACATATACATATACATATACATATACATATACATATACATATATATATATATATATATATATATATATATATATATATATATATATATATATATATATATATATATATATATATATGTATAGTATATGCTTATATGTATAATGTAATATATATATATATATATATATATATATATATATATATATATATATATATATATATATATAGTTAAAACTTAGAGTCGTAATATAGGAGTACAAAAGTTTTATTCTTTTAGTTTGAGCTAATGTAATTTATTTATGTGGATGGGTGTTGGAGGTAAGAGTGAGGAGCTTTCTGTTGTGGGATATGTTGATTCATATTATGTGGGTGACTTGGATCGGAGGAGGTCGACTACGGGATATGCATTTACTCTTGCAGGTGGTACTATATGTTGGAGGTCTATGATTCAGTCCATCATTGCATTGTCTACAACGGAAGCGGAGTACATGGCAGCGGTTGAAGCTGCAAAAGAAGTCTTATGGCTTCGGGGTTTGGTCAACGAATTGGGCATTCAGCAAGGTGGAGTGAAGTTGCTTTGTGACAGTCAAAGCGCGATATTTCTAGCGAAGAATCACATTTATCATCAACGGACGAAGCATATTGATGGTCGATTTCACCAGATTCGGGAGTTGATTGATATGGGTGAGGTTGTGCTAGAGAAGGTTCACACTACGGAGAATGCTGCTGATATGTTGACGAAGCCGGTTACTACTGCAAGTTCAAGCATTGTTTGGATTTGTTGCATATCTCTAGCTGTTAGAGATAGGGAGGTTCGATGTCTACACGGGGTGGTTCGGGTATTGGTTCCTTGTATCTTCTGTTGGGTTGGGTGAATGCTCGCCAAGGTGGAGATTGTTGGATGGTATGGTATGGCTTGATTCTCCGTCGTGAGGCGGGCGCCCCATGCTAGCCGAGGCGGGCGCCTGGAGGACAGTAAGTGTGGTCTGGGCGTGGAGATTTAAGGCAGCCGCATGGGGTTTGCCGAGGCGAGCGCCTCGAGTCCAGTAGGTTTGGCCGAGGCTTGTTAAGGCCCAAGCGGGCGCCTGGGATTTCTGGGGCGGGCGCCTGGCGTGACGGGGGGGTTTTGGGCCTACGGGCTTCTGTGTTATTTTTTGTCCTGGTTAGGCTAGGGTTTGTATCATATAAATAGAGATTGTAACCCTATGTAATCATATGAGACATTGCACATAATAATACAGAGGCAGAGTTCAAAACCCCAATTACTTCTCTTTCTCTTTCGATTTCTCAATTGTTGTTTGTGTGTGTTCTTGGTTATCGTTTAATTGCTTCCGCTGCGATTGCACAACAATGGGAAAACAACTTCTCCCTCCGTCCCATATTACCTTATCCAGTTGCTACAGTAGCAAGTCAACAGAGATGAACTTTGACCAAATAATAATATCAATCTATTCATTCTAATGAAATTTTAATAATTGCTATTGATAAATCATTTGATTATTTTATGGATAACAATTTTTAGATTTTTATTATGATAAGTTAATTGATATTAAAGTTTGATCAAAGTTGAACTTGGTTGACTGAGTTTAGAACAACTGGATAAAATAATATGGGACGGAGGGAGTATCTATTTTGGTGCATCGGCGATTTAGTGGAAAGGTGGCGTTTAGTGACGTAAAGGAAAAATGATAATTTTAAGAGTGCGTCTGGGGAGAAACGCGTTTCTCCGTCGCGTATGGAGAAACGGGGCTTGTTATGTCACGCGACCTAAGTAGCCAGTTTCTGGATATCCTTTACAAAGCTTCTGGATATCCAGAAGCTTTGAAATGGATATCCAGAAGCTTTGTAAAGGATATCCAGAAACCAAGTAATTTTTCTGGATATCCTTTCCAAACCTTCTGGATATCCAGAAGCTTGAATATGGATATCCAGAAGCTTTGGAAAGGATATCCAGAAAAAAAATTTGGTTTCTGGATATCCTTTCCAAAGCTTCTGGATATCCATATTCAAGCTTCTGGATATACATATTCAAGCTTCTGGATATCCAGAAGCTTTGAAAATGATAATCAGTTGTAGTGGCTAAGTATGTCGCGCGACATACTAAGCCCCGTTTCTCCATAAGCGACGGAGAAACGCGTTTCTCCCCAGATTTTGTGTAATTTTAAATATGAATAAGAGTTCTTAATCGTTTGATTGAGGGTGTGCAACTTTCTCTCTATGCAGTTTAAATGTGGTGGGTGTTTCAGTGTACGTTTTTTTCCATGGATGAAGAAGTGTGATTTGGATTAAAAAAAATCCACTTTGTTTTTTGTTATTTTGATATATCCCCAACTGATGTAAGTTAAGTAGCATGTACAAGATACGTGATGATTTAACAAATTTTTCTAATCATTCCTTTCAAAAATTCATGACATATAAATTTACTAGAATAAGCTTGTGTCAGAGGACACGTTTATTTTTATTTTTATTTTTTTAATTAAGTCCGTGTTCGAGGACACATTTTTTTTTTTTTTTAATTTAATTTTTTTTAAGGGCAAAATGGGAAAGGGACAAAATAGTGAGGGCAAAATGGAAAATTTGGCCATTGAAACTATTCATTCAACTGTAGCACACCACTACCATTTATACTATAGATTTTGTTTTGGACCCAAAAGTGATAAAACTAGAATATCATATCAAGATTGACACACTACCCCCAAACTTTGAATCTTAATTTGTCACATCTCTTATTCTTGTTAAATTCTTGACTCTTGTAGTTTATCTATCAAAACAAAATTAGAGTGTTGACATTCATCACTATTCTTTGTTTATTTTATCTTTCATTTTTAATTTTGTTATACTTTTAAACGAAAGTAATGTGTGAGAACTGATTTTTAGATTTAAAAGTGTCAATGGCCTTGGTTTGTTAGTGAAAACTCACAGGTGTTATTTATAATGTTAGGTATCACCAACAATAACACAGACGACAACCTACGAACTTGAATACCTTTAAAAAGGAAATTGAAAATAATTTCGCAGCGGGAAATAAAGCACAAACAAGAGTAGATTTTTCTCAAATTATATAAATATAACTTGAGGGTGCCCGAATGCAAAAACCTCTATAAATATGAGTAATACGTAAAAAGACCGAAAGTTTCCTATAAATAATATATGAAGATATGTGGAACGAAGTTTTACTGTGTAATACACTATCTCAACTCCTCACAATCACGCATAGAGAATTACGCTTCCAGAATACTAACTATTATAACTCAGTACGCTACGCTGGTGTTGTACGAGGTGTTGGGTAATACTCGAAATAACACTTGCGTTATTCTTGCTAGGTGAAATTTTTTGCTTGTAGGTTGTGTGTTTGACAATGGACCAGCTCTTTCACTTATATAGGCATCCAAAGCTTGGTGCCTACTAGTACGAAATACTTTATGGTTGGTCGTGATACCCACTTCCCACATCTTACGCTCCAAGTGGCTACTTTGTAGGAAGACCAAGTCTTCCCTTGAAAGACATGTGCATTACTCTTGTACTTTCCATGCTTTCTGACCTTGTAACTTCGTGCTCTCTAAGAATTGACCTTGTAACTTCGTGCTCTCCAAGAATGGATCGAGAAACTCTCAACGAATTTTTTTCTTTTCAATTTTTTACTAGTTAATAACCTATCTACTTATAACTTCCATTTTCACCGTATTCCTTGTTTATAGCTCCAACATAAATCAATAATCTTGCATTATTATTTGTACCTACAATAACACTAAAAAGAGTAAATAATATCCGCAATAATTAATTTTATTAAGTAAAATGATGAAAATATCCCCCGTGCGAGTGGAAGTGGACAAAGCGGAAGCAAGAATGTCGGACACCAATTTCGTCTAATAACACGGGAGGCAACATAAAGTGGTAACATTAATGATAACACTAGTGTTTGAACTAGAAAATATTTTTTAGATTATTTTGTATTTGATTTATGCTTGAAAAAAAGAGTTTGATAATGTGAATTATCAAACTAGAACTTGATGTCGCCGGGAATTTCTCAACAGCAACGATCTTGTAAGGATTGCAGTCTAGTGAGGATGACGGCCTTCTTCTTCTCCTTGATTGCCTACACACACGAAACCACGTTACTAAGCCGGGAGCACCTCCAGCGTAAGCCCTTCCAGCGTGAGAATAAGTAACTGTGGCGGCAAGTACAAATCTGGAAAGGGAAAGTATAAGTACTGTGGCAATGGGTGAAAAGTACAGAATAGAAGGTACCTCTAGGGTTTCACGTCACTTTATTTATATAGGGTGCTACCACGTGCTTCCCATTGATACGTCATGTGCCAGTCGTGTGAGGTGGTTACCACACGTGTCCTCATGCTGTTGGCCGTCAAATACGTCCAAAAGTTTGTTACAACACATTCTCCCTGCCACATCTGTCACTATCACCAACTGATTTGGTGGGAACCATTGGTAAGAACTTTCTTACCCTGTCCCCTAAGGTAAAACAAATAGCATTTGCCCAAGCTGCCCTTAGGCGACAAGTCCATGCTGGAGGCGTTTCCCGCCCTGTCTGCATACACGTTGTACATGCTTTCCCGCCATTATGCACTTATCGCGCAAATGGCGACTTGTTACTTTGGAGCACTTCCCACACTACATGTTATTCCCGCTTGACTCCGTTTCTCGCCTTTCACCTATATCTTGTCTTTGAATTTGGTCGGCCCACAATCATATTGCTGTCATTGGGCTATAAGCCCAATGAATTTTGGGTCATGGTAGCATTAGAACTAGAGTACAATAGTTAACCAATCAAAATCACCCTCATTCTAATAGTTAAATACTAAAGTCACTCTAATATTTGGCCAAGGCCGGACAAAGCGCACTGAGTACGAGATAATGTGTGAATTAATGAGAGAAAACAAGCCTTTTTTTAGGAACTTTAGAAGAAAAATGAAAATAGTATTTTCCTAATAAAGAATTTTGTTTAGGCTAAGTGACTTTAGAGAGAGATTTTTATAATTTAGGGACTGTCCTTTTAGGGATTTTTTTCTCAATTAATTCCTTTTTAAAATATTAATTCTCAAAATAACCAACTTTTGAAACTATTTTTCAAGCTGACCATTTTTTTGAAACTCGCTACTTGATATAGCGATTTTATAAATTTATCTGTTGAAACTCGTTACACCAAGTATCGAGTTTAATAAGTAAAACAATTAGGGAAAGGACGTAATTAAACTAATTATATTATTAAAAACTCGTTACACCATGTAGTGAATTTAGGCGTTAAAATCAACTCGCTACATCCGAGTTTAAACTAAACAGATCTACACTATTGCCGGGTTACAGATTGTAAAAAAAAAAAACCTAAGTGTTTGAGTAGAAGGGAGAAGAAGAAGAAGTCATAGTCATTGTCCTCTCCATCAACATACAAGCTTTTTATCCTTTAATTTCGTCATTGTAAGTATTTATCAACATCTAAGCTTTTTCTTTCTTCATTTTGCTTTATTTTGCTTTGATTTTGGTCATTGTTTTCTTGAAAATAAGGGTTTATTCAAAAATATGATAGTTGAAATTGAGAAAATTTAGTGGTTTTGAACTCAATTTGTGATCAATTGTAATCATTTGGTTAATTGTGATATGAATGGATGAAAATATATTGAAATCATTAGGGTTTTTTTCTTGAAAATTAGTGTTGTTATTGAAATAGAAAAAAATTGAGATTTTGAACTCAATTGTTGGTAAAGTGATATAATTTGGTTGATTGTGTTATGATATATGTGTGAAAATATATTGACGTTGTTGTGCTTTTTTTGCTTGAAAAAATATGAGTTTTAGAAGTAATATGTTAGTATATTTGTTTATTTCATTTAAAAGTATTTGTTATTGATATTTTAAAGTCTGTGTGTTCATATATGTACGTGTTTTATGCATTTATTTGATTTTGAAAATGGGTTTCTTTTGTTGAAACAGATGGATACCTTCATTGATCATGGGCATTTGGATAACTCTATTTTTACTTCAAATGTGAACCATAGAACTCGATATATTTGGGCAGTACAGCAGGTTGCCACTCCACTTTCATTTCGGCGTAGTGCCTCCTTGCCGGATATATTAGCTCTGAGGATACTCTCAAGGTTAGGCTAGAGTGCCTTTATGGGTATACATTATATTGGGAAAATTCAGTATGATTACGGGTTGCTAGAGGCATTGATTGAGAGATGGCTTTCGGAGACCCATTCATTACACCTCCCGGTTGGTGAGATTACCATTACCCTAGAGGATATCGGCATGATTTCCAGGTTGTCGATTGATGGGGATGATGTTACTGATGTTGACATCCCATCGGTTCCAGCGAGTATTATGTCACGATCTTTTAGGCGTTGTCCCACCTTTCAGAAATATTGATGGGAGTAGTCTCAAGCTTAAGTGGATTACTACCCAGTTTCCACATTTCCATGACCTTCCTGATGATTCCCCCATGACATTGTTGATATGTATACACGGGCTTATATCATGCTAACCCTGGGGTCTACTGTGATGACTGATCGTACGAACAACAATGTTAAGTTGTACTATCTGCCACTTTTTATAGAGATTTTGAGGATCTGGATGTACTGGGGTATTGCTCATGGGCGGAGGTATGAAGGGGCAAGGGGGGGCCACTGCCCCTCCTTGACAATTTTTTTTTTGTTTTTTTGTTTTTTTTTTTTTTTGTACTTATGAAATACAATTTTCTTTTAAAAAAAAAATTATGTATTGTGACTATACTTTCTCCGTCTCACTAAAATTACATTTTTATTTTAAACATAGAGATTAAATGTAGGTGTACTTCCTCCGTCTCACTAACAATTTTATTTTTATTTTAAACAAAAAGATTAAATGTAATTTGGTTGTGAGTATAAAGAGTGAGGTATGAGAGAGATAATTGGTAGAAAAGTGTAATTTTTAATGAGACATTTGATAAAGAATTTAACTTTTAGTGGGACGGAGGAAGTATATTTTGAAAAAAAAAATGTTCTATATTTATAATTTTTCTTTTAATAGATGTGATTTGTAGACGTTAAATAAATATACATGTTGAAATTTTTGATATGTGAAATTATGTTATATGTGTGTCGAATTGTATAAGATATCAATGAATGAATTATTGACACCATTAAAGCAGATAATTTACTATGTCTAAAATTGTATTCGGTATGAAAAAATACACCAAATTTTTTTTTCACTAAATTTCTTGCCCCTCCTTTACTTAATTTCTAGCTCCGCCACTGGTATTGCTTCGTTGGATTTTCTATATCGGAAGATTTGTAGTGCGACTAACCCTCTTACGAGCCAGTGCGGTGGATTTTTCAATGTTTTGCAGGTATGGTTATCTCATTTTAATGTGAATTATGATGTTGGGTTTAATTTTGATTTCAAATTATCAACATTATGTATAGTATTTGATATATATTTTATTGATATAGATTTGGGCATGGAAGCAATTGTTATGTACTCAACCGCGAATTCAAAGGCGGAATGGTGATGTGGCACAAGGCGACATGCCAATGGGATGCAGGTATACATATATCATACTTTATTTTCTCGTCGTTATAGTTTTTTCAAATGCTTCTTATAATTTTTCTTTTTATGAAATTTCAGGTGGACCGAACCATTATATCTCAAGCAGGTTACTGCACATAACCTGCAAGACTATCGTGATCAGCTGGCCAAACTCACTGATGATCAGGTGGTGTGGCAGCCTTATACAGATCGGCAAGCTTCAGCTTACTGCTATCAGGGACAGGTCGTATGGATGTCACGGGTGCCTCTAATATGTTTCAAGAGGATATAGTGGCATTTACCGGATCGTGTTTTGATGCAGTTTGGCATGTTACATGGGGTCCCGGAACCTTGCGACACGGGGAAGGACTTGCACATATTTGATCGACGTGGAAATAATCTTGTGGTTTGGAGTGATCGCCATCATCAATATATTGCACTTTGGAGACATCGACGGAACTTAGTGGTTGTGGTGGTCCCAGGCTATCACGTTATTCATTACACTGATCCATATATGATATGGTATCGGAGCATAACATGCATGTTTGTGCAGAACCCAATTCATATAGAGGACGCTGGATACCGCTTGAAACATGTGTAATTCACCGACAGGAGGAGGAGGATGAGTATACTTAACAGTTGTTACGGGGTTGTATTTTTGGATGACTGCTAGGACGCGGGGTAACCTTATATAAGATTCCTCCCAATCTCCAAAAACCTTTGTAATGCCCTTCTGTTTTCCACACCATGCCTTCTTATAGGTAATTTCCTTGTCGTACATTTGACTAATGTGTGCAATGATAACTCCAATCTTGACATTTGAATCCTTTTTAATAAGAGGAACTACTTGCCGACCAATAAACTTCGCATATAGGTTGGAGTGATCTTGGCTTTCTCCAGAATATAAGCAACAATGAGGACCCTTATACTTGGTCACTTTCCAATAGCCAAACTTCTTCCTAATAACACGAACATAAAAATTGTATGAAAACTTTTTCAATAGACATTCTATTGCCCATGTATGAGTTATGCTCTTTCTTACCCTAAACCGGCAATTGGTTCTAATATGGTACCTTTTTATGTCAAATTGCGCCTCGTTCTTGTCAGAAAAGTGTATCCCTTTAGCGATTTCATCTTTCTCTGGATCCCAAAATGGAAAACTGGGTTGATTATGTGAATCAATGAAGTCTTCTTCTTGTCGAGCAATATCACCAATATCACTGTAAAAAGGATAATCTGCTCTCTCATATCTTCGATTTTTCGGCGCTTCATAATGAACCAAATGTATTTCCACGTCATCATCAATCGGCCCATCATCACCCTCTCCCAAATCTACATCAGAATCACTACTACCCTCTTGATATTCATCATCAACATCGTCTAGAATTGCATTTACATATTTGTCTTCTTCTTCTTAATAATCTACATTATCTTCAGAATTATCATCATCAACTGGATTATTTGGGCATGACATGTTACCAAGATTTGATGTTTGAGTTGATACAAGTGTTTGTGTACTTGGACCAACCCCTGCATAACGGTTACAACTTAGTGAATTCCCATAAAAGTTCTCTGTAATACGTGTTTCAAACTCTTTATAATATGTTGATTTTCAATAAATTTTACGACCACATACAGCTGCAAATTACTCATCCCCCAAATTTAGCAAAAACATCAAACATAATATTAATATCCGCATCATCTTCAATACGAAAAGGAAATTACTCACCAATCCCGTTATCAAATGAATGAGGATATCTATAAATAACTTCTAACTCATATTTTGTCCGATCTATGCTTATCTGTTTATATAACTCATCAATCAATTCATTGTATCTTCATCTACAATGACCCCTAATTGCACATTTCAGCACTTTTTGAAAATGAGGACCATCAAATAGTTGTTTATTATCACCTCCCCAATAGGAAATGAAAATGAGTGAACCTCCGTTCATCTTAACCCTACATTACGAAATCAAAGTGTTAAAACCTTCAAAATCCTAATTTGAACATTTATATCTATAATTTACTAAAACACAATAAAAAAACTTAAATTTATATATATAAACACAAGTGAAAACAATGATTAAGATGATGTTGATTTAACTTGATTCTTAGTATTCAACAATTCTGAAATTAAAGGATGTGAAAATTGGGTTTCTTCTTCAACTATTTTGAATTTGTGAAAGTTTGGATACGGAACATATGAATCCCCAATCTGCAAACCTTATCTCTTTCTCGCTTAAACTCGATACATGAAATAACGATTTCACTCTTAAAATCGCTACACCAAGTAGCGAATTCTCCAAATCCTAATTACGTTAACAACACTAGTACTCTATAGCCCGTGTCAATGGCACGGTAACAGTACAAAAATGAAAGAAATGGGGAAAATGATGGTTACAAAAAATCAGCTCCTCTCCGTTTATTGAAACGACCAATGAAAATGACAAACAATTGTAATATATCAAAACAAATGTGTGCATACTTCATAAGAATAAAGTATTGAGAGCCATCTCTTTGCGACTATCTTTTCAAATAAGCCCCAAGTACATAATCTGCAATAAGAAAATAAAAACTTACCAGCAAACAGAGAAAGTGTATTTTGCTTGTTGTAGATATGATGAGTTGCATGGAGGTATTTGTACAAAGGTTTAATGTCATGCAACTCTCTGTGCATCCAATAAATTCCAAACTCCACGATTACAAAATAAATAGCCAGATAATAAATGTAAGCTAGCCATCCAATCTCACTTATGCTTGAATAACATTTAGTCCATCCATTTTCTAATCACCACCATCCTCCACCATCTCATCACTTCCCTCCCACCTTCATTAATCACCTATCACCTGACTTCATCCTAAATTTCCCCAGAAAAAAAAACAGATTTGCGTTCAAAGCTCGGTATCGATCAAAAAGTAATTAGGAAAAAAGAGAGGAAACAGTTTAAATTTTGGAATCAAAATCATATCTAAATGAGACGGGTCGTAGAGGGAAGGAACAGGGCTCTAATCGCAAATCGATGAATTACATAAATTTGACCAAAACAGTATATAATTGTCAAAAATTAAGAACAAAGACATAAAGAAGAAATTTCTCATAAATTAAGTGATATATATATATATATATATATATATATATATATATGAATTCTTGTAAATCAAGCAAATAAATCGCTCTCATTAAGTTAAAAATAAACATAATTAACTTGGGGAAGAGAGAAAGAGACAACAGTATGTTCAACAAATGCCAACCTTCAATCATTTGTAACTCATAGCTGATTGTTGCATTGGAGGAACCCATCCCATTATTTTCCATGGAAGGTAGCCTAAGGACTTGAAGTTGGTCCATTTTGTCCTCGTATAGAGTGCCTCCCACAACTTTGACAATTTCACCAAGCTTGAACCTACTTGAGTGGAGTCAAAATCCAGATCTTCAAAAACATTCTTCAACTCCAACTTGGTTTGAAACAATGGCAAAGAAGCTGCAAAAGCATGGTTAGAGGAAAAATACAGTTGACTTTGCCTTTAAGAGAAGATTGGAAATGTAGCAACCTTCAAATAAATTCCATAAAGATCGCACTTTCTTTGCCAAATACGCCGCAATTTCCTCACTGCTCCCAAAATCATCCAAAATCACCTTTCAAGAACAAAAGTAGGCAGTCATTTTGGGACGAAGGGATTACCAATTTCCAAAAGGAAATATGAGATACATAGAGACTGCATATGATATGCCAGTAAAACATCAAACAAACACGCTACACCGATTAATTTCACAATAAGGCAACAAAGAATATCAACAATTGAAGTAAGGGTAATCTAACAAAGACACAAACAAAAGAGAATCAAAGTGAGTGCAAAAAAAAAAAAAAAGAAAGAGAAACTACTGTGGATCTCTCAGTGAAAGTGAAATAACAAATTACTCAATTAAATTAAGGAAACAAATCCAGAAATCTCAATGTAAAAAGGGGCAATAAGGGAGAGAGAAAATGTACCTGAATGGCAGAAGTAACTGAGGGAAGCAGAACATCCTTGATTGATCGACCATTACATTAGGAAATTGTGGAATGAAGAAAAGAGTAATTATTAAACTCCAGGACCCAAATTTCAAATATGCAGCGGTTACCAGATTGAGGCAGTTAGGTTTAGGAAGGAGGTTTATGTTTCCTCAACAAAATTCCAATCAATTTATAACCAAGCATAGGAAAATCAAAAATCAAAAAATCAAAAAATCAAAAAATCAAAAAATCAAAAATCAAAAAAATCAAAAAATCAAAAATCAAAACGCCACCATCATCTCCTTCAAGCTCCATAACCGCCGGTTGTTGCGTCGCTGTTTGAGGAAGAAGGCAGAGGAAGAAAGAAGGTGGTCTTGGGTTGGAGACTGACGCCATATATGGCGAGGGGTTTGCAGATCTAGGGTGGGGATATCGGATATGGCTCCGATTTGAGAGAATATGGGTTAGGCGGTCGGCGGTGGGAATGAGATTGAAAGGGCGGCGAAAATGGATGCAGAGGCGGAGGAGATGGACGAAGCATTAGAGTTAAAGTAGGGGTGGCTGCCATGAATGGGAGGGAGAATTGGATGAAGAGAGTGAAATGGGATGAGTGGGAAGTTTTTTTTTCAACATTCAATCTCAGCCCTTGAATCAGATTTTCAAGATTGAATCTCAGCCACCACTTATGGGTAGGCTAAGAGGCAGTTTTTTGCTCCCTCTATTGTATATTAGATTAATTATACTAAACTCGCTAATTCAAGTAACGAGTTTCAATGAGGAAATTTTTAAACTCGCTACACCGTGTATCGAGTTTCACGAAAATGACCATTCTCTCGACAATAGTTTCAAAGTTGTCATTTTGAAATTTATTATTTTAAAAATGAATTATTTGAGAAAAGTTTCCCCCTTTAGGTAACTAAATTTAACATTAATATTTTATATGGGTAATCAATTCTTAAAAATTATTTTAAAGTCCTTCCAACAATAAATAAATCTTTCAACTCTGTTTAGGTAACTTAAATTTAACATTAATTTGAAATTTATTAATATTTTATATGGACGTCGACGTTACACACGAAAATGCGACAATGAAAATAAATAAAGACAGCAATAAATATTTGCATCATAACCGTCAAGAAACATTTTCTCTCTTTCGTTTCTCCCATCGAAGAAATCTTTCAACTCTGTTTATGCTTAACCCCATTTGATTGTTTCATTCTTTCGATTTGATTATATAGATAGATTCAAGCGAAAAAATCCGATATAAATGAGAAGAATTATAATTTCAACAGTTGAATTTATCTCTCAATCTCTTCAATTGCAATCTTCTCCAGATTTAGATGGCTCGTCTAGTATTTATTTTGATGATTTACGCTCTGGTTTCCTCAATCGTTAATGGAGAAAATAGTGAAAGATCTCGCTCTCAAGAGCCTCCTATAACCCCCATAAATCAAGATCTTTACCATTCCAGGTAAATGCGATACGCTTTTTCATTGTGCACTTTGTGTTATTTTTGTGTGTTTTAGGAGAATGATTCTGTGTTTAATGGGTTTGTGTTGTTTGTTTGAATTTTGAAATGGGTTCTTGGATTTGAAGTGATTTAAATCTGTTGGTAGTTGAATTATGTCCATTGACTAGCTATAGATCTAATTTTGCTTTAGGGATCATTTGGATTGGAAAAGGTAAACACTTCAAGATTGATTTTTATTCTTATTTGTTATCAAAACCTTGTCTTTACTATGTGTCATAAAAGTTGGTTTAGTGAGATTTTTTTTTTTCTGTGTAGATATGAAAGTTGTATTTTTCCACTTGCGGTTACGTTTGTTTGCTGATAATTGTTCAGAATGGTTTTTCAGATTAGTAGCGATTCACCGCTGAATTCTATCCAATGACTAGCTATGGATCTAGTGGGTCTCATTATTATAAAAAGTTACCATTTTAGGATTTTGTAAATTTAAAGTGGGACACCCAAAATGGCTATTTTTAGATTAAGGTGAGACGGAGGGAGTACATTATATTATTTCTAAATTTTTGGTTGTCTTGCTCTTTGGAACTTCTTAGTGATGCTTTGATGGAAGAAATAGGAGCCTTGGTTCACCGTCATCCAGATAAACTCTCGGTCAGTGTTGTATGTTTGTCTTTCCTTTATTCCCGTGCCCCCTGCCCCCCAAACCACTCACACAAACTCCACTATACTGTCCATTATGCTTAATTTCCTATTTTGATTATTTGCATTTCAACAGATAGATACATTTAAAACCAAGAACAAGGGTTATGAAGCAGAACTCAATGTAGTAACTTATTGTCGGAATATGAAGGAACGTGCTGACAAGTCAAAATATCGGATCCTTCTTGTAAGCTCATATTTCTAGTTGGATTGACTTGATTCATATTTAATTGTTAGTCGTTTTGACCTTGGTTTTTGAACATAACAAAAGCAAAGGAAAATGGACGAAAAAGAGAAGTCGGGGCAAAAATGTGTTCATTTGTTTTTTACCTTTTGACCAGATAACGATATAGGATTCTTTTTCTGTTTTGACATGTATTGTCTCAGATTGGTGATCGCTGATGTTTTTGACAGATGATTGCTTGTATTCCAGAGTTTTGGGCAGCATGCGCGGGAGCTCATTACAACAGAGCTTGCATTAAGGATCCTCTCCATTTTGAGCGAAGAGCAATTTTTACCCAAAATTGATCCAGTTTTGCTAAACAAGACCCTTGATAAGCTTGTTATAAAGGTAACTACACTAACCATTTCCTAAGATTATTCCCATTATCATTAGCTGCCCTTCCCCTTTCCCTTCCCCTTTCCCTTCCCCTTTCCCTTCCCCCTCCCTCTGCCACCTGAAATTCACCCACCAAGAAAAATAAAGAAAAATAACTGTTTAATCTCTAGGGGATTATTATACATCATGGGGGATTTTGTTTTGCTTCTATGATTGTATGGACGTGTCATATTATACACTTTGTCAAGAGTTGTTTTCTGTCTGGTGAGTTTCTGCCCTTGAATGAATGTCTGCTTCAGTTCAGATCAATTCTTACTAGTTCATACTGCCACAGGAAACCATTTCTTAAATAGTTTGTAATTTAACAATAGTAAGACTTTGAAACAGATTTAGTATATAACTGATATCACACTGGATTACAGTTTATATTTCAGTCAAATCTCTGATTTACACACGACTGTACTAGTTTCTTTGATTTCATTATTCTTTTGTTGAGAAAGTAGAGCTGTTCTTTTGGTTGTCTCATACTCCCTCTTAACCAAAATAAGTGTCCTCTATTGATTTTAAAAGAGTTTAAATTAAGTATTTGATTGTTTATTTATTTATTAACGTTTTTTTCTTCAATAACTTTAGTAGTGCCAAATTAATATTGCCAAGTTCATTTCTCACCATGATTTAGAAGTCATTAAGACTATTGGCTTAGCAAACTTAACAGTTATTTGAGATGATACAAAATAGAACTGTTCAGGACGAAAGGTTTTCTATTTACCTTTCGAGTGTTTATATGCTTGGGATACTACTTTTTGAAGTCACATCAATTGTGAAAGATATAGTTATGCTATAAATGCAAGAAGATTGTGTTTCTCATAGATGTGTCCATACTTCTATTCATCCCGTATACAATAACGTGCTGTTTTACATATGAAGAATTCTTTAAGCCTGTAACTATTGCATCCCTCTTGTACTCAAGTTATCAAGAGTAAATTTGACGTGACAATAGGCCATAAATATTAAACGTGTTTGCGAGTGTGTGAGACTCTGCGTCTTTTCATCTTTTCTGGAATAAGTTTTTGCAATTTCAAAATATGAAAGATGATGTACCCGTTGGAGGCTAACTAAATTGATCAATCAGATGGTACCAATGGAAAATATGAATGGACGCAAACGTGTTGAAGAAGGAGAACTTTGCGAGAGGAGAAATGGTCTGCAATTTTTCTAATCACGTTGAATTACGACATCATTGCTTGGATATATTTACTCAAAGTTGGCTTCTTTTCTTTTTCTTTTTCTTTGTCATTCTATTTTCAGGAAGAGGAGTTGACCTCAACAGAAACTGGAGTGTTGATTGGGGTAAAAAAGAGAAGGTTTGTTCTTGTTATATGATTGAGGCTCATTCATATGAATTTATTCCTTGTTTCATTTCATGTTTTATGTTAGTAGTTGAATTTGGGTTCGAAATTGATGTTTGTTCTCCGCCCATTAACATGATTTTGTTGGTTATGTAATTCCATGATGTAGCTTCTTTCTAATCTGGTTGTCCATCAATTTCAGGACTATGATCCATATGAAGAAAATCCTGGAACTGCTCCTTTTAGTGAGCCTGAGGCCCAGCTCATGCGTAAACTCTCAATGTCATTTGAACCCCATATATGGGTTAATGTGCATTCAGGGATGGAGGTAAGTCATACCTTCTCATCCTTGTCCTGCTCATATTTCCTACATTACAATTATTAAGCAGAGAATAGCAAATAAACATGATGGATGTTTTAATTACTTGTTACCTTTAGTTCTTGCTTAGACTTTTTCATATGATTACATGTGAGTTACACCCCCCCCCCACGTAGTTTAAACCCCATCTTTACAAATTTCAGCTGTAAAAAGTTGATTTACTGACATTGGAGTACAAGTTATTGAAGTTATTGAATATTTGCATTTTAGTCATCAAAAGCCTTTCCCGCAGGAACATCGACAATACTCATCTGTGTCTTATCCTTGTTTAGTTCGAGGTTATTAATGTTGATTTTGGGGCTTTGTTTGCAAAAAATATTTTATAGGCTCTATTTATGCCATACGATCACAAGAACACTACCCCAAGTGGAGTGCCATCTCAGAGAATGAAACTGATGCTTGAAACACTGAATCATCTTCATTGTGGAGATCGTTGCATGGTTGGATCAGGGGGTGGATCTGTTGGGTTAGTATTAGTTACTGTCATGTAAAGTTTTTTACTTGTGAATTGAACATTTGAATATTCTCATTTATATTTCTGTGGAACAATTGCTGAAATAACTTATTTTGTTGTTTTGGTTTTTGATTATGGTCGTTTCCGTATTTGGTATATTCTACATGGCAAAGTGCTACTTCGTTGTAATCTATGCTCTATTATCTTAGCATGCACTCCATTTATCTCTCAGCATTCTCTCTTTTGTGAATAAAGCCGTGAAAATGTGCATTTCATATTCTTTTCTTTTCCTCCTTTTGTTTGAGGTTTCTCATTTCGTTATCCCACATTATATTTTCCTATGATGCTCGGACTCGGGTGTGAGTGTTTGACACGGGTACGGATTCGAGTGTCGGATCCACCAAAATTTTAGGATTTTACACCAAATTTAGTGTAAAATAGCCACACCCATACCCACACCCACACCCATGTCCTATCCTTTGGACACGGGTACTTTGGCAAAATAGAAGGGTTTGAGCATCACAGATATTTTCATAAGATTCTATCATTCGTCGAGTTTTACCACTTAAACCAGAACTTACGGCAAGATTTTGACTTCAAAACCGTCACCAAAAATCATCTGTGGTGGTTCGACTTTAAGATGGATGTTTCCTGGAGATTCTGGTGTTGTTTATACATCTATTCAGATGTTATACAAATATGGCCATCGGTTTAATCTACATGATTGAGATTATTTTTTTTTTGATTATTGTATTGACATGTTGTATATTGTGGACTTTTAAGCCATAAATTCTTCCTTTACCGCTGTATTGTTGTTATTGTATTCACATATTCATTAACATGTTTGAATTAGGTATCTAGCACACGGGACAGCGACAGATTACATGTATGACATTGCGAGAATCCCCATGGCGTTCACCTTTGAGGTTTGTGAATCTTTAGTGTTTTTTATATGGTTAATTACAAGGAAAATGTTCTGATATATTTCATTGAATGGCAGATTTATGGAGACGAAAATGCATCTTCAAAAGACTGCTTCAAAATGTTCAACCCTGTGGACCATGCTACTTTTAATGTATGTTATTCTCTTAAATCAAGTAATACTCTATTTCAACAGGATTCCTCTTTTGGAAACAGATTGTCCATATACCCCTTAATTATGTTTTAGTTGTAAAATATAATTTTAAGGGCCGTAAACCAGCTGGTGGCTCAGTTCTTTTACTCCCTCCGTCCCATCTAGATATCCCCACTTTTTGAGTTATCTTCCATTGAACTTTGACCAATAATTTTATGTTAATTCATGTATCCTAATGATGTTCTAAAACTTGTTATGGATACAACATTAGAAGTACTACCAATAACAAGTGTTGGATTTTCATTAGGATGAATAAATTAACATAAAATGTTTGGTTGAATTTCAATCAAATTAACCACTAAAAAAGTGGGACGGAGGGAGTATTTTATATTTCAGCTTAAGATCCTAATATTATAATCTGGATTTCAGAGGGTTCTCAACGACTGGTCTTCTATGTTCTTCACAATGTTCAATATGGGCTCAATCCAGGGAGATGAACTTCACCCCGAGGCAACTCCATCAAGGGTTGATAAGTTGATTTCTATAGATGACTATTTGAATGGTTACTTAATAGAGAGAACAAGTAGATACGGGGAGAAGAAAGAAGTGCTTGATTTTGGATTACAGGAAATTAGAACATATTACAGGCTCTTCTTGTTATCTTCTGTGCTGTTGATGTTCATGTTTTGTTCAAGAATCTCAAAAAGTACTCGGCCAATTGTGTCCGCCATTTCCCTTTGATCCTCCGTCTTTCAGAATATTGGGAGTCGAAAATGATATAGAGGGAGGAGGGAGAAAGTCGCCCTAATTTTTTTTTTGTATTTTTTTTTTTAAACTTGCAAGTTGTATACGTCGCCCTGTAACTCCCATCATTCATTGTTCCAGGTTAGTGAAAATATGATCCTAATTGTAACAGGGATTGACAATAGAAAAGATTGATAACATTGTTACAACTTCAATTATTTATTTTGTGCATTAATAGGAAAAGGAAATTTTGGGCTTGTTATGAAAAGAAATTCTACTATTGTATTCTAGATATTATGTTGGTGTTTGTAAAAATATATGCGAGACGGGCACAATTTCAGCGGTAATATGCTTTCTGAGATGGTTTGTGTTTCTTTGTCCGCTCATTTTCGTAGCATTACATCTCTGGAAAAGACTGCCAAAATTTGGTAGTCCACAAAATCTGACATCGAAATGATTGTCAGACCTAGTATCTGACAACCAGACTGAGAGTGTGCTAATATGAAAGGGAAATGGTACGAACCAATAATATACAAACTTCGCTTTAAATTTACATCTGCCATTGGTACTTTCCTGCAGTTTGTCGCTATGTTTCTTTGCATAATTACACGGAAAAAAATATGACTCATGCGAGTGTAATACAAATACAAATACAAATACGAAGCCTTATATTTACTTTGGAGCTTGTGGAAAATAGAGAGAGGGAGAACGAGTGTATGCGAAAAGTCATTTTTATCGTTATAATTTAGTCTTGATGCCCATTTGAGGTCCGCGTCCACTTTGTGATGGAGTTGTCTATGATGGTTTCAATGCCCTGACACGAACTAACCTCCTGTCAAGCAAAGACCAAAGAATTTCTGATTCCAAAAATAATAAATGAAAAAAAAATAGAGGTAAATGCAACGGTGATGCCAAATATCCTGAAACTCGGGATATATGTTTCAAAGGAAGTTCATAACATAGTCAAACTTTTTTACTCCCTATCCCTAAATGAATGTCCAAAGTCAAGAAATTTTTGTCCCAAATTGAATGTCGAGATTCACGGACTTTAAGGAATAAGTCAATACTATGCAAACACTAGTTTGTTGTGTTTGATACGCAAATTTATGTGTGTGATATTTCTTAATCAAAGTCCGTTAAATCATGATTTATCATATTTACTATATAGCCTAGATGCTTTTTTTACCAAAAAAAAAAATCAATATTCATTTTATTATCATAAAACTGAATGTTTAGAAAGTGGATAGCAAGAATATTTATAAATCTTTGTCATTAAAATGTATAAAAAAACACACATTTTCAGAGTGTCCCTTAAAATGAAATTTGGACATTCAATATTTGGACATTCAATTAGGGACCAAGGGAGTACTTAAATTACGTAGTATTGTTCTGCTAAAATAGGATAGAGATTTATAATATTGAAAAGAATAAGTATACAAACCTCGTATTGGCAAAAACAATGGCCTGATGAGTTGGTGGTCAATCTGCTGTCCAATTAGAGTTTTATGGATTGTTCAGTCATGATTTTAGTTTGCTTTTCATGTATCTCAGAGCGGAACGTAACATTGATCTAGATTTCCTATCTGGAGTGCACCCAGACATAAGCATTTGTTCATAAACTGATGGTACCTGAAATTCATACAAGGTAACATGTTTATAAATCAAAGACAGTAGTTCAAATCTGAATCAGTTTCAAAGATGACATTTCAGAATCCAGTGGAGTAATACGAAGTATCTAGGATAACAAAAACAACTCTTACCATTTCAGTTGAGCACCAGTACCCTAGTACTTCCTCCGTCCCAAAATGAATGTCTAGTTTCTAAAAAAAACTGTCCCTAAATGATTTTACCTAATTTGTTTCCATATTTCATTACATTATTGCAAAACTAAAAGTTTGAATGTGGATAGAAAGGACATTTATGCATTTTTGCTACTAAATTTTCTCAAATGTAAGGCTAGTTTTTTGAATTCCTTGAGTAGGGTTTTTTTAGAATGTCCCTTGAATGAAAAATAAACAATCAATTTGGTACGGAGCGAGTATGTATCGATTGTTAGCTTCTTATACTTATTCCCATGATCCTTAAGACAATATGATGACTTCTTTTAAGTGCATATACTGGCATAAACTAACTACCCTACAACACTATGTATCAATGCGAACAAACAAACAAAAAGTACACACTCATGGTTTGCCTTCTCATTCTCTTAGCAGTTAGCATAATGATGTCTTAAGATGCATTAATGAAAGTATTTAAGAACATATTATATGGCCAAATGTATCTTCCTTTTATACAGCATACATTGGGAAGCTTTTCTTGTGTTCCGCTCGTCACAAAGAGAAAGTCAAATTTAGAATTTAAAATTAAATTTGGTTTCCACTTCTATTAAAAGAGTTTGTAACCCAATAGTCTCAGTAACCTTTCAGAATGTAAGAAGAGAAAAGCAGGTGTCTCGTGATTTGACATCACCAGAGCACCATTTGAGGCTATTAAAGTAAGTCTTGCAAAGTCAAATAGCTCATGTAATACTAGGGGAGACTTATTTCAGAATGGAAGGAGTAACTGGTAACGATATGTTAAATATCAATACAAAAGGTTGTCAATTTTATTTTAAGAAGTCAAAATGCGACTCTTTGGGGGACAAATGGAGTAATACTAGGAATGGATTGATTCAACTTCCCTGTTGTCAAATGCAAATCCCTAAATCAATGGCATATTAGTACACATGTGATACCACTTGACCAACAATAAGTAGAAGATGGAGAGTGCTAAACAAATGTTTAAAACCACATACGAATTTCCATGAAAATAAAGGCAATTCTAAGAAGAAGAAAAAAAGAAGAAGCATCTGCAGACTTAAGCTCACCAACCTCATAGGATAATGCTCTTTTATGGCAGTACTTGTAAGCCGAACTGTGTAATATAGCCCCTTCCCTCCCAAATGACTAAATGAGTGTCTAGTTTTAGTTTCCAAAGAAAATAAGGAAGTTCACTGGTAAGCACTTTTAATAACACATACACATAAATATCCTTAAATGACATAGTATCATTGTAGGTGAAAATTAGGACATGATAATTGACAAAGGTGAAGTTAGTAACTTCATTAGAAAATGAACACCCACACCCATATTGGGATAAAAGTTATCCGAAAATGAACACTCAGTTGGGATGGAGGGAGTAGTATGTGTAGTTTAAAATACAGTCTCTCTAACGAGAGTCCATTTTCCAAACAAGAAAAATTGTCTTTGATATCCATATTCTAAAAAATTTACTAAAATCACCTTGTAAATTACCATGTCCTATACCCTTGGTGATGGCATAATGTGCTCATTAAGGGTAATTACATGTATGTGCTACTAAAAGTGCTAACATCTTATCCACTTTAATATCCATGCCAATATATATATATATATATATATATATACTCCCTCCGTCCCACCTTAGTGTAGACTGGTGGTCAAATTGACCAAACTTTGACCAATAATTTAGCACAAAATAATTATCCTAACGAACATCTAAAAATGGTTATTGTATCACAATTAAGATTATTTTCGATTTCAAGTTTTAGATTTTCATTAGGATAATTATTTAGGGCTAAAATGTTGGTCAATGTTTGGTCAATTTGACCACCAGTCTACACTAAGGTGGGACGGAGGAGTATATATATATATATATATATTAAACGAAGACACTCATTTAGAAATGAAATTGTCTTTCTAGTGCACAAACTGCTACCTGAAATGATGACCCCAATAAACAATCGAGAGAAGGAGAGGAAACAGGGAAAATATTATTTTATCCGCATACTACCTCCCTCCGGTATTAAAGAAACATGGCATAACGGTACTGGAATTCTATACCTTATCAAATTTCTCCACGCGAACTAGTGCTTTCATTAGTGTAGTGTAGGTAACTACATCTGGCTTCACACCCTGCGAATAAAGATATTAAATTCAATGTTTTTCTCAAATTGCAACCCAAAAAGGGGGATGTAAAACAAATTAAAAGATTCTGCGTGTGTGTTTGTTGTGTGGAGATGGAGGGAGTAAGAGTAATAGCGAAAAAGAGAAAGGGAAGTTACGTTTTCTTTCATGAATTTAAAGACGGCAAAGGCTTCAGCATCCCTCCTGTCCTCGCCAAAAGCATTGATTAAAGAATTGAGGGCTAAAATACTGGGCTGCAGACCATCTCCTCTCATTGCCCTATATGCACTTACTGCTTGTTCACACAGACCCTATTCCATATAATCATCAGAAACTATCTCAGCCAAAGCGCAAATATTTTCCAGCAAAAATAGTTCCTACATTTCATCTCCAGCAACCCACCCCCAATCTAAGGCTCTTAACCGATTCGAACTTGGCGATTGGCTAATCACTTTAACATTGGAAATTACTAGAATAAAGTATCAGCAGAAAAGCAATTTTATCCATATACAGCCTGTGGGTATAAGCCTGACTATTTCGAGATCAAAACTGAGTTTCTGACCATCACTAATTTGACTAAAGAGTGCACAAAAATATCCAAAATGCCAAATAGCTCACAAGCTAAAAGTACTACCGTGAGAGCAAAAAACACGTAGTCAAGTTGGCAACCCAGACTACCATCGATGTGTCTGATAACCAAATCATAGTTTATGAATGAAAATACTCTTAAAATTAGAAATTAAAATGTCATTGCAAGTGGAAGAAATTTGTTTCATAAAGTGACATACCCTTTGAGCATAGGCATTAATCAAGGCATTATACATAGTTGATGATGGTTTCAAGCCAGCAGATTTCATGGCATCCAAGCAATCAATTGCCTCATTAAACCTTCCTGATTTCCCAAATATATCAATCAGAGTAGTATACGTAACAACAGTAGGAAGCAGCCCTTGACTTTGCATCTTCCCCAACAAATCCTTAACTCCTTCCCACTTCTCCTGAACCCCAAACGAATTTATCATTATATTATATGTCATATTACAAGGCGGGCACCCCTTCCGCTGCATTTCCTCAAACAGCTCCTCTGCTTTTTTATGGTACCCCGCCTTACAATGACAGTCAATAAGTGTATTCCAAGTAACCGTATCCGGTTCAATGCCATCCTCTCTCATCCTATCCAAGACATCCATCGCATGCTCTAGTGAATTATACTTCCCAAATGCATCAATAAGTACATTGTAAAAATGCAAATCGGGCTGGACCCCACAATTCTTCATCTCTTTCAAAACCTGAAACGATTTCTGCCACTCCCCTCTATCCCGATAACTAGCTAAAATCCTACTAAACACGAACGAATTAGGCTGCAAATCCCTAGCTTCCATCTCCTTCAACACAATCCTCGCACTCTCTAACCTACCTGCATTCACATAAGCATCAATCAATAGACTATATGTATGTTTATCCGGTAAAACCTCACATCTTTCCATCTCCGAAACAACCCACTCGGCATCCTTCAAATTCCCAACTTTAACATACCCTTTCAAAAGTGCATTATAAGCTCTAGTCCTAGGCTTTAATCCACCTTCCTTCAACTCCTCAAAAATGGCTTCCGCCTCCTCATTCCTCCCCATATTCCCTAACTCCGTTACTAAAGCGACCAATGTAGCCGTCTTAGCACTCAACCCATTCCCCTGCATCAAACTTAACAGCATAACAGCATTATCAACATCACCCGATTTCGTGAAACCAACAATTATGTTATTGAACAACTGCCCATCAATCTCAAGCATATCCTCTCCAATGTCACTATATAACTTATTTAACATAACATTATCAATCTTATTACTCCTAGTTAATGCCTGAACAATCGAACTGTAACTTACAGGATCCGGCAGGTAACCATCTTGCCTCATTCTCCCCATCAAATTAAAGGCTTTCTCGAGATCATTGTTCCGAGCACAAGCTCCAATTAGGGCATTATACGTCAATGGAGTCAATGTTTGTTTTTGTGAAAGGAGAAAAGCTTCATACAGCTTATCTGAGCGTCCGAGCGCGTGGATTAAAATTGAATAGAGCAGCTCATAGGAGAAGCAGAGATTATGCTTCTGAAGCCAATTGACAAGCGAATAGGCGTTTGAAATTGAGGAAGGTGATGAAGCGAGTGATTTAAGGAGAGAATGCCATAGCGGCAGGGGGACGGCTCGGTACGACTCAGCGAGTCCGAGTTCGAGTGGGTCGAGTTGAGTTGGAGCAAACGAGTTTGAACAGGTGGTGGTGGTGGTGGGAGTGTCGGAGTTAGTGGAGAGGAAGTCTAGGAGAGGGGTGAAGTCATAGCGGCGAGGTTGGTTGGTTGAAACGATGTCAGATTGTGTTGTGGTGTCGGAGCCGGAGTGGGGTTGGGAGTCGAGTAGCTTGTAAGATATGGCGGAGATTGGTGACAGGTGGAGGTGGTAGTGGCGGGAGAGGAAGATGGAATTGGAGAAAAGTGGACGGTGGCGGGGAAACGGCGGCGGAGGGAGGAGGAGCATATTCATATCTCTTTAGCTCCACCGGAAAATGACGGTTTGGGAACGAAGATATGGTGGTTTTATCTTTTAAAAAAAACATTTAAAAATATCTCTATTTCAAAAAAAATCTTGGATTAATTCCACAAAAGACTCCTTCCACGAAATAAATTTTTTACAAGGACACGGAATATCCCATATACCACATACAGAGTTAGTCCAAATCACAATTTCACATACACCCCTAGACTACGTGTCCCAGCTTTAATGAAATTTCTAAATGTCGAAAATACCCCTCCCTCATCAACAAACCATAACCCTCCTCATTCGAGCATACACTTTCTCTCTCTAATTCTCTCTCCCCAGCCCACAACCTCCCTTTATTCTCCGGCCACCAAGCTTCTTCGGTGCTCTTGCACTCGTGGCCAAAATCTAATACTCCTCAGCTCACTCTAGGGGTGTTCACGGTTCGAATTGGTCCGATTTTTGTCAAAATTTTAGAAAATTAGGACCGTATCAAATACGTCGATTCTGTAAAAATTTAGGATCAGGACCGGAGCATTACATTATAGGACTGGTCCCATAGGTCTGGTTCTAATGGTCCGGTTCCGATCCGGTTCCACCGTTTCTACAAATTACAATATAATATAATTTTTTACAATAATAAAATCTACAAGCAAGCATATTTAAGAACCAAATTGCTGAACAATATTTCGGGACGGGGGGTGTATATGGCTGTCTACAAGCAAACATATTTAAGAACCAAATTACAATAACAAAATCAACAGTTAGGAAAGAAGAGTTTCATGTTCAACCACTTGAGCCCAACTAAAAAACTTAACTAGCTAAAAGAAACATAATGACAAGAAAGTTAATATATATATATATATATATATATATATATATATATATATATATATATATATATATATATATATATATATATATATATATATATATATATATATATATATTCGGTCCGATCTGGTTCCGATCCAGGACCGCGTATATTTTTTTCAAAATCAGGACCAGACCAAATAATTGGTTCCATAAAAATTTGGAACCAGGACCAGACCAATACTATTTTTTCGGTCCGATTTTTAATGGTCTGATCTGGTTCTACTTGTCCGATCCGGTTCCACAGATTTTTGTACGGCCCTAGCTCACTCTATCTTTGCCATTCTCTCTCTAACTCTCAATATGTTCACCAGATCTAGCCGAAAAACTTCATCTTCTGCATCCTCAACCCTAACCTAGCCTAAACTGGTGTCGCTCATTCAGATCTGGCCGACAACGCCTTGTTTTTTCTCCAATGAAGCTCGTTCTCCGCTAAGCTTGTTCTCCGGTAAATCTCCTTCTGCATGCAGTATCTCTCTCCCTCTTTCACACATCTTATACGGAAATAGCGTGGCTCACCAAACTCCACGAGTCCTTTGCTTCTATGCGCCTTTCATCAAACATGTTCTCTTCTTCTTCTTCGCTACCCCAATCGCTTGGATATCAATGGATTCATCTCCATTTTCTACATCTTAGATAGGTATCACTGGTATTAAAGGACAAACTCTTACTTGGCCCCGATAATACAAAATCATTCTTGGAAGACATAGGCCAGGGGAAGGATTGGATACGCCGGAGAATATTGTTGTCCAGAAAGTATTGGAGAAGGCCAAAGTTCCATTCACCATTGTTACAGTATTTAGCAATATAATGATTTTCCCAAGATAAAGGAATAGCTCGAGAGCTAAAGGATAAGAGATTGGGTTGGACACACCATGGATCCTTCCAGAAAGAAGTAGACATACCGTTGCCAATGATAGGGATCAAAGCTGATTTGAAAAGTGGGATCAATTTGACAAGTTGTTTCCAAAACTAACTTGTCCAAAAGTGTTGCATAAATTTTTCGAAAGAGTATAAAAAGTCTGCATCGATTGGTCATCGTTTTTAAGAAAAACAAAGCAGTCGTCAGCAAAAGCTAACGATACAATTTTGAGTCAAGGACTCTTAAACCCATAGTCCAGATTAATAAGCCATTTTAACCCATTTGAGATGAAAATACCACTTAAACCCAACCTTAACGGACCATAATAAGCGCTTAATTTTCCGTAACCTCTCATGACTACAGAAGGAGGAGGTGGAACAACTAGGGCACGGAGAAGTAGAAGGAGGAAGCTGTAATATTCTGAAGCAATTGGAGCAGTAGGAGGGCGGCCGTTGAACGCCCAAAGGAAGAGCAGAGTAGAGGAGAAGAGGGGAGTCTCTGAGGACGATTTCACCTGCTTTTAGAGGCTTAGAGGCTATCACCGCCCTACCTTTCCCTTCTAGTTCAACTATTCCGATCAGCCCTCCTCCTCCTCCTCCTCCTAGCGTCGTCGTCCCCTCTATTTCCCTCTCTCTCTGCAACTTGCTTCTCTAATCCAAACCCTTGTTGCGATTCAATTGTTTACGGAATACTACTATATAGGCTTGTTTTTGTTGCAGCTTATGACAAGTCGATTCTAAAATAGCTGATTTACTTTTAGAGAATCTATGTTATAAAATAGTATAAATGGTCCCATAGCAATTGGTATAGGACCTGTCAATATCATATACAAAGCTATAAGCCACTTAATTGGTCCTATAGCAATTGGTATAGGACCTGACAACATCATATACAAAGCTATAAGCCCCTTAGTTGGTCCTATAGCAACTGGTATAGGACCTGGCAACATCATATACAAAGCTATAAGCCTTTTAATTGGTCCTATGGCAATTGGTATAGGACCTGGCAACATCATATACAAAGCTATAAGCCCTTTAATTGTTCATATAGCAATGGGTATAGGACCTGCCAACATCATATACAAAACTATAAGCCCTATAATTGGTCCTATAGCAATTGGTATAGGACCTGCCAACATCATATACAAAGCAATAAGAACTTTGAATGGTCCTATAGCAACTGATATAGGACCTGGCAACATCATATACAAAGCTATAACCCCTTTAATTGGTCATATAGCAATTGTTATAGGATCTGTCAATATCATATACAAAGCTATAAGACCTTTGAATGGTCCTATAGCAATTGGTATAGGACCTGTCAATATCATATACAAAGCTATAAGCCCTTTAATTGGTCATATAGCAACTGGTATAGGACCTGGCAACATCATATACAAAGCAATAAGACCTTTGAATGGTCCTATAGCAATTGGTATAGGACCTGTCAACATCATATACAAAGCTATAAGCCCTTTAATTGGTCCTATAGCAACTGGTATAGGACCTGACAACATCATATACAAAGATATAAGCCCTTTAATTGGTCCTATAGCAACTGGTATAGGACCAACAATAAAATGTTAAAACACTAATAAGAGGTCTTATAGTAACAGGTATAAGACCTATTATTAGTCATACACAAATTGTAAGAATAATAACACCTGGTCTTATACCATCAAAAACAACATAAACAACAACACTAATAAGAGGTCTTATAGCAAAAGGTATAAGACCTGCTATAAGTCATCTACAACATCATAAACAACAACATATCTTATATCTATAAGATCACTTGATGTTCTTATACAACAGTACCAACAATAGATTCATAGAAATTAAATTGATTGAACCTAGTAACAACATATAATCTTGGTATAGGACATGTTCCGGTGTTCTAGTTAGATTATTATGGTATCCTTCTTTTCTACATCGACAACATGTCATCTTTCTCTTTGTAACTTCTCCTCTAACCAACATACAAGATCGTTTCCCAGCTAAAATGTATGACATAGAGAATGTTTTCCTTTTCTGCAATGGCTCCTTGCATCATCTTTTATCATGGTATCCTTGTTTTTCACAATCGACGACATGTCATCTTCCTCTTATACAACAGTACAATCACATCAGACTCCATCACAATATCAGATAAAAAGAAAATATTCTGCAAAAAAAAATATCAATAATTAATTCAGGGTGTAAGTCTACTGGTAGGTCTTATAGCATCTTATACCCTATGATATAAGACCTAATTATTTCAAATTGAATAACACATAAACAAAAGACTAAACAGAGACAGTTAACGTAGTATATATATATATATATATATATATATATATATATATATATGAAGCTATTCAAATGAGAACCAAATTTATATGAGAACCATGAGAACTAAACCCAATCATTGGATTAAAAACACATCAATGCTCCAGATTAAAAGAAAAAAGATAGAGGGGGTGACATTTTCGTAATTATTGTGAACTAAATCCCCCTCAAATTTCAAAATAAAATATCTCAATATCTATAAGTCGAATTTTTTTTTCAAAAACACTGATTTTTTTGTCTTGACGAGACGATTCAAACTAGATCCCTGAAGAAAGGATTTTGAAAAAATAATATTGAACAACGTCTAATTTTTAAAACACTAGCTAATTAACTAGTGTACACTAAAATAACTAGAGTACACTTTTGCTTTTTTACTTTGGTCTGATTATATGAATATTTCAAAGCATGATGACTTGGCTTTACGAATGTTACAGAACATCTTAAACCTCAGAGACGGAACACTTTTGGAAGGGACGGTCCAGAAAATCTATTCATATGGAGCTCAAGTGAGGATTGGTGAAAGTAACAGAAGGTTGGTTTCACTTTAAAATGTACTTCCAACTTATTACTACAAAGAGTTGATGCCTGACTACCTCATGTGTTCGTTTGTCATTTTCATTGGTTCTGAAGAATTACTTGGTAGCATGGGGTTTTTAAATGCTTAAAAATGTTGTACCTTGAGTTTGGATTCTTCTAGTTTTATGAAGCTTGGTAACACAGCTAGTGTTCACTAAGACAACACAGCTAGTGTTCACTAAGACAACTAGCTAGTGTTCACTAAGATAGCTAGTGTTCACTAAGATAGCTAGCGTTCACTAATACAACACAGCTAGTGTTCACTATGACAACATATCTAAAGTACACTAAGTTAAACATAGCTAGTGTTCACATTTGAATTAGTTAGTGTTCACTAAGACAACATAACTAGTGTTCACTTACAGCTAGTGTTCACTTACAGCTAGAGTTCACTAATTAATTAGTGTTCAC